>OW285241.1:21261307-21622618 GCA_935421215.2 Melolontha melolontha
AATCTGCATCTGTATCCGAAAGTACAACTGATGAATGGTTGAAAAATGTTTTTGCAGAGATACGTAAAAACTACACGGATGAACAGATATTTAACGCGGATGAAACCGGATTATTCTTCAAAATGACTCCTAACAAGACCCTAAAATTTAAAGGAGAGAAGTGCTCTGGGGGTAAAATGTCAAAAGACAGGGTCACGGTATTGGTGGTCGCCAATATGACCGGCACCATTAAAAAAAAGCTGCTTGTGATTGGAAAATCAAACAACTCCAGGTGTTTTAAAAGCATGAAGAGACTTTCTGTCAATTACAGATCCAACAGACGTGCCTGGATGGTGTCTGAAGTATTCGAGAAGTTTTTACGAGACTGGGATAAGGAGCTATGTGCGGCAAAGAAGAAAATTTTGTTGTTGGTGGATAATTGCAGCGCTCATCCTAATGTTCAGAATTTGAAGGCCATAAATTTGTGTTTTCTCCCACCAAATACAACTTCCGTTCTACAGCCTCTTGAACAAGGCATAATAAGGAACCTCAAAGTGCATTTCCGAAAGGCTTTAGTTATGAAAATAATAGAGAATGCAGATGAAAACAATGAAATAAAAATTAATATTCTAGATACCGTCATGATGATATCCACAGCATGGGATGCAGTTTCACAAAATACAATTGTTAATTGTTTTCGACATGCTGGATTTCTCCCCTCAGTGTCTATTCAAGAAGAGGATCATTTTGAAGACGAGGATAACATTTCCTTGGCACACTGATTCGAGAAGGTTACGTCGTGGACACTGATTCAAATGTTACATTTGATGACTTTGTTGACGTTGGTAAAGACTTGGCAACATGGGGAGAGCTAAATGATGAAGATTTAGTTATGAATTTAAAAGGTTTACAAACAGAAGAAGAAGCATACGAGATCGATGAAGATCAAGATGACTCTGGGATGGAATTCGAACCACCATCAACATTGGAGGCCATTAAAGCTTTGAAAATAGTACGAAACCGCATTTCATTTAATGACAAGTTGAATGAAGTTTACATTAAGAATGTCATAATTAGGGAACGGACACGCTTACCACTCAGTGCAGTACTGGCGAAAGGCTGTATTTCTAAAATATTTAATTTTATTTATATAATTGGAAAACGAACGGGTGGTGCTCTATAAAATTACGAAATACATATTTATTTGATGAAAAGTTGTATTTATAAAGTTTTTAATTTTATTTATATAATTGGAAAACGAACGGGTGGTGATCTATAAAATTACGAAATACATATGTATTTGTTGAAAAGATGTATATTTAAAGTTTTTATTTTTTTTTCTATAATTGGAACATTTTTATTTGTTCATTTTGTCGTTCAAGTTGAGTAAAGGAGTATTAATATTGACTAGCAATAGTTTCCCAAGGTTTTCTTCTGTCAATTTTGTTCTCTTTGAATTAAGTATAGCAAACGCCAATTAAGTTGGCGCGAGGAGGCGTAAGTTCGCGCAGGATTAGAAGCAGTGGGGAGATTTATATTTGGTTTTACATCAAATGTCAGATAATTCTAACCTCTGAGCGTGTATCACTTTATGATCCCCTAGCAAAGACATTATGTTCCGTCAAACGTCAATGACAAATGTATTCTGACAATTAGTTGAGTAGTAGGGGAGGACGTTTTTAAAAACGGCTTCTGCGCACCCCCTCCTCGCGCCAACTTAATTGGCGATTGCTATACATCCTTATAAATAGAAAACGTCCTTTCTACATCACAACTGGTTATAGGTGCATACTGGAAATATTCTTGTATTTCTTCATATTTAGCCGTTAGATTTTGTGGAATTGTCTCCATACATAATTGCTGCAATGTAATTAAATCTGGATTTCTATTAAGAATTGCTTCAAACTTTGCCGAAGACCACATCCGAAGTCACTTGGAATACTTTTCAAATTATTAACAGCCACATCTAATGTGGTTAATCCGTCATTTAATTTGAGATTTCGATTTTCAAAATAAGTGATTAGTTTTGGAAATTTTCCAAAGTGTTCGTGAAGAAAGTACAACTGATTTTTTAAATTTAGGATTTGTGTGAGCTCCCTGCACTCACCAATACTTCTAGCATCCTCCTTTAGTAGTGTTACGAAATGTTTTAACTATCGAAATTCTCAGCATAATAACTAGTAGCTTCCAGCCATGTTCCCCATCTAGTTATTACTGGAGTGGGAGGCAGTGACAGAGATGGAAATTTTTCCCTGAAAAGAGCTACTCTCAATGGTGCTTTTCTGAAAACTTTTTTAAAAGCTGATACAAGTCTATCAACTTCCGTAAAAGTGTCTCTGATATATTCACAGATTCTGTGGAGAGCATGTGCTACACAAGTAATATGCAGCATATTAGGATATGTTTTCTTCAATAGTCTGCCTGTTTTTAACATATACGCAGCACTATCACTGACAAATAAAAGTATTTTTTCTTTGTACGTGGCGTCCGAATGAAGCATTTTTTGCATATTCTCCTTAATGGTTTCAGCAACTGTTTCCGCATCAACTCTATTTATAACACTTGTTGCTATTACATATGAGTTATAGGGAATAGTTGGATGTAGTACACCAGCTACAACATTTATCACACAGCGTCCTAACATATCCACCGTTTCGTCGGCGCTTATCCATATGTATTGATTTAAAAGATTGCTTCTAATGCGTTCTACTGTTCTCGTATAGCACCTAGAAACATAATATTTGCGTAAAGTTGATTCATCAGGAACATTTCGACCAGTATATTTCTTAAGAAATATTTTTAAAGTGGGATTGCTAAGTTTATTTAATGGAATATTAGCCGCCATAAAAGTTTTACAGAGTTCAGATGTTTTTGCGATCCTAAGTGACGAATTTTTGACAATATTTTACGGATTTTGTAATAAATTTCGGAATCACTGACAATGGACATACAATCAGTATGACCGTCAATCCAACTCGCCATTGTTTTACAATGCCGTTCTCGACATTCTTCCATATCATGTCTGAAAAAGTAACTTAAACAATGCTCTAGATCTAAATAAATGAAAACTAAAAATGTGTGCGTAAGTTATTGAAACTGAACGAAATTCAATGCACACTTTCGTCGAAATAATTGGTAGAAATAGATTCAATCAAACGATATTAAACAGGATCTATCACAAAAATTACGATGTAAATAACAGTTAGAACTATGAAAACAAGAAACTAACTCACAGCACTTTATTTAACTTACGAAATATAAATTAATAAATAAAATCCATTATAAAAACCCCGCTTCTATCTACGCTCATGAAAACACTTTAAGAAGCAGTATATTCTCCTAGTACAATAGCTGGCTTGTCCATTGTTATCGCCGAAAGCCCAGGTGTCCGAGTAAGTCAAACAAATACTTTATTGAATTACGCCGGGATGTACTGTGCGACGTTATACACAATTCCAATTGCCTATTGCGTTATATGGAAATTGCGTCCGTTCTCTAGTCATAATATTGGAAAGGGCCTTAGAAGTGAACTATTTTTTGTAATCCAGTAATCAAACAAAAATTACTGACTTTTTGGAAAATAATTTGTTCATGTGTATGTAATTGTTTTTTGTTATTTATAACTATGTGCTATAATACAATTATCTTCATTTATAATCAAATGCATTCAGATACTTGTGTGTTGTACCTTATTACATATTAGAAAAAAATGCATATAACGACGTCCTTATATAACGACGAAAATTGTCGGTCCCTTGGTCGTCGTTATAATCGACTTTTACTGTGTAACAGTTAGGGTCGACCAGATGGGCCATATTTTCTCACTACTGTACAGTATTTGTGTAAATTCTTAGATTTTTTTTTTAAAAACGTAAAATAATACTAACTTTGTTGCTTTTATATTTTTAATTTAGTTTGTAACGTGCTCTTTAGTTGTAAGTACCTGATGAAGCCAATGTGCTGGTGAAACATATGTTTTACGATTACGTATTAAAAAGTGAAGATTTTAACCATTAGTTTTATTTCTGTATTATGGATCTATCAAGTAAAAGCCGAATCAATTCAATTTTTCAAGTGTAATGTTATTTCTCATCAACGGTGGAACGCCTTATATATCAATTCACCTCTTATAACAAAGTGTTCATAATAAGAAGATATTTGCTGCATATATCGTTCTACAATTTAAATTTATTGATTATTATTATTATCAATTTCTGATTTTCTACTTGCATGTGTTCCCAAGTATATTAGTCATTTAAAAAGCGCTTATTTCTTTATTATTCATTGAAGTTATATAAAGAAAACTGTTAAAACACACTCAAGAAGATGAGATGTGAGAACTATGGCATCATAAACCTAATAACCTTTTAACGAAACGACACAAATACTACATTCACAGTCTGTGTGTGTTTCGAGTGATTCGTGTTGTTAGAGAAGCGTTAGGTTTAGCCAGCCGAGGCAAGGAATACGGAATATGTCGGCTACGCGTTGTTTACGAAGAGTCAACAATGCGGGAAGTGCAAAGCAACATCGTGCCTAACTGTACTGGCGCTTTTTCTCCGACTTTGAACAATTATTTCTGGATGAGATTTGGTTGGAATTGTGATCATATTAGAGTCTCGTGTTTGTGTAACCACATAGCGATTGAATTACAGTTTCTTTTGTATAAAATATAGAAATGAGAATGTTGTTTTTTATATGTTCCAAATTTAAATCTAATTATGGAGTCGTAAATTATTAGAAAAAAAAATTCAAAATTGAAAAATTTCTCCCCAGATTGTAAACTTTCTTCTATTGGTGCATAAATAATTTATTTAACTATTAATTAAATATTGAATGGCGAATCTTTTATCAGCCGCGTTCTGTGTTGCCTGTCTTAACACTTCCTGGGATTCCTATCTGTATGAATATTGATCCATTAGCTATTGAAATAAAATCTACGATGAGTGAACTCAAGATGGACTAGGTTGCTGGACATGGATTACGAAATGGCGTATGAGGGCCAACGAATTCAAATCTACACGTCATTTTTACATTGCGACGTGAAGCATGTTCACCCGTCAGAATCAACAATTGTGAACTCCAACAAGCTGATACCACGACGGAAAGTTTTCAGCCAACCTAATTCGTAGTAGAAAAAAAGAAATTAAAATAATTACCGGGTTAATAACCGGACATTGTCCTTTAAGGAAGCATTTGTACACCATCGGCTTGGTTAGCGAGCCCTGGTATAGGAGATGTGAAAAACAGGAGGAAACTAGCCTTCATGTAATATGCACGTGTGAGGAACTGAAGGAACTCAGACAGAAATATTTCGGGAGGGATCTATTGGATCCTTCGAGTGTACTCAAACTTCCCCTGAGGAGGATAGTGGCTTTTATCGAGGACACAAGACTAACAGAGTGGAATTGAGAGGTCTATTGGGGATAGTACAAAGAGCAGTGTGCTCAAGTGCCTGGACGTGGTGGCGTCCAACCCAAAACAGAGAAGAAGAAGAAGCTGATACCACAAAATACCTAGAAATGCATCTCGATAGGCGTCTCACATGGCAGACACATATCTTTAGCAAACGTAAACAGTTAGACACTAAATTATATCAAATGTATTGGCTAATCGGTCACAGATCACAGCTATCTCTCGACAATAAGCTGTTACTATACAAATCCGTTCTAAAACCAATATGGACTTACGTTATCCAGCTCTTGGGAACCGCCAGTAATTTTAACACCGAGGTCCTATAGAGATTCCAAAATAAAGTGATACGGGCCATACCTGACGCCCAAGATATGTACCCAACTACGTCATCCAACGTGACCTCCTGATTGCCACCACCCAAGAAGCTATTGCTCGCCACAGTCATAAATACCGTGATAGAGTGAAACATCACCCAAATAGCTAGCCGAACGACTATTTAGTCAAAACGGGGAAACAAGACGGTTGAAAAAGATCACACCTTCTGATCTAGGGACTAGACTTATATAATGATGTTACAATCATAAATACATAGTTATATATAACCAATTGGGCAAAAGTATTTAGTTTTAGTAGCATATAGATTGTTCCATTGGAAACAGTCTTCTCAAGTCACTGTCTTATATAATCAAACTAATAGATTATTACTCTTTTGTAGATTTATAATTAAAGGGAGTTAAAAAAAAATAATTTCACAGCACAATCAATTTATTTGTATTTTCCTATTGGGGGATTCGTCTGTTGGACAATATATTATTACTATTGAATTTAGCATATGTTTCTCTATCATTCTTTTATATTATTGGTAATTACTAGCCACTTTTGGGCGTTCAGTCTGAAATAGTTAGACGGTTAGTAGGTAAAGAAACACATTTTACTATTTAATAAAATCTTTAGGAGTCATTGAGTGAAACAACACAAAAAACTGTCACTGAAGGAATATTGGTAGTACACTGGAATTATTCTTTCCAAATCAACCCTTTGGTTTGAAAGTACATCAAATTTTTAACACCAGGTCTATATCAAGCTTCAGATTTAGGTTTATTGCTATCTCGAGGTTTAAATTTAGGTCTATTGCTGTCTATATTGGACATATATTATTTTATTGGCATTTCCAAATGCCATTACCATTACATTGGCACATATTAATACTGTGAAAATCACAATCAAAATGTATGAGTGTGGATCACTAGTTAATAAGCTTGACGAAAGATGGCAGCACTTACTTTTCGTTTTTTTTTTCTAGTTGGCAATATTTCGAAATTTGCGTTCATTTCGATTGTTATTTGAGTAGAAAACAACTGTTTTTAGTGTTTCGAAACATAGAAAAAGTGGAGTACAGATTAGTGACTAAAGCTGAGTTGTTGCAGCTTTTCTGGTTTAAGAGGCTTTTTATTATGCACAGTTTCTTCGAATAAAACACTTGTTTGTGGGACCAAAATATTTTAATCTACTATGTATATAACTATTTAATTATTCTATAAAGGATATTTGAATATCTGAGCGAATGCCGAGTTTTCTGTCTAGTTCGAAGCTTTTCGAGTTCTTGCTAGATGGTTTCTCGTTGAGAGTTCTTCGCAGATACTGTTCTTCTATGCCAGGTAAATTATGCGTTCGCATACATACTAATTCCGATAAGGTAATAAAATTAAATTAAACTTATGTTAAGAAATCAGACTATTAATCAATAGGTAGCGGAAAAACTCTCAATGAATAGGACAAAGAGGGTTATAAACTATAAGCGTAGAACCCTTAATGGACCTTTACATTCAATTTCGCTTTTGCATATTTAGTCAAATAACAGGCACGTGACGGGCCACAGAATTACATTTATTGTGTTAAATCAATTAGGAAATTTTATGTACATCATTTGGAAATTTCGGCATTTCCCGCGGATTATAAAGATCGGTAATTAATTGAATACCAATTGGTATGACCCAAATGCAAGATATTTTAAGTATACTAAATACATGACGAGTATGAATTTAAGGAAAGTAATTTAAATATAGATAAACTAAAGTAAATCTATGTAAAAGAAAAAATACAAAACAATTATGAATATTATTGTTTTGCATTAAATACATTCGACGCTGTTTATAGTGAAACTCTATATAGTGAAATTTTTTCAAGCCCTAGAATATTTTAATAAAATTTCATGTAAAAAGCCCTGCATATAGTGAATCTGTAAAATAGTAACACTCTATATAATAAAATATTTACCGGAATTTCATGTATACATTTTTGTGCATTTATTGAGATTTTGACCACTTCGGGTTTCCCATTTCTACCTAACATTAGCACGAACTCCATTTTTATGACGCGTTGTTTTGGAAAGGTTTTTAACGCGTTTATAACGCTAAATCAGGTACAATAGATTTCTGTGAGAATCCCGGGGAAAACCCATTTTATATGTATGTAGTCGAGGCCTAGATTACATATGTAATTCGCAAACAGGTTCAGTTTGTTTTTGTTTAAGAATCAGTTAAGATGTCCAAGCGAGTGTGTTTAAGTTTAGCTGAGAAAATTAAAGTTTTGGAGGAAGTTGATAAAGGCTGCAAAAAAATTGATGTTGCTGCAAAATTCGGCGTTTCTGCAAGTTGCGTCTCTCTGATAATAAAAAGTCGCGAAAGTATCATCAAGAAAACGAATGTTCCAAGCAGTCGAAAACGAGTACGGGTGTGTTTATACGAGAATGTAAATGAAGCAATTTTACGATGGTTTCAAGTGGCCCGTACGCATCAAAACGTACCAATATCGGGAAATTTAATAAAGCATAAGGCTCTACAATTTGCTAAAGAATTTAACTGCATTAATTTTCAAGCTAGTGAAGGGTGGTTGAGTGCCTGGAAGACTCGCAATGCAATTGTTTTCAAGACGGTGTCCGGCGAGAGTGCAAGCGTTAGTCAGGAGGACTGTGACATGTGGACTGAAACTGTTTTAAAAAGTGTATTGAAAAAGTACGAGTCAAAAAACGTTTTCAATTGTGATGAAACCGGTTTGGTTTTTAAATGTTTGCCAAACAAAACATTTGCTTTTATAAGTGATAAATGTTTTCGTGTTACAACAATTAAAGAAAGGGTGACACTGATGGTTGGAGCAAACATCAATGGCTCAGAAAAACTGAAATTACTGCTGATAGGTAAAAGCAAAAATCGCCGTTGTTTAAAAGGAGTAAATCTCTGGAGTTAGATTACGCCAGTAATAACAAGGCATGGATGACTTCTGAGATTTTCGAAAGATGGATCAAAGAACTGGACACGAAAATGAAAAGCCAAAAGCGAAAGATTGCGATGTTTATAGACAATTGTCCTGCACATCCAGTTACTGTAAGTAAAAAATTAACGAATATTGAACTGATCTTTTTTCCACCAAACACGACCTCCAAATTGCAGCTTATGGACCAGGTGGTATTATAAAAAACATAAAACATAATTACCGAAACAGAATAGTCCACAAAATTGTTAACGCGATTGATAACAACCTTCCAATCAAAATTGATTACCCTTAAAGAGTGTATAACCGAAGTCGCTAAAGTATGTAGTGAAAATGTTTCTCAGAAAACAATCAAAAACTGCTTTTCTAAAGCAGGTTTTACTGAAAAAATTGACGAATGGGAAGAAGAAGACGAAATGGACCTCGCTACCTTAAGAAAACAATGGGGTATTCTACAAAAAACTGCTACCGTCGACGTAGATTTTTTTACTTGAAGATTTCTTAGAAATCGACAATGATGTTGGCACGACAGATCTCCCAACTGACCAAGACATAATTGACGATATAAAAAGTATAGAAGATCATGAAGAAGAAACTGAAACTGGGGAATGTCCTGACAAATTTATTGAAAATACTCTCAGGGGCCAGGAAAGTGTACCTGATCAAATCCTTATGCATTTGAATAAATGCTAGAATTTTGTTGAGTACAATTATTTTTCAGAAGTAATGTTCAAAAGAAAATAACTGGTTATTTTTCTTAGTACATAATATGTATATACATACATGTGTTATTTAGCAATTTCTCAGGACTACACAAATTTTAAATGTACATACATAGATATGTATGTATGTATTAACAGATTTAGTATTATGTATTCTTTTTATTTCGTATGTAGTATTTAGCCCTGTACATACACATTGCTATGGATTTTTCCTTAAATAATATTTAAAATTTAATTAAAAATAAATGTACAGATTTTTTGAACTTATGTGTATATCCGATATGCATTTAAATGTGCGTAAGCAAAAACTGTTTTTTCCCGATGTCGATTTTGGTGTTGCCCTAAGACAAGAACGTTGTATTTCTTTGAAAAATATATATATATTCGAGGTGCATTCAAGTTCTAAGGCCTCCTATTTTTTTTCTAACTAACTACTCACCCGAAAACTATGAAACTGGTGCTACTTCTCGACGTAATCTCCCTGCAGACGTACACATTTTTCACAACGTCGACGCCATGATTCCATGGCCGCGGCGAAGGCTTCTTTAGGAGTCTGTTTCGACCACTAGAAAATCGCTGAAGCAATAGCAGCACGGCTGGTGAATGTGCGGCCACGGACAGTGTCTTTCATTGTTGGAAACAGCCAAAAGTCACTAGGAGCCAGGTCAGGTGAGTAGGGAGCATGAGAAATCACTTCAAAGTTGTTTTCACGAAGAAACTGTTGCGTAACGTTAGCCCGATGTGCGGGTGCGTTGTCTTTGTGAAACAGCACACGCGCAGCCTTTCCCGGACGTTTTTGTTGCAGTGCAGGAAGGAACTTCTTCTTAAAAACATTTTCGTAGGATGCACCTGTCACCGTAGTGCCCTTTGGAACACAATGGGTAAGGATTACGCCCTCACTGTCCCAGAACATGAACACCATCATTTTTTCGGCACTGGCGGTTACCCGAAATTTTTTTGGGACGGTGAATCTGTGTGCTTCCATTGAGCTGACTGGCGCTTTGTTTCTGGATTGAAAAATGGCATCCACGTCTCATCCATTGTCACAATCGACGAAAAGAAAGTCCCATTCATGCCTTGGTTGCGCGTCAACATTGCTTGGCAACATGCCATACGAGCAGCCTTGTGGTCGTCCGTCAGCATTCGTGGCACCCACCTGGAGGACACTTTTCGCATTTTCAGGTCGTCATGCAGGATTGTGTGCACAGAACCCACGGAAATGCTAACACTGGAGGCGATCTGTTCAACTGTCAATCGGCGATCCCCCAAAACAAGTCTCTCCACTTTGTCGATCATGTCGTCAAACCGGCTTGTGCGAGCCCGAGGTTGTTTCGGTTTGTTGTCACACGATGTTCTGCCTTCATTAAACTGTCGCACCCACGAACGCACTTTCGACACATCCATAACTCCATCACCACATGTCTCCTTCAACTGTCGATGAATTTCAATTGGTGTCACATCACGCAAATTCAGAAAACGAATGATTGCACGCTGTTCAAGTAAGGAAAACGTAGCCAGTTTATGTATCTAAAACAGTTCTCATTCTCGACGCTGCCGCTACAATTCCATCTGCCGTACAGTGCTGCCATCTCTGTGACGTATTGACAACGAACGCACGCTCATTTTAAAACAATGCACATGCTTCTATCTCTTTCCAGTCTGGAGAAAAAAAATCGGAGGCCTTAGAACTTGAATGCACCTCGTATGTATATATATTTAATTTAATTGGGGATGATTTGATTGTGTTAATTAGTTGATGGTATTTTTTATTCAATTCCCGTACATTGCAGAGAGTTGTATTCTCGTAATTTGTTGATTTTAAGATTAAACAACGTGTCTTGTAAGTCTCCTAAAACAGTAAGTTTTTTTAATGATATCATAAAACTTTTATTAATATAATAAGTATATTTATATTGTATTTAATATTGTTATTTAAGAGATTTATTATTAGTAAGTAAAAATAATAAAGAGTATTATTAAACTTCTACGTAAAAAAATTATAATTGTAAAAGTTTGCTCGTTGGTTTCAAGGGTATTTTTTGTATGCGTTTTATGATTGCGCATGTGTTAGATTTTGATCGTGTTTTAAATTTTATTATGCAGTGTGGTTCTTTGGGGAGAAATTAAAAATAAACTTTATTATTTTAGATAAGTTTGATAGGAAGTAATTAAGAGGAAGTTTTAATTCACCTAGCTGTCATATTCAGTGAATTGTTTTACCTCAGGAATTGTTGAATGATACAATATCTTTATACTCTATAAAGATAGTTTTTTTAAATTTTTTTATTTTTGTATTAAAGTTTTAGTTTGATTTTATACTGTGTTTAATTTTGTGTTCTGGCCCTTACAATTAATTAATTAATTAATTAACATATAAGTAACTCAGAAAATATAAATATACATTATCGTGAATTCTTTTACTGGCGCCTAAAAAAAAATTGTAAGTAAGAAGTCCCATTTTTGGAAGTCAACCGGCTGAGTATCCTAGTTGGGAAGATTAGTTGTGGATGGTGGCACGATAATTCCACAAACTACTATTCATAGCAATATGTAATGTGTACAGTATGTACATTATGTACATGCTATGTATTTAAACTTTCAAATGTTTAATAAAAATCTTTTCTAATAATTCAATTTTGTAAATTTTTTCTCTTTATATAGTGAAAAACCTCTTTATAGTGAAATTTCGGATCAACATTTTGGGCTTTCACAATATAGAGTGTCGACTGCATATACATATACTGTGTCAAACAAATGTTCACCTTACTCTTAAGCTTTTTTTAACATGAGTTGCAAATTCTTTTCCGAAAGTCAACAAAAAATCATTCAATATTTAGCTGAAATTTTTAATTAATTTATTAATCATACAATATTTTACCTAAATCTTAAATCCTTGGTTGTTTGCGTTTCCTTCCGCTAACTTCTTGTGAAAGTCACAATGTATCTCAATTTTACCTGTGTATATACGAGAATATTAATTTTCCTCATTTTTTTCAGACGAAGAATGGAACCAGCAACAAACAGACGTTTCCATGTACCTTATAAATGGACAATCCAACGTTACATTGCCCAGACCTAGTCGCCATGTGGATCCTGAAAAATCCGAGCCAACAAAAAGCGAGCGTTTTTCGAGGTATCAAGATCAAAAGAGCAAATACGATGAGGAGAAACATTTTTCCAAAAGCAAAATGTCCAAAGAAGACGAAAAAATCCTCCACAATAAATTCCTATTCACAGAGAGGGACCAAGAACACTACCAAAAGCAACACAAACATTTGGAACATCAGAAATCTTCGGATAGGAGTGAAAAATATTACGACTCCAGTCGTTTTGAACCGGAGAGGATAGAGCGTTTCGATTTTGAAGAACGCAGGAAGCAAGTTAAAGAAGATTTGAAGTTTTATGATAATTATAGGTCTTCTGAGAAGAAGTACAATAAATATCACGATCAAGAAGATGACGGTTTCGAAGAGAACGTAAAATATCGATTAAAGAATAAATACGATGAAGATAACGAAGGATCCAGATCGAGGTACTACGAGAAAAATAGATATTTTAATGATGATAATAGGCGAAGTTATAAGGAACAAGATTTTGACGATAGAAAGATACCAGTACCTAAGATTAGGCAAAAATATCCAAGTGACGATCCAAGATTTTATTCAGACGAGAAAAAGTCCGATAGATACAGCAAAGAACGACTGGAGGAAGTTAAACCTCGACAAAAGTATAGTCCCGATGATCCTAGATTCTACGACACTCCCGACGATAAAGAAAAATATAGAAGCTTTGAAAGTAAAACCGATAGATCTATAAGGTCGAAATGTTCCCAGCAAGATTATTTCGACGAACCAATTAAAAGAAGAGGCGAATTAAGATCGCCCTCTCCCGAAAATGTATCACCTAGAGACAGGTTCAAAGACGCCAAGGAAAAATTCTTATGTTTAGAAAGGGATAGGTTAGAACAGGAACGGAAATATCACCAGGAAACGTTGTTAAGTCCGAAAGACAAGCATAAAAGAAACGATAGTGATAGATACTTCGATTTTGACGAAAGAGATATTAGATACTACGAAGATTTTGAGGAACCCAAGCCAAGACCAGCACCTAGAAGTAATCCAAATGAAGAAGTTAGGTATCGTAGAGAACCGCTAGAGCGATATCGCAACGAAAAGTACGATCCAAAAAGGCGATCGATGTTTAACCTGATCGAAGAGGAACACAAAAAGAATTCGAATGAAATTGCTAAAGAATTGAAACGAAGATCGTATTTAGAAAGTAGAACAGACGATGATTTCTACAGGGATAGGAATTATACTGAATTACCTGAGAGTGAAAGGTATCCGGGACTTGACAGAGAAGCCTTTGTTTTTTCCAAATCGTCCGTAGACTTAGATAAAAATGGAGAAACGAAATACGATCCCAAATATGTTAAAAATCAAAAAGTAAAAAACTCCGCTGGTTACAGGCATAGTTACGCTGAACCGAAACTGAAGATGGACAAGAATGGGAAGAAACACTTTTCGGAGATGCTACATAGGACAAACAGTACTCTGAGTAATTCTGGCCGAGTTGGAATTGCCAGCGTTCAACCTTATTAACTCGAAATCGAATATTTTGTAAATAATAAAACTACAATGGTGTTCGTTTGAATTAAAATTCAAATTATTTTTATTGTTATTTCAAGTAGCGCTACTGAAGATGGACAAAACTCGGAAGAAACGCTTTTATGAGATGCTACATAGGACAAACAGTATTCTGAGTAATTCTGGCCGAGTTAGGATTGCCAGTGTTCAATCTTATTAATGTGAAATTGAATATTTTGTAAATAATGAAACTACACTGGTGTTCGTTTGAATTAAATTCAAATTATTTTTATTGTAGCGCTAAGAGAGAAAGCAGAATTCTATTTTTCGAATTGAAATTTTATTTATATTGAAGAAATTTTTATTCAAATATTTAATATAATTATTATAGACATTAAATGCTCAACAAAATTAATATTTTTATAATTAAAATTATAACTTGATATAATACTACCAAAATTTGATATTTATTAGGATATATACTAAATCCCAATATTAAAGTTTGGATGTATTTTAAAAACAAATACCAACGATTGCTATAACATATAAATTTCCTACAACTTAATGTTTATGATTAAATGTTAGTCTCAGATCAAAAGACTAAAACAACATGTTTTCATCAATTTATGTTTTAAAATAATCCTTTTCGTATACAATTAGGACAAAGAACCAGTTTTCATCCTATTTTATTTTGTGCACAAATTACTGGTGGGAAGGGGTTTTGATTAATTGGGGCGATCGTACAAAAATAAAGGAATAATTAATAAATAATAAAATAAACAAACTTTATTTTTCTGGATAATCTCCTCTTAGTTCGAGACATTTGGTCTATCTATGTTCAAGTTTCTTTATTCCGTTTCGAATGTGATTTGCTTCTAACCCTGCAAAACAAGCGTCCACTGTTGAAGTTATCTCTTCATTTACGCAGAATTTTTTGCCTCCATGAAAATTTTTTCATTTAGGGAATAGATGAAGGTCAGATAGCGTTAGGTCTGGCGAATATAGGGGAGTTGGTACTAATTAGAATCTTAATTTTCCAATTTCTTTCGCAACAACTGTACTGGAATGCCCAGGTGTATTATTATGATAACAGGTCACTTTCTTGTTAGCCATTCCTAGATGCTTTTCAGGGATAGCTGTCTTCAAACGATTTTGAAAATTTGAGTAATATTCACCGTTTACAATTTTGCCCTTTTGAAGATAGTCTATCAATAATATTCTTTTTGCATCCCAAAATACCGATGACATCACCTTTTGCGCCGATAAAATCGTCTTGGCTTTCTTTGGAGTTGGTCCTCCAAGTTTCGTCCACATCCTCAACTGTTGTTTAGATTCCGGTTTATAATAATAAACCCATGTTTCTCATAAGTAAAGGCCGGATTATATGCAAAAAAAAAATGAAGATATGCGCATAAATATGCAGATGTTTTAGCCTAAATATGCACTTCCTTATGAAAAATATGCAGGTAAAAAAATACGAGGAATGTTAGGAAGTGGAATACTGTAGAAAAAAAAATTCTATTATATTTACTACAAGTTTATTTAGAACATTTTACAACATAATTAACTATGAAAACAACTTACGATCATATATTTTTCAAAGATTATAACAGAAAAATTGTGACGCTTGTCTGAAAACATGTATCTATATATTGAAAAGGTTCGTTCTACGTCGACGCTTGTTACAGAAGCATATTTCAAATTAGAAATATCATCTCTTCTGAAGATGACAATATGTTTGTCGTAAAGTTAGGATTTTTAACTTTATACATATAAGATAGCTTGAAATTTAAAAATTAAGATTTAATGCTAACTTTCTTCAAACGTATAATGAAGGATTTTCCCATTTTAACTCCTAATTTTACATTTCTACAAGCAAGTTGTTGTGCTAAGTAGATAATAGCAAGATATTTCAAAATTGAGAAACATGTTTTTTTTTGTCGTAAATCTACGCGTGTCCAAAAAAAACCTTATCAAGAATATATGTTATTCAATTTCAAATACCTTGCTGTTACCTACTGAAGATGACAACTTGTTTCTTGCAAAATATATTTACGACTTTAAATTGTATTATAAGTGTCCACCACGACGCATGAAGTGATTTAGTATCTATTATTTGCAGAACTATATATGAAAGGTACATTTGTTTAAGGTTCTAAATGTATATTTTAATAATAAACATGTCATTTTCAGTAGTAGCAAGATATTTCAAAATAGGTTACCATTTTTTAACACAAAGCGCACTGTGTTCATAAAACGGTTAACAGTATGTTCGTAAATTAATTTCACACCTTGTTGTCTATTGAATATGGCAATTTGTTTGTCGAAATGTACATTAAGGATTAGTTTCTGTGACATGATAGGTGATTTAAAATATATTTTTTTAAAAACGTAATGAAATATATTATTGTTTAAAATATTGAATATACATTTCAACAACAAACTTGTTATGCTAAGTTATAAAAAGATAAAATGCGTTACTGTAGTCTTTAACAATTTTAGACACCTTGTTCTTACCTACTGAATATGACAATTTATTTATCGAAATGTATGTGGTTAGGTCATCACATCATTTTGCAAGATTTAACATTATTTGCAATTGTTTGCAATATTAGCAATGATTCACGTGATTTAAAATCTATTTTCTTCAAAAATGTAGTGAAGCACATCTTCCTGTATATTGTTAATGCATATTTCATGAATACAGTTGTAGTATTCAGTAATAATAATATATTTGAAATTATGTCACAGGTAAACGCTTTTTAACACAAAGTCACTTGTGTTTGAAAGACGTCTACACTACAGTATATTCGTGATGCAATTTTAAACATCTTATTTATATCTACTGAAGATGATGACTTCGTTTAATGAAATATATATTTAGGATTTAAAGTCGTATTGCAAAATTTATGTTCAAAGTATTACGTGATTTAAAACCAATTTCCTTTAAGAGTATATCGAAAAGCGTCCTTATTTAAAGTGTTAAATATATGTTGTCGTACGAAGTTGTTATTTTAAGTAGACAATAGTAGGATATTCGAAATTGAGTTATAAGTAAGCGCTTGTTAACGTAAAGACAATTTTGTATTTATAAAATGTTTACAAAATATTCTCGTGTCTGAATTTTAAATATTACATCTTGAAGAAGACATTTATTTTTTAAAGCGTGTGTTTAGAAGAAGAAACTGTAATTTAATTTGTATTAAACAATATGGAAACGGCGTCTTTATTCTTTTCAAGTCTTCCAGATTAATATGAATTACTTTTTGAGGTTTTTAAATTATTTTATATTTTACCAGTACCATTATCAGCTATTAATAACTTCGATACGCGGACATGAAATGGAAGATTATGCTTAAGGGCATTAAGGGTTGCTATAGTTTTAGATAGGTTAATACAATACAAAGACGAAGCTGACGTTTGTCACTTTATTTTCATTTACAATGAAAGAACAATTATTAGATGTAGTAATGCAGTAATGGAAATATTTTTCCAATCTAATTGTAAGGTTGCGGTATTTGATCCAGATACAAGTTTCGCGACTTTATTTTTGGATGCGATACTGTCTTCTAAATATTCTTCCACAATGTTATAACTCTTCCAACGGTCATGTCTCTTTAATGTAGTCATACTAGCCTCTGCATTCGCTAGTAAGGTGGCTAATGTTCTTCGCAAGCAATGACTTGTGTATTCGTTATCTTTCAAATTTAAATATTTTGCTATGATAGCAGAGGTCTTTCCAAATATATTTTTTCCAACAGCAGCCTGAATAGCAGTGATCGTTTCTATGATTTACAAAGTACCTCCGTAACACACAGCCTTGTGGTCGCAATAATACATATTTTCCTATCAGTTTCAAAGAACCCATAGTTTCTTCTTCAATAATGGTAAAAATACGTTTCTTGTCGGTTTTAGTTTCGGATATAGTCACAACAATAACCTCAACTCTGTCGTCTATATGATCAATTAACATATTCACTAAGTGCTCCAGTCTGCAACTTCCAAACATCCCCCAAATAACAGCGCTACTTTTATCATAAGTAAAAACACAAGAGCTTTTTTTTTATCGGATAAATTTCTCTTTGTAACGAAATTATTTTGCCAATCAGTAATTTGACGAGAAAAACTTATATGAAAAAATCGCGAGACCGAAAGGTCGAGCGATTTTTTCTAATGTAAGTTTTTCGAGCGAAATTACTGATTGGAAAAATATTGCGTTAAAAAGAAATTTATCCGATTGAAATAAAAGCTCGAGTGTTTTTTGGCAAGATAAATTAACGACATGAATAAAACTTTTTAAATTGTCTCCATATTGACGATTTTGTATTTCTTGTGTATTGCGGTATTGATCTTTTGATATTTGTTGAAATTTCCCCAAACCGACTCGTACATTTTATGGTCAACGATACTTAATAGTTATTACCTGTCAGCTGCCAAAATAAATTAAGTGATGCAGGGCTACTAGATATGTAACAGGAACAAGCATTTTTATCGGAGGAAGAAGCATTTTTATCGGTGATAAAAAGCTATGTAGGTTTTTATCGCTGTCAAAGTGACAAAAATGTCACCCGCAAATGGACATTTTCATATAGGAGTTAATTTATCCGATAAAAAGACCTGGCGTTTGGTGCTTCCTGAATAAACTTTACCACTTCCTCTCGAGTTCAAATCTTCGATTTTTTTTATTCATACCCTTTAGGTCCATGTTTTAAATAGGGTACTAACTTGGGGTATTTTCCAATGTTAATATTTCGGTTTAATAGTACTGGTTTTTAGAGCATAAAAAACTTAGTCCAGGGCGAATTTGGACAAAACTCGCAACCCTTTCCAGAATTTCTTTTGGAGCTTCAGGGATTTCCCCATTATTCATCATTTTCTATTTCATTTTAATAGCGTTTCGTGCAAAAGAAACTTTTGTTTGTTCATAGAGTTTCCCTAACTACCGAAATTCACAAATCACTCATAATATCAATATTAAATTATCTTTTTCGTGGGTATAGGACTGGTATTAAGACATAAAATATTGTAAGTACTACAGGCATTACTTGATGTCTAAAAAAAAGTTCTCTAGCTTAGCGGCCAGCTGGCCCTTTCGCGAATGAACATCATCTTAATGACCTTAATACATACATAATTAATAATCGCAGAATGCTGTAAATTCTTTCGATAAGTTAATACCTATTTTGACACATCATTAATGACATTTAAAATATCAAAATATAAACTAGATAATGTGCTAATAAAATTGTTATCCTTTTATTAAACGAAAACATATCTAAGTTGTTTAAATATGAAAAAAGGAAATTGTTATAGCATTAATTCGTTAGTCAAATATAAGTAACATAGATCTAAACAAACATTACATGACAACATAGTTAAATTGATATGGCGAATTAATTTATTATTGCATAGGGTGCCTTATTTACGACTTAGTCTGTAAGTGATAATTTTATTATATACAAACACATGTATTTTTGTAGAAAATATATAAAGTAAAATTGAAAGACGTATATATATACATATATAAATATATTTCTTATTAAAAATATAACATTTATTATAATTATTTTTTTTTTGTTTATATTGTATTTAATACATGATGAAATCTTAAAAATTATGTTAATAAATAAATATGAAAAATAATCAAAATACAAATTGTTGTGAACGTGTTGTGTTAGTATGTTTGCATGTGTTGTTTTCGTAAATGTTTCTGCATATTCTGAGTTATAAACAATTGAATTAAATAAAATATATCTTTTGTGTATGACGTATCATTCCCAAAGTAATTTAGGATATCGGTTGCAAACTAGCACATGTGGTTTATTACTTTTATATCTTGTAAAGTGAAATTTTTTTTTTTATGTATGAAGATTTATTAATTAAATAAAAATATATTGTAATTAACAAAAATATGGTGTTTTACTTGAGAAAATTTAACACAATAATATTATAATTATTATTTACATTTACCTACGTCCTCTCTCCTGCAAAAAAAGACAAACTGAAATGGCTTTATTTTAACTGCAGGAGACATTCTGGAAGTATTTAATACATTTGATCCGAATTGTGGCTTAAATTCTGAAACAAGCAGAAAGAAGAAAAATTTCTAGCCAATCTAATTCTAATCAATTTTTAAATAGGCACGTGTGTTTGGTAACTAAGTTGCCATCATCAGTAGAATAATAGAGTAAAAACGTAGCGACGAAAAATAAGGTGTCGACATTTGTGCCTATTTGTCAGTTTGTCAACACTGACCGCTTTTGTTCCACATTGTTACCAAATGGTGTTTTCATGTTAACATCAAGAACAGAAGAGCGATTCCCCAAGCAAATTCGTCAAGTAAAATCTGATGCTCATCCGCGTAAGCTTATGTTGAAAATCTGGTGGGACAAAGAAGGTGTCGTCTATTATGAATCCGAATTAGATTGGAAAGTCACTCAATATAATTCTGTCTTATTTTCAGGATTCCGCTATCCTAGATTTCCATCTCTTTGACTCCCTATCATACACCACTCCATTTCTTCAAGGGTGGTATCTAAAATGGGCAAATTGTTTGGAAGCAATTGTAAATAACGCAGGAGAATATATTCTTGATTAGTTGATGTATCTTGTTTGTTAAGGAATAAATAAATTTCCCGATCAATATAAATGCTAGAAACTTGTGCATCAATCTGATACGAGATGATATATCACATACAAGAGCTTTATGTTACCTTCTCCTCATCGAGTAAAGGTTAGCTGGTTTTAAGGCACGAATTTTATAGTTTAAAATTACAATCTTTTTCTTGATACAACGTGGGAATATAGAATAGATGCACTAAGAGTTCTTAGAGATATTCTAAAACTAGATATACGATTAGCTAATTTTAAAAATTTAATTGTTAAAATTATTAGCTGTGGTCAAGGATTCCCTCTCAAATTATACCTTTTTGTTTACTGATGCTTCAAAAACCTTAACACTGGATGCGGTTGTGCCTTTTATGACGATGAAAACAAAAAAAGTCCAGAATTAAGCTAAATAACAATATGTATAGCTTCTCTGCTGAAGGAGAAGCTATTTTTACAGCTCTAGAATAGCAGCAAGATATACATAATAACTTATTATGTACACGTATTATGTATAGAGAACGGACGCGCTTACCACATGACGCAAAGCCCAGTGCAGTACTGGCGAAAGGCTGTATTTCTAAAATATCTAATTTTATTTATATAATTGGAAAACGAACGGGTGGTGATCTATCTATCTAAAATTACGAAATACATATTTATTAATTAATTTTATTTATATAATTGGAAAACAAACGGGTGGTGATCTATAAAATTACGAAATAAATATGTATTTGTTGAAAACTTGTATTTTTAAAGTTTTTATATTTTATTTCTATAATTGGAACATTTTTATTTGTGCATTTTGTCGTTCAAGTTGAGTAAAGGAGTATTAATATTGACTAGCAATAGTTTCTCAAGGTTTTCTTCTGTCAATTTTGTTCTCTTTGAATTAAGTACATCCTTATAAATAGAAAACATCCTTTCTACATCGCAACTGGTTATAGGTGCATACTGGAAATATTCTTTTATTTCTTCATATTTAGCCGTTAGATTTTGTGGAATTGTCTCCATACATAATTGCTGCAATGTAATTAAATCTGGATTTCTATTAAGAATTGCTTCAAACTTTTGCCGAAGGCCACATCCGAAGTCACTTGGAATACTTTTCAAATTATTAACAGCCACATCTAATGTGGTTAATCCGTCATTTAATTTGAGATTTCGATTTTTAAAATAAGTGATTAGTTTTGGCAATTTTCCAAAGTGTTCGTGAAGAAAGTACAACTGACTTTTTAAATTTTGGATTTGTGTGAGCTCCTTGCACTCACCAATACTTCTAGCATCCTCCTTTAGCAGTGTTACGAAATGTTTTAGACTATCGAAATTCTCAGCATAATAACTAGTAGCTTCCAGCCATGTTCCCCATCTAGTTATTACTGGAGTGGGAGGCAGTGAGAGAGATGGAAATTTTTCCCTTAAAAGAGCTACTCTCAATGGTGCTTTTCTGAAAACTTTTTTAAAAGCTGATACAAGTCTATCAACTTCCGGAAAAGTGTCTCTGATATATTCACAGATTCTGTGGAGAGCATGTGCTACACAAGTAATATGCAGCATATTAGGATATGTTTTCTTCAATAGTCTGCCTGTTCTTAACATATACGCAGCACTATCACTGACAAATAAAAGTATTTTTTCTTTGTACGTGGCGTCCGAATGAAGCATTTTTTGCATATTCTCCTTAATAGTTTCAGCAACTGTTTCCGCATCAACTCTATTTATAACACTTGTTGCTATTACATATGAGTTATAGGGAATAGTTGGATGTAGTACACCAGCTGCAACATTTACCACACAGCGTCCTAACATATCCACCGTTTCGTCGGCGCTTATCCATATGTATTGATTTAAAAGATGGCTTCTAATGCGTTCTACTGTTCTCGTATAGCACCTAGAAACATAATATTTGCGTAAAGTTGATTCATCAGGAACATTTCGACCAGTATATTTTTTCAGAAATGTCTTCAAAATTGGATTGTTCAATTTAAATAATGGAATATTAGCCGCCATAAAAGTTTCACAGAGTTCTTCGTTAAAATTGTCAGATTTCAACGGGTTCAATTTTTGTTCGTGCTTTAACGATCCTACTTGACGTTTTACGGTTGATTTATTGCAATTTTTCAATAACGTTTCACACACTTCACAATAAATTTCGGAATCACTTGCAATATACATACAATCAGTAGGACCCTCAATCCAACTCGCCATTGTTTCACGATGCCATTCTCGACGCTCTTCCATTGTCTGAAAAAGTAAGAATATTCAAGATCCAAATAAACGAAATTAAATAACGAAATTTTATGCACAATTAAGTGAAAATAATTGGAAGATGTTGCTTAAATGAAAAGAAAAGGAATGTACGTGCTATTTCTCTTACGAAATACGATAAACTTATTTATTTTATCTACGTACACGACACCACTGAAAACACTATATTCTCCGAATACAATAGCTGGGTTGTCCATTGTTATCGCTGCGACACCAGGTGGCCGAGTAAGAGTAAGTCAAACAAATACTTGATTGAATTACGCCGGGATGTACTGAGCGACGTTATACACAATTCCAATTGCCGATTGCGTTTTATGGAAATTGCATCCGTTCTTTAATAATAAGCGACAGCAAATGGGAGTGTGCTACAGGCAATACTTAATAGGGATAACATCTTTAAATTCCATTCAATAATTTAAAAAGTAATAGACAGTTATTACAAGTTAAGCAAGAATAAAGTAAAAGTAAAATTGTATTAGATGAAAGGACACGTCATGATAACGCCTAACGACATTGTATATTCCTTAGCAAACTAAGCCATATCAGACGCAGATATCGTATCCGAGTTTTTTTATCGGCAAGACAATCTATCAATAGTGAAAAAAGAAATATTGCAAGAATAGAATAAACAATTGGAAAGCATATATCAAAACAAAATACGTAGCATGCTTTAATCCATCCGAGTATTTTTACAAAGATATGGCATACAAATAAGAAGGTCTCAAGCAGTGGCGTCGGCGTGTCGGCGACCGCCGACGGCCTCACGCCTAATGGGGCCTCGCAAAAAAGTGTAACACTGTTATTAAAAGTTTAGTTATTCGTATATATTTCCGTATGTGTGAGTAGTATTTATCCAGAGTCGGAGAGTGGCCTGGCAACACTATGAGAGTTAAAACTTATATACTCATACATCAGTCTCAATCTATTTATCGTTTTCTTGGATCGTTTTCTGGGATACGAAAGAGGCCTCGCAAAGCCGATGTCGCCGACGTCTACATTTGGTCTAGCACCGCCACTGGTCTCAAGATGCAGTAATACGACAATTGCTAGGTTCAGGTTTGGGTATGGATAATTTCCCGCCCATTTACTGACATTAATCATGTTTTGCTTCAGTGTTCAGAATATCTGAGTCAATGGAAATTGTTTACTAAGTCAATTTTTCACTTAGGAATAGAAATGCCCACTAATATTGAATTACTAACGACAAATAAAACAGCAGTGTATTGTAGCAATATTAAAATTTTTGGATGTAAAATCGGAATATAAAGTTCATGAATTCGACATTCCTTCTTACCTGTACCTTTTGATCGTTGGCCGTTTTCCTGTGCGTCAGTAGTAAAGTCGCTTCGATGGGCCCCGATTAGTGTCGTCTCTAATGTCAGTTTTATAGTTTTATACAAAGGTATTTTTAATAATATTAAATATTATTGAAAATCTGGTGCGAAGAACACAAATACAGGTTCACTATTAATATTTTTTGTGAATTTTATAGTTTTAGTTTATTTTTTTCGACACATACTGGTATTAGAATTTTGCTTGGTGGGCTTATGTACAAAGATTCAGAAAAGCCTTAAAAAAATTATCGTACACGCGCGACATATATCTTAGGAGCGGACCGGGGTACGTAAAAAGTTACTGGGTGCCAATGAGACTTTATATCTTCTATAATAACGTATTTTCTGGACCATCGGTGCTAAAATATGAGTTGAGACTACTATAAACTTCACAAATAAATCTTTAGGATATTTAAGCAATAGATTTGAATGTGGTGTTGGTGGATAGAGGACCATTCCGACCCGAGGGTGCTAGGCGCGCTTAGCACACAGAAGGTATGCCAAAGAAATTAAAATGAAAAAGCTTCTTAGAAAAATTAAGTGGTAAATAATATTACTAAAACGATAAATGGGGTTAAGGTGTATTATATTTGAGCACGTGGGAGCCCCAAATTGATACAAGATGGACGCTTGTGACTCGTGTTGCTTCTTTTCGGGCTAGCTGGACCGTCCTAACAATGCTGTAAATGTTTAAATCATAAATGATGGTGATGGTGATGAATTAAAGGTCCAGAACGTGTGTAATGTGTGCTGACATAAATATATTACAACTTATTAGCTAAATAATACACAACAACGTTGTCCTTAAGTTTTTATTTAATATTTACATTAGCAATTGAGCGAATTAAAATGCGCTAGAACAATTAAATAAAAGTGGCAATATACCAAAAATGCCCAATAAGTATTTAAAAATTAACATACAAAAATTACGCGCTGGAAAGAAAGCTTATTAATTATTAATGTGAATTAAGTAAGAGAATAATATATATTAAACAATACAGATTACTTTTGAGTTCTGAGCATGTCGCGATCGGACATGTGAAAGCAAGGACCAACGGTGCTTGAGTGCTGGAACAGCACGAGTGAAGTTCGAGCGATATGTAACTTACAAGAGTTGGAAACAGAAGAAGGTTGAGTTTGGTGTAAAAGAACACTCGTTTGGGAAAGGTTTTGATTTATGGCCCAAAGGTGGAGATGGGTCATATCGAAGTGAGTGATGTCTAGAATTATGAATTAATTAATGCGCGAGCTAAGAGTTGTTATATCAATGAAATAAATATCATTTAAATATTCCCTGCTAGACAAGCTTTCAAATGATATGCGACATGACATAATTGTGAAGAAATGTACGTAATCAAATTAAATAACATAAGCTAAAAATCGAAATGTATATTTTGTTGAAATACGAAAAGCACCTAGATACTTGAGTTAAACGTTCAATCAGGGAGATTTCTTGGAAGGGTCAACTGACCGGAATGATAGCAGAAAAAGGCTTTCTCTTTGTCAACAAATATATACAGAAAATGTCTAAGTTTGAATTCCTATTTTAAATTCGAAATATTTGTGAAGAAATATAATTTAAAATTGAATTAAAAAATTCTTATTATACGAAGTGTAACAATAACTACAAAAGATCACACTTGTAGTACAAAATGTGAGTTGATTTAACTATCGATTTACTAAATGAGAATTTTATATACATATTTGGATAAAGATAGATCGGTTTCTGTGTTATACAAGACCGTGATCAGACCGTCGATGCTGTACGCTTCTGTCGCTTTTGCGACCGCTGCGAACTGCCACATGAAGAAGTTGCAAGTCGTGCAGAACCGGGTGCTTCGGATGGCCCTCGATGCTCCATGGTTCGTGAGCAACACCACCCTCCACCGCGACACCAACATGAAGACAATCCAGGAGGAAATCAAGAAGAACTCCGAGAAAACATTCGCGAGAGTATTGGATCATCCGAATGCTCTCATCGCAGAAGCCGCCGACTACGACCCCGGGATCCCGTGGCAATACAGGAGACCGAGGATGATACTCAACTGAAGATTCGACGAAGTAAGAAGACGTCATCCACCGACCGTGGTGGGAATCAACAACAACGAAGAAAGAAGCAAAGTTTGTCCGAACCAGGACGAACATCATTGAAGACGGAAGAGGTAAAGGAGCAGGCTCCAGGAACTCTGCAAACAGAAGAGGATCTATGGATCTGTATTATAAATTATAATTTACACCGTTAAATACTTACGGCACTTATTTGGAGGATCTAGTGAGGCAAGGTTTATAATAAACGGTCGAATATGTATATCTTGTAAAAAAATACTTGAAGATTGCTATGTGTCTTGTGCCATGCACTATTTACATTTAATTATTAATAATGGTGGAAAAACGTCTTTACAAATAATAAACTTTTTGCTATTGTGCTATTGTGCAAGAGCTTTAAGGTTGGTAAACGTTGGCAACTTTTAAAACGACGAAATTTATATTTTAACAATAAAACTTCTTTCTGCTACTAAGTGGGAAAGCAGAATAGACGCATTAAGAGTTCTTATAGATATTCTGAAACTATATATATGATAAATTCATTAATTTTCAAAATTTAATCATCAAAATTATTATCGCATACGGGCGGTATATATCCTAGGAACGGTCCTGGGTAGGTGTAACATTAAATTAGAGATGTTTAAGTAAATTGTCTTTCTGCTTTCAAAGAATGAATTTTCTTATGAAAATTCAAAATATTTCCACATACATATTTGATCATGAAGACGAATTTTGAATTATCAAATTACGAATAGTAACATCGTTGAGCTTTTAGTTTGTAAAAGATAGTTCTAAAATTGAATTTTAAAGAAGGTAGGTCAAGTTTAATACATAATACATATATTCTTTCATTCACATATTCTCTGTTTTTTAAACAAAATAGTTTACCTTTAAGCACATTTTTCAATTATTAATTTTCAAACGAATTCATTATAAATAGCGAGAATTTTCTGCGTGATTTTTTGTAATGAAAAATTAATAAATTCACACAAAAATTAGTTATTATTACGACAATAGATGTCACTTGTCATTGAACTATTGGAAATTTTAATAAGGTTGAGAAAATTGGCAATAAATTGTATTAGTTTTCCTGTTATATATTAGATGGCGCTTTAGTTCACAAAATATTTATTGAAAATATTTCCATTTTAAAATTATTTTACGTAAATGTTTTAATGTTTTGGATATATAGAATTATTTATAATATATAGATTTTCAAGACTTTTTTTAGATAAAGAGGAGTTCTTGAGCATTTTTGGTGGTATGTTGAAAGTTCCAAAGAATATTTAAATAGTAAATATTGGTGTTTAGAAAGTTGGTAAATACTTAAAAGTTCTTGATTTTTTTAATTTTTAAGTTATAATGACTATAACAATATGAAAAATAAGCAAAATATTAATAAGGAATAAAAATAAAATAAATATGGAACATATATTCAATGAATAAACTTCTTATAACAATTATATACAACACAATACAGTATCAACCTTAAATTGCTATTTATTTATCTTTTTCGAATCAATAATTAACATTTATTTATGCTGTAAGCGAAATTTAACAATAGTGTCCTTGACCATGTGGATATCCTTTCAGGTTTATTTTTTATATAATAACAACATGTACAAACAAGTGTGTATTTGGAGCAAGGTATAATGAATCAATCATGCAGCGAAATAGTTATCAATGCAGATGTCAAAATAAAAGGTCAATTTTTTAGCCATGAATTTTATTATTCTAGGCAAGTATATCTGCTTTAATCAATGACTTTTTCTAGAAATAGATTAAGTTTTAAGAACGTTTCAATCTTTATTAAAATATAAAATATTTAATGAAAATAATAATTATTGAATAATATTTTTTCTTTCAAATTCTCAAATTTTATCGAGCTTTTAAATAAGTAATTATTTAAAACCAAAGCATTTTTAATAATATAAAAATATTATTAAATAATAATATAATAATCCCATTTACTAGTTGCTACAAAAACTTTGATCGATGTATTTCTCCCCGTTCAAGAGAGGATTAAAAACTATGACGTTCTAGTAATGAATTATAGTCGATACCCCTAACAGCTTTATACGAGATATATTTCAAAAATCGTCCTTGAACCTTTCCAATTCTTAATTGATGACAAACGTAATTGTCTGGAGCTGCGCATTATAAATGAAGCTATTGTAGAAACATATTCAATGTGATTCCCAAAGTTCAGGCATCGATCGAAAATAATACTAAGATCTTTAAATATGTCGATCTTGGTTAAAACTTGTTCTTCAATATTATATAATGAGCAGAGAGCGGACTGAAGCGATTAAATGACCAGTTGCCCCGATAAAACGTTGTGGCGGTATCATGTATAGTATGCATGGTAAATGTCTTTTCTGTGTGATAAAATATTGAATCTTGTATTTTAACCTTAAATTAATTTAGAATACAAAATTATAAAAATCGCATTTTTTGACAAGTATTATTCATTTTAAACGTCATTTCACATTTTCACGATGCCAAGACGTCATTTAAATAAAGAAACTTTTGATTTAATTGCGTTATTGCATCAGCGAGGGCAATCTGGAGCAGAAATTGCCGCAATTTTTAATGTGTCTCCAAGTGTTGTTAGTAGGGCTCTAACAAGATTCCAACAGTTAGGATCTGCAAGGAGAATACCCGGTAGTGGATCTGAGAGGAAAACAAATAGAGACAAGACCGCTACATACGAATTCAGACAAGGATCAAACAATCAGAAACCGTCTGAGGGAAATGGATCTTCATAGCTGCAGGCCTGTGAGACGCCAAAAATTAACTAATGCCAATAAAATAGCTAGAAGAACTTGGGTTAACCAACGACTAGCAGAAAATTTTCAATGAGAGCATGGTTTATACACCGATGAATCCAGATTCTGCTTATTTAGTGATAATCGTGGAGTAAGGGTCTGGAGAACTCGAGGAGACCGTTATAGACGCGAGTTTACAAAAGCTGTGGTGCCTTTTGGCGGCGGTGGTATCATGGTGTTGGCGGGCATTAGTTTTAATGGACGTTCGAACCTCCATCTCTTTGAAAACAATGTCAATGGACACATATACAGAGATGACATTATTCAGCAATATGTGGCCGACTTTCGTGAGGCTGTGGATGAAAATATGGTTTTTATTGATGATAATGCAAGACCTCATCGTGCACAAATTGTAATGCAAGGAATAAATGACCTCCATATTAACCATCTACCTTTACCACCAACGTCTCCCGACTTGAATCCAATTGAGCACATTTGGGACATACTTCAAGAACAGCTCAACGAACATAATCCACCCCCAGTTAACGTGCAACACTTGCGGGAAATTTTACCGCTGTGTTGGAGAACAGTGTCACAAGAACACATTAATAATTGCATTATGAGTACGCCCCGAAGATGTACAGCTGTGAGAGATGTCCGTGGCCATTATACACGATTTTAGAATTCATTGTTACAGGCAAATGTTTATTTTAGCTATTGTTAAAAATGTTGCTTATTTCATTTTTGATCATTTCTTAGTAATCTAACGATTTTTCTGAATAAATATACTTGAAAATTTTAAATTGTGGTGTACAATTATGTATCTAATAAAATACACTACAAATATTTACCCAAACTATCTAAAAAATACAAAAAAGTAAAAATTCGTTATTCATTTTTGAGTAGTTTAGTTACGTAATGAAGAAATTTCGTAACCACCGATGAAAAATTAATTTCATCACCAGTGAATAAAGACAACACAGAAAAGAGGAACGTTTAATGACACAAACTGGTTGAATCTTCATTTTATACATTATAAACAGTTATGATATAATGTGAATAAATGATGAGGTTAATTCCTGTAGACGTAGAATTCATTCAGCAGCTCTGATTTCATGATACAAAACAGAACTTGCATTTGAGCTTGATTCACCAAGAATATTAGTGGCAATCCTTTTCATATTTTCTATAGAATTCTTTACGTAACCCTCCACTATAATATTGAACGTCCAGCCTCCATGCCGTTTAACATTCAAAATATCTGCACCAGAATCTGCCAAAAGGTAGTCGACGACCTTCTGAAGCAGTGTCCGGTAAATAAGAAAGGATTCGGTATTTTCAAAAACTGAGCAGTATTCTTCAGTAGATTACCGATTGTATTAATGCCAATTGGCTGTGCGCCACATTTACAATTATTATATTTGACGAAAAACCTATCGTGTTTAACGTTTTGTGGACGCAAAGAAATATACTTTCTAATAAGATTAAGAAAATTTTGCCCTTCAATATTTCCTTCTGTGATCACAAACTCACCCGTTACTTTTGTCTTTGTCATTTTCGCATCACGTTTACTCTAAATGATAATACGCATCTACAGAGACGTCGTACAGTGCGTACAGAAGAAGTCATTGCTGCTGCAGAGCGTAGCGTAGAGGAAGACCCGAATCAGTCTATTCGCCATCGTGCACAGGAATTGGATATGTGTCCATCCACTTTATGGAAGATTTTGCGGAAAGATCTTGGTTTGCGTGCTTACAAAATCCAACTCGTGCAAGAATTGAAGCCACACGATCACCTAGCAAGGCGTAGATTCGGTGAATGGGCCCAAAACAAGATTGCCGTAGATCCCGATTTTCATAAGCGAATTTTGTTTAGCGATGACGCTCACTTTTGTTTGAATGGATACGTCAATAAACAAAACTGCCATATTTGGAGTGATGGTAATCCTCAAGTGTATGTTGAGACACCGTTACATCCAGAAAAACTGACTGTTTGGTGTGCTTTATGGGCTGGAGGAATCATTGGTCCGTACTTCTTTAAAAACGATGCTGGTCAGAACGTTACAGTCAATGGTGACCGCTATAGAGCCATGATTACTGACTTTTTCGTTCATCAATTGAACAACCGTGATGTGCAGGAGCTGTGGTTTCAACAAGACGGCGAAACATGTCACACAGCTCGTGCCACAATTGATTTATTGAGGGAAACATTTGGTAACCGCATAGTTTCACGTTTCGGACCCGTGAATTGGCCTCCAAGATCGTGCGATTTAACGCCGCTAGACTATTTTCTGTGGGGATATGTGAAGTCGCTAGTCTACGCCGATAAGCCCGAAACGATTGACCACTTGGTGGACAACATTCGCCGCGTTATTGCCGATATACGGCCACAAATGTTGGAAAAAGTCATCGAAAATTGGACCTCCAGATTAGACTACGTCCGAGCCAGCCGTGGCGGTCATATGCCAGAAGTCATATTTAAATTATAATGCCAGAAGATTATCTTTCGAATAAAGTAAATTTCATGTCAATTTAAAAAATTCATCTTTGTTTTATTCCATTTCAAAGTTCTATACCTCTATAAAAAATACACTTTATTAGGGATTTTTGTTACAAAATGAGAAAACTCGTCTAAAATATCTCCCACACGTAAAAAAGTTACCTCACTTTTTCGACAAGCACCAGCTATTCCAACAACAATGCGACCTGTATCATTAAATATGTTTTATCGTTAGCTTCTGTCATAAACCGGGAAACGTTTTCCTTTGACAAGATATCAGACTTTTTTGCATGGTATCCTTCTGATTGCCTCTTTTGTAATGCATGTAAACAGATATATTTTGCAATATCAATATTCTTCTTCAAAGACAATTCACTTCTCAACATGAAATAAAGAGTCCAGAGTGATGAAGCTTTTTGATTCTTTCTTCCCTCGAAATAGGGTAATGAAACCCTCTCATTAACCTATTTAAAATTTTTGTCTTCAAACCACTTCCCAAATTTTTCATAAACCAAATCGTACCGGGCTTTCGACTTTTGTGGAACAAGGGTCGATAATGCAGTTTGTGCGGCCTCTTCTATATCTCTTGGTAGTCCGCCTGAATCTGAATCCGACATTATTATTCGTACGATGCAACGGAATATTTAGCTATTAAAAATAAACAAGCCCACAAATACTCTAAAACAGACAAAACTGCTTTATCTACACACAAACTACAACGCGATCACATCTCGATTTTGAAAACACACAGATATATAATTGATAAAGAACAACACACAATGAAAAGGGAAATTAAATAAATGATTAGTATTAAACAGGAAAAAGATTCAATTAACAACAGAAGTGATATAAAAAATTTAAGCAGTATATACTGTAACTTAATTATGTAACGATCTGCAATTTACCATCATAATATATGTTGCTCTTATATAATTATAAATAAATTTGTATACATGATGTATTTCTTGTATTTCAGCAAATAACATATTTGTTGTTTTTCTTTATTTAGACTTTGGAAAATTGAAATTAGCTTCATGTATACATTTTTATTTCCGCACTCTTTGGTGTTTTTTTTTTTCTAAAATACCTTATTAAAAGTTTTTTTAACATTAAAAAATATAAGATTTAACGTTTATTTACAATTTTTAGAGAATGAGAATTTCATTGTTTTTTTTTTGTAGATATTTTTAGCGTATTGTTTATTATTTATAATTTAAATAGATATACGTTAAGTTATTATAATACTGATCTTTTAGATTAAAAACAATATGCTTAAATTATATGCATCTATATTTTTTAGAATGCTAATTCTTTTTAACAACATGCACATATCTAACACAATTATTTGTGTTGCAAAACAAATTATATGCGATATTTTAAAATTAATTGATAAAATATTAATTTCACTTACCCTCTAACTGTTGTCCAATGTTTTTTTCAATATCTACTTTGTGAAGCAAGCATATATTATTTGTAGGTCTATCATTATCAAATATGCATTGATCGGGGCCATTATTTATTTCTATGGCAACTGATGGACAATCCGATTGTTTTGTAGACATTGAAGATTCTGAATTTTTTTTTTGTAATTTATAAATAATAATTAACATTGAGTAAATAAATTACAAATGTTTGTTTGGTTGTGTATTGTATAGCCATTAAAAATTGTTAGATATGGACTTATCGTTTAGTGATAAATACTTGGTCTCTAGAAGATAACTTAATATTGCGTTTCTGTATGGCACACCTTTATTATAGTAAAATAATTAGATCTCCATAAATTGTTTATCATTTTTGGCTTGTTATGTGACACTATTATGTGCAATAGTTAAATATGAAATGTTTTTTTTTATAATCGTTAAATTTGTTGAAAAATTATTATAACGTGTTGATTTTTTTATTTAAGAATTTTCATATTATTCCAATATTTATATATTATAGTAAGTATCCTTAAATTTATGTACCTTTATTGTTTATTTCCCCTTGGTTTTTCCTTTTCAGGCCTTTAGGTGTTTTTAATTTAAATTTTCTTGGCATCTACAAAAGCAAAAAATGATTAAAATTTATTAGATTAATAAACAATAGTTACTTAATTATACCTTATTTATTTTTAATAATAATAAAGTATAATTAAGTAACTATTTTGATACTATATGTTTAAAAAACGCTTTGATATTTTAATATGTTTTTGTGTATTTCATTTGTTTTTATAATGTAATCTCTTATTCTTATTCTATTTACTTTTATAATAAATTGCGCCATATTTGAATTTTATATTCTATTATGATGGTTTGTTACTGTCAGTTTTTTTAAAATTTTTCAATTTTAAATTGTTTAGTAAACGACGGTAAATATAATATTTTATTAAATAACACTTAATTTAAATAAATTATTATTTGTTTTATAGGTAAATTTTGTGCTTTAACCACACTTTGGCACAAAAGGGAAAGAACATATTTCATGTATATTATTGTAAATAATTATATAAATTAAAGTTTTACATTATTGTCACAATCACGGTTGATTTATTATTTTGGTTCATTAATGTATTCAATTATGGCAATAGGTAAAGAGTTTTTTTTTGGTTGTATTGTGATGAGTTAGCAATATAATTTTAAAACTTTTCAGATTAATTTATTAATATAGTATGAAGTATCAACATGAATGAATAATATACTTACTTTGGTGTATAAGTTTCTGAAATGGGGTCTGTAGTTTATTTCATTCCTGTAACTTTGTTATTATATTCTCTCGCCAATTAAAATCTTCTATAGCTATTTTATGTTTGGATGCTAAATATGATTCTAGTGCTCAATCATTTTATAGTGTTGGAGCCATTGTGTTTTTTAAATCTTTTTTGAAAAGTGATAATAAATCATAATAATTATCTTAAATATGTTTAAAAATATTGCGCACTTTTTACTTTCCTTTAAATATGTAATGTACTCAAATAGATGTCATTATTTATTCACTTTAATTAAAAATGTGTAGATAGTCGAGTAGTTTTGCTTGCAAATATAATACGATTAATTAAAAATGTGTAGATAGTCGAGTAGTATTGCTCGCAAATATAATACGATTTTGTATTACCTTGTAATTATGACAGTTGTCTAAGTCTAATTTTTTGACTTCTGTCATTTTCCTAAACTTGACAATTTATGTTAGTGTTGGGCACTCGTTAAAAGTGAAATAGTACCATTGTTCGTTAAAAAAATTTTATACAATGAAATTATATATATATTTTTTTTTAATTAAGGGCACACAAAGTGTTATTATATTGGTGCTTTCGACATATTTCATCATTAATTAGCTACACTGTGTACGTATCGTGCGGACAAAGTTTTCATGCCAGGTTGCCATGGCAACTTAGCGTTTATTAAGATCTAATATTTATATTTAAATAAACAAACACATGTCAAGTCAAATGAATCAATGGCATGAAAACTGTCATTACTAATTTAATACTATTTATGTCGTATGGCGTTTCTAAGAAAATTAGTTATGACGTTTAATGTCATATCAACTGAAAAATTATAAAACTATGTTTTGGTCAAAATTAGATGTCATTTTGCAGGATATTCCATTTCGTTACACAAAATAACCCATTTCATAACTGGTTATATAAATAATGAAACTAATGGAACACTACTGCAAAAATAGTGCAAGTATGGAACACATACAGATCCATTTAAAGATATGATTTTCAAAGGGCCAGCTCGTGACAGTAAAAGAAAACTATTATAAGCTATTCCCGAAAAAAGAAAAATAGGTTCTGTTGCTATGATTGCGAATGAATACAAGAATATGTGCTTACAATGGAACGAGGATACACCAAATGGACTCCAGAAGAAGTTTTTTAATATAGCTACGGTAGAGCTAGCTTGGAAGGGTAATGAAGTGGCCTTTTGCATGTTACATCTCTTCCAGGAAGAAACTGCCAACAAACGTTGTTTAACGAACAGAATTGCATACAACCCGATATTCTCCAAAACGCGTCAAGGTGACGATAAAAATTGTGCAGATACTAAATGGTTAATTCAAAATTTAAACAACCTCGAAGTGTGTCCTGTAAGGTTGTATCGAAAACTGATTTCAAAAAGGGAAAATATTACAAATAATAGACTTTTTATGACTGTAAATGGCAAGTGGAATAAAAATGTTAATAATAGTTGGTTCAAAAATACCCCCATAGGTACTATAGCGAAATGGGCAAAACTGTCTGCAAAAATAGAGTTAAATACCTAAAGAAAAAAAATTACAAATTATTCCAATCGCTCCACTGCGGTGAGTAAAATTACTACAATCTGGTGTTGGAGAACAACAGGCTATGAAAATTACTGGACATGGCCATTCTATGAAACTGTTATTTTGCAATAACAAACTATTATCTACTGATAGCATAGAAATGTAGAAGAATTTAGAAATGAAAAATTTTCAGCGAAATTTGATATTAGGGGTTCTTGAGTGATTTGTCAAAACTTTTCCTAATACTTTTTTGCTCTATGTTAATCGTTAGTATAATATTACTTGAAAGACTACTTTTTATTTTAATTATAGTTGGCTAGATATTAACTCTATAAAATCTCTATTCATACAAAAAGGTGCATTGTCGTGGCCTACACAACTGACAAAAATTTTATATTGATTGCTTTCAAAATACAAAAGTTGTTTAGGTGCCCATAAAAAGTGAAACATACTGTATATACATATCTCGACTCCGGAACATACAAACATAGACAATTAATTCAATGTTTAATTTAATATTTATATACAATTAGAAATTAGCGAAATCGTATTATTGGCTAGTAAAAGCAATTTCCCATTTTATATTAATGTAATTTCGTTTGTTGATACACATTTATCCTATTTAAAATAGGATGTAATTACTTTTCTACTTTCGTTTCCACTACACAGGATGAAGAACGATTATCCAGTAAATAAACGCTTAAAACACCTTAGATTTTTCTTTTTTTTATACATAGGTGACCTTTCTAAGAAGAGCCGTGTAAAAAAATTGTTGCAATTTGCGAAAATCCAGAATCTAGATCAAGATTGCCGAGAATGTAAATTTTAAATTCGAGAGTGGATGATTGTAGCTTTTTTTGATTGCATTTGGTTTATATTTCTTTTTTATTGAATAAATCATTAAGATAGTTGAATGTCAATTAGCGAAATATAATTCTATTTCTACAAACATTATATTACAACGTGCTTGTTTTTTGTCTATCTTAATTGATGTAAAACTTTCAATATAAGTGGCTTACTAACGATTAATATATATATGCAAATGCCATTTTATCCGAGTTGGTTTAACCTTAAAACTAAACATTTGCGAATTTTATATCGTAGTAGTGATTTATGTATTCAGAGAATATTATAATTTTGATGATTTCGGTTAAGGGAGTCAGGGGTACATTCTAAGAGGGGACTGAAATGAATAAATGTAATTCGAAATTAAACATAGTAGAGTAAGGGCGCCATATATGGACCACCATAAGGATTTCCTAAAATAAAACTCAGATTTTTAAAGTATAAACAACCTTATTTATTTTAAACTATTCGATAATTATTTGGTTTTGAAAAGAATTTAAATTAAAACAAAAAAACATCAACATCTTAGAAATAATCTACATTTTTTATAATCTGTCATTTTTACGATCTTACTAAAAGTGAGCATAACATGGACCACATGGTTTCAAATATGGACCAAGGTGAACTAAGCTTAAATTAATAGAAAAAAAATTGCCCACTCTATTATCAGGGCTTAGATGAATCATTGGTACAAAATTCGCAAACATAGAAGTCGACCACATCTTCTATGCCAGTACAATCTTCATGAGCCCATCGCCTACAAGAAGCACATTGGATCCATTTCTCTCCATGAACATCTTCAGAAAAAAGCCCATGACAATACAAGCATTTGGCGTTTTCATTTTGAGAGCGGTCGGACTCTCGTCTGTGCTATCATCAACTAAATAGTCACTCTGATTAGAAGTTTCAGAAGATGATTCTTTATATTTTGAGATGATGCTTTTTTTCCTTGGTGCTTTCTTTGATTTATTTTTAATGTTCAACGGTCTCTTTTTCTTTAATTTATCTGATTCCTCCTTCCTTTTTATCGATGTTTCTAAATCTCGCTTATAAGGTGAAGATGTCAAAATCACTGATTTTGTGGCCTTTCTTCCTCTATTACTGACAGTTTTCTTCAAACGTGGTATGGGTTGCAACACTTTTGGTGACAAATATATTCTAGCTGATGTGGAGGAACCAGCCACTGAATCATTCAAGGTGGTTGTCGGTTCCTTGGATTGTAGATTTGGAAGGTGACTTTCGTCAAATGTCAGAGTAGAAATAGGTGTGGAGTGGGCTTCCAGAGCTTCAACAGCATCTGCCCCAGGAAAATTGTTATCACCATTTTCAATAACTGGTGTTATCCTATCACGTGGTGGATCATTAACAGATTCTTCTACTACTGGACAGTCGTCGTCAATAAAGTCATAATCTTCGAAGATATTTCTGTTAATTGGATATATTCCAGTCGCACGAAAACCATTTATAGCCAGTTCTGCACGCTGAGCTCTTATGTAGGCTTGACCAAATAATTCAGCTATGTCATAATGTGTCACTGCTTGTGGTTGCATTCGTACCCGATTACGTTTCTGTGTTCAAGTTTCAAATCACTCATTTTCTCTACTTTAAACGAATGTAAAAGCTACGAATTTTAAACGATTCGAACCAAACTTGGAGATGACGCTGTAAAATGTCACAGAAACTTGACGTAAGAAAATTGTTACGGTCATAACTAGCTAGATATCATAAAAATTCCTTTCGTAACAAAGTTAAAAATAAATCGTATAAATATTACATCCTTTATTTGAGATAATTCCTTTAAAGCGGTTCTGAATATATTATAAATCGTTTACTGCACCTCGTTTGACCTATATAAATACACCAAGCATTTTTTTTCCTTTCTTAATTTAAATATCTATCCAGTTTATTAGAACGTTCTCTTAATATATATAAGATTTTTTTTGACTTCTTTTTCATTCGAACTTATTCGCGGAGAGTTATTGATTCGTTTTGTTTGTTTTGCGATTATTATAAAAGTAAAAGGTTACTGACCAATCTACGTTGAGCACGTTGGTAATGGCTGGCTTTAATCGCGCGCTCGTTTGATGGTATTTCAGCGGATGCGAGAGCCCCGCGGGTATTGCTTTCTATTCAGCTCTCTAAAACCCGAAAAAAAAACGAATCGTGTAAAGAAAAAGAAAATCTTTAATCAACATTAAACATTTCAATCATGTATATATGTATGTAAACACATGTTTATATAAATCTGTTAATAAACAGAAATTAACCAATTTTAAGTGACGAAGTATATTTATGATAATATTACATTTAACAAAATTGTGTAAACTGAAAATTAAAATATACGTTTTTGTATGTACTGGATCATTCCAAAAATAAACCCTTTTCTTTCTAAAATATACCATGGTCTATCTTTATCGTAGATTTTCAACAGCACTCTTCCAAAATTCACTTGTCTGTGACGAAAATCACCCTCGGTGATGTGATCTCGTATACAAATAGTATATTGTTTACTGAGTAAGAAAAGCCTAACATTCCTGGACGACTGTGAAGATTGCTAAGTCGAGGCGCAAGCCGAGACTTAGCAACACAGAGTCCAGGAATGTGGCTTTTCCTACGAGGTAAACATAGTATTTTTCCGCTAATCATTTAAAATTCGACAGATATGAATTAAATTTAATTGAATCGGCCGATACTTGCTGGAAATCCATTATATGTAAATGGGATTTAAGTAAAACACTTATACTAATTTCCAGTAGATATATATTACACTTTATTATATATTAATAAATAAATGACATGTTTCGCTACGATGTAGCTTCTTCGGATCTTATATTACTACTGAACACGCTCTTCACAAATGTATGGCTTTTTTCTAACCTGCAAAGTGCAACCCATCGAAATAGTTTAGAAAAAAGCCATACATTTGTGAAGAGCGTGTTCAGTAGTAATATAAGATCCGAAGAAGCTACATCGTAGCGAAACATGTCATCTATTCATTAATATATAATAAAGTGTAATATATACTATAAATTAGTATAAGTGTTTTACTTAAATCCTATTTACAGATATTAATTAATTTTGAAAAAATCGCGAATAAATTTATTCACAAATAAATGGTGTTTTGAAATTCGTAATATAATTGGTTGCGTTACTATGGAAACGTATTAATGTTGAATTGTCAAACTTAACGCATATAAATTTAACTGCTGGTGTTTTCGATAGCAAAACAGTGTAAAATGATAAGTGATGATGAATTTTCCATATCTGGGACTCCTCCAGAGCTGATTGAGGTAGTGAATACTGCTTCATTAGAATTATTGCCAAAGAAATCAAGAGAAAAGTACGAATATGTATATAAACGTTTTATGGACTATCGCATCATTTATGTAGAACACTAACAACTGTAACGAAATATCATCCTTACAGTAAGGAAATGAAGAAATGAATATTTCCTAACAGTTAGGAAATGTTGACTTTTTCTTTAAGAAATTTTGTCAGGAATGTCAAAATTTCCTAACGATTTACGGAAAATTATATTATTCTATGTAAATGTCCTAATAAGGGTAGTGGAATTTATTTACGACATCTGACTGATCAAACGGAAGTAAGACGTTTACTGAAAGCGATACAAAGTGCCTGAACTCGTATCCAATACGAAAGCTGATAAATATGAACATAACTTTGCCATATTTCTAATAAAAAATTGAAGACTAAGTTCTAAAAGGTCTAATGGCCGGTTATACAATTCTAGTTTAGAAACGGTTTAACCTCTAGCGGTACTTAGTGTAACTTTAGTGACAGTTGTGCGTTGTATATACAAGGTTTAGAGTTTAAGCTCGAATATGTCTCTGGTTTAGCTAAGCCCCTGACATTCCGGCTTTAACGAAAGCTTAAGAGAGTTAAATGAGTTACATGACCTATTTAGGTATTTTGAAGAAAAAAATTCATTGATATTATATGTATATTAAAAAATGAATTATTTAATTATATAGTCATATTGAGAACGACCAAATCGCCAGGTAACTAGCAATATATTTTTGCAACGTAGATATTGGTCTTTTAAGATATTTGACATATACTTTTGAAAATTTGTGGCACGTAATCTGGATACGTGATGTATTAAAACAAAATATTTTCACTATACCGGAAGTCATAGCCAACGTTGATATTTTAAATGGAATGTTATACTTTTTAGATTCCTTGTAAAGTACCATAACACTTTATATTAAGGTTTCTTTTGCAAAAAATTAACCGTTTTTGAGTTATTTTGATTTTTGCGACATTTGTTGTTTTTTCAATGTACTTTTTGAAGCCATATATTTCAGGCGTATTTGATCTAAACTACGTCATATTTATACTGGAGACAGCCAAAGGTATAAGATTCCGGGTAATGTCGAAACATTTAAAAAATATCTTACAGGGGGTTCGGAATTTATTGATTACTAAAGTAATCTTTAATTAAAGAAAAATCGATTTTTTAAAATGGAACACCCGGTAGATGAGTACGCCATAGTAAGTAGATAAACATTTTGCATCGTACAGGTGTAGGTTTCCCTATGTCTATATCTCATAGTTTTAGAGTTATTAATTATGATTTTTTTTATGAAATTTCGGTAGCTGTTTCACTATTTGCATGCAAAAAACGAATGACCGCTCGCACTGCAAGCTTGGTGTGTGTTTCGATCGGAATTAACATTGTGCGGTTGTCGTTGCACATGTTGTACTGCACCTAAGGCAATGACAATAGCCACCTGTGCAGTACATATGCGCATGTAAAATGCAGGTTTCAACCTGATCGAAGCGACATAGGCTGTGTGTCGCGCAAACGTACCTTTGAAACCGGACATCTCTCATATTTAATTTTAATTACAAATGCGCCATAAGGTTATAGACATATTCGACGTAAAAGCTATTATTGATATCCACAAAAAATATATACGGCTGACTTGCATAGCCTTTGGTAAAAAAAAGACATTCTTTATTCTTATGAATTGTGAACCCATCGTCTAACAATAAGTCTAGGAATTTTAACGAATTTTTGCAGGTGCATAGACTTGAATTATCACCTGTATTTTCGAAAATATCGAATAAACAATGTGTGCAGTGACTTTATATTTTGGCTCTTAAAATTTGGAAATTTTTGGTGAATTTCAAATAAATTTTTTTTTTATTTTCAGTTAGACATTTATACGTATTCTTCAGATTCGCACAGCTTAGGTGCTATTCAGCGGTAACTCTGTATACGTGACGAATTTATAACCTGCTCCTTTTTGGAAGTCGGTAAAATATGCCCTAGTACATAAAATAAATACATCAGTCTTTAAATGCCAATATTCTGTTGGTTTAAAGTGGATGAAGAAGTCTTACTATAAATCGCAATATTTTTTTAATCGATACTGGAAGTTCTTGAAAAACTTCTAGTGATTAATCTTCTGTGCATTGTGCAGTCTATGCACAAACTCGTTGTCTATCGGGTCACTTACACACATTTTTTCCTGAAATATTCTGGACGCGTCTCATTGTATAACACGAAACAACACAATGACGAAACTATTACAGTGTTTACTTCGATTATATGTATTCCTGCAGTTAAGTGGAGCAAAGCAACGCCTGAAATGCGGAACGAGTAGCGGTTCGGTTTGATAAATTTGTATTATCTGCACGATCGGAGAGGACTTTAATGAACAAAAGTGGGACTCTAGCATAATTTCTGCGTGAGAAAAATGCGAAAAAAGCAATGAACGAAAAATAAAAGAAATACCCCATCTTGAATATTTACATAACAAACAGTTTTATATGTGTTAACAAATGATTTACATAATTGTTTGTCAATGGATGTCATTAGGACATTGTTCGATATACATTTTGTAATAGTTACACGTAGACGCAAATGGATAAAACGGATTTTTAGATTTATAATTTTATGAGGAAATATTGGTAAAATTTAGGTTATAAATAAATTCTTGCAAAGAAATATGTTATTCAATGCAATCACCTGTGATCTAGAAAAATTAAACAAAATATTTAATAACGACATTTTAATAATATAAAAAATATTGCTTAAAATCAGGTGTGGAGAATAGAATACAAGTGCATATTTGTGTCTTGCACACCTGATTTTTAAAAATATTTTTGATATTCTTAGATGTTTTTAATTAATACAAGCGGCGAGGTTTCATCCACTCAAGTAGATTTTAAATTGCTTTTGTTACAATATTTAATAACTGTTGAATAAAAATATTTTATTTTGTTTGTGGATCAGGCTTTCTAATAATAATAATAGTAATAATAATAATACTAATAACAGTAATGCATTGCGCATAAGAAGAGGAAAGAACAATGAAATATATCGATTTGGTCTATCAATTGCGCTTGACGTACGAGGGTTAAAAAATAATTTTTATTCGGATAATAATTTGGGTATTGGGAGGAATAAGAGATCATGTACCAAATAATAATAGCTTTATTGTCTAGCGGATACACCAATAACAGGACAAACTAAAGAATGTACATATATATTGCTGTGTAATTATAGAGCAGACCAATTTCCGTGCACGCCATGAGCGCCGGTATGGGAGTGTAATTCGTAATTAATTAGAATATGCGATAGAATAGGGACGCAACATGAGCTTGTTACCGATATAAGTATAGAAGAAGAGACATTTATTCTATCAGAAATAATTAAATATACATTTGGTTTTCTGCTATTAAAGTAATATGCATAAACACACGAAAAATAAGAATAGTACATATTATAGCAGCGTTGTATGCACCCATAAATAAAATGGAAAATGTATGAAATCAGTGATTGTGTGCACGACAGAGGATTTCAAGAAACACTTACCGTTTTAACCGTCTTCCAAGGATTGACAAACTGGAGAAACTCGATTGTATATTTTCAACATCAGGTGCGTTTCTAAGGTTATTTCTGAAAAACATGTCCGCCGTGAGGAAAAAATATGTTTATACTCGGAAAACGAGCGTTCTACATCTAGTGATGTTATATTCGCATAATCAAAATACTTTTTTAAGCAACATAACGCATCTGTAGACGTGCTCTCACAAATACGTGTTAAGGTGTCAAAATCTGCATTTCTGTCTAAAAGACTTTCAAATTTAATTAGAACACTTTCACTTTTTGCGTCTTCTACAGTAAACAGTTGTGCGTGAACATCTTTAACGATTTGCAGTGATTCCTCTAACGACAGTGACGAATTTTCTAATTTTGTTTTTGCTTCTTCTAGTCCCAAGTAATTCTCACGAATACTTTGTAAATCCATTTTAATCTGGGCATCTTGAAATTTTTTCTGGCTTGTATTGATAGCTGCACTTTCTTTCGGATTGAATGATAAAACCACGTCCTTAATTTTTTCAAAATGTTCATGATAGTAAAACCCCGCCCGTAATCATGTACCCCAACGTGTCAGAATGGGCTGTGGTGGCTCAGGGGTATGGGGACATAATTCGTGAAATTTCCGAATACGTTTTGGAGATTTCAGGAATACTGCCTTTGTACGCGATATTAAAGCATCTAGCTCTGGATAACATGTACGAACCTGTTCTGCCACAAGTTGTAGAGCATGGAGTTTACAAGTAATATGTAACAAGTTAGGACAATATTTTCTATGAGACCGGCCTACAGAATACATGGTTGCGGCACCATCGGTCATAAACATTAATATTTGGTCATTCGAAAGTTTAAATTTTTCCAAAGTATCTAATAGCACCTTTGAAATTTTTTCGACATTACATTGTTCTAGTCGTCTGGATGCTAATAAAATTGAAGACGTTGGTTGATGTGGTTCCATATTACGCGCCATCACATTAACTATAGATTGTTTTTTGCTGTCAGTTGTTTCGTCCACACATAACCACAGTTTTTGTATTTTTCAGTTCGGCTTTGATTTTATTTTCAACCTGTTTACGCACCGATGGTAAATTCCTTCGTAACGTTGTCGTGCTCGGTAATGTTTGATTCGCGTATTTATTCCAAAATGAAATAAATGAATCATTACTTAACAAGGTAAACGGCAGTGTACACACAATCATAGTTACACATAGTTCATGTATAAACTGCTGTCGATTAATTTTGTTATTATTGTGCTTCGAACTGCTTACGTGTAAAGATAGGGGTTGGTTTGAATAAAAGTTTACGTATCTGCCGGATGTGATTGGTTTAGTGTACCATTTTGTTTGCATGTTATTGTTTGTTTTTATTAGTGTTAAGTCTAAGTAGTTTATGGAGTTGTTATTTTCAATTTCAATGGTAAAGTTTAAATTTGGATGGAAGTTGTTGAAGCTATTTTGTACATTACTTATTTCCTTTTCTGGTAACAGCATTATGCAGTCATCGACATATCGATCTAAAAATCAAACCAACTTTTATCAAAAGATACTGCAAGGTGATTGGTGGTGGTGCTATTCTGGTGGAAAGCTGGCAGCCCCTCGCAGCTCGCGAATAGGAAAGGCCAGTGACTTCCTGGGTGCGTACAGTGTACTAAACTGTGGACGAGCCTCCAAGGTATATCAGTTCTATGTTGTTGGAATCCCAAGAAAACGAACTTCTGCATGTCTTTCACAATGATTTTCACCTTTGTCACCGAAACACCCATTCTATTCAGGTTTTCGAAAAGTTCGTTTCTTAGACCGCCTAGTACACCGATGATCAGCGGCACAAAAGTCACCGAGAATTCCTGATAACTCTTTTTTCGCGCTCTTTATCCAAGATGTCTCAGCCGGACATGACATCTCCACTCGGTATATACATTATTAGTATTATTATTATTTTTTTGTTACAATTTTGACAGCATTGGGTATTTAGGTTAAAAATTTATTGCACATTTAATAAATATGACACTCATAAAGTATTGCTAATTAAACAAACTAAACTTAACATTTACTTTACTTCAGATATCGGAACAAGTCAGCATGTGGCGAAACAACTGCTACGTAAAATATTTTAAAAAATGCATAAAAATAACTAGAGGAAAAATGTATTTATTACTAACGGATAGGAGTGTAAATTTTCATCAAGTAAAGGCCGAAATAATTAAATATTAATTTTAACTGTACAATTACTTTTGCGCAACACTGTATAATAAATCCAAAACAAATTGCAGCCTCAAACGTGTCATTTAGATGTGTGTTTCTGGTTTAAATCAAAGAAGTCCATACTCGACGACTCTCTTATTCATATGAAACTAACGTATAGATATTCTGACAAGGAAAACGTACCTAGTTGACCTCAGATCGACCTCATTGGTCAAAGAGGGACCATGAATGTCGAATAAGGAATCGTAATTGAGCATCAAGCTTAGACGGCGACAGAAAAATACCTGTTTTTTTTGTCTTTCCTTCTTTTAGTGCTTAACACTAGATCGGAAAGGACATTTATAGAGAAATGTCACGCTGTCATGCTACGAATAAAGTATTTATTCTTATAAAGTTGGTTTTATGATTTAGAACGTGCGTAGTACTCGATTGTTTTTTTCGTGTGACGGTGTTCACGGAATTGTTTTTACGTGAAATACTTCCAAAGCCCACTAAGATTTTATCTTATATATTTTTACTATCTTCGCATCTTTTCAGTCTTTAGCCATGAATGGCATAGTTAGTTAGCTAGATAATTACGTATTTGTTAATAAGGTTTGATCTAGAAATGCTGTTTGATGTAATTTAGATAAAAGTACATCTAAGAAGCATAATATTAGAAACGTTACAATATCCAGTTAGGAATGTAAAAATTCGACTTGGCGATATCTATAGAACAGACAGTAATTCAAACTGGATCAATTAAATCAGGGTCAGCACGTTAGTGCGTATTACAATATACATGATATAACGAAAAGTCATCCTGGATCTCAGCAGTCAATAAAGTTTTCTTGATGCGGTGCTTTTTAAAATAATTCTTATATAGAGTGGTTGGTTTTCCATTGTACACTCAATATTTTCGTTGAGAGTATCAAATTTAAAACAAATCAAAACGTATCCGATACTATTTGTTCCCTCTTTCCGATTCTGTGAAATATAGTGCTATCACTCGAAAAACAAAAGATGATCTAATGATTTTTTTTATTGAACACCATGTATATTGTTGGATATTTAGCTAGCTTATTTATTTCTGAATACAGCATAATTTTTTTTTCGTTGGACAATGAATAACACCATCATAATAACCACATAAGTAGGATATATGTATTGGCTAAAGAACAATAAAAAAACAATAACACTATAATTGTGATCGACCGTTTGGGCAACCCTGGTCTAAAGGAACCAAATTCCGTGAATATAGGGGATGATAACATCCTAATTTTGTAAATTTTTCGGCAAAAATTGAAAAAGTGTGAGCTGATACGTTCTTTTTCAAAAATTTAATCGTTTTCGCTTTTTTTTCATTTAAACCAGCGATGCACATACCGCGGGCCGCATGCGGCCCACTGTCGATATTTATGCAGCCCGCCAACGAATTTTAAAAATTGTTCGAAAAACTACAAAGGCAGGTCCATCCATTCAAATCAATATTTTTTAATTTTTTATTTTATTCTAACTTTTGTAATTGTTAGTAAGATATGTATCTTTAAGTACCTACTACTTTCTTGTTCAGGTTTATTACGTAGGACAGGTATGCTCCTCGTCGTTCCAAGCATATCGTTACGAGCCTAGAAATCTGTCGAACCAACTAGATTACTCGAAGATTCGCGAAACACGTCGGTATTATCCCCGAACAATGTGGTAGGTTCTCGATGTTAAGTAACTCGTATAAATACAACGCCTCGCCTGCTATCGGGGCAGTTAAGTTTTAACTACGGAGAAGCGAACGTTATATTGTTTGAATTGTAATCTGTGAAGAATAAATATTTCGTCGTTCGAACTTGCCATCTACCTACGTAACAATATAATATCAATTTTGATATGGATAAACCAGGCCCCAGTAAAAAACGTAGTTGTAAGGTTGAAGATGAAAATCGACAGTTTCAAGATATTTGGACCGAAAAATACTTTTTTATTTCATCGCATAACAAAAGTGTCTGTTTAATATGCAAGAGTTGTGTTTCTATTCCGTAGGAATATAATGTGAAAAGGCATTATGAAACCCAGCATCATACTTTTACCAAATTAACCGGCGAAAATCGAACGCAAAAAATTTCCACTTTACAAAGGGAACTAATAGGCCAGCAAGCTATGTTTACAAAACCAATTCAAGATGCTAAAGCAGCTACTGAAGTTAGCTTTGAAATATCTCGAATAATAGCGAAAACTTGTCGGCCTTTTAAAGATGGCGAGTTTGTTATGCAGTGTTTAGATATCGCCGCAATGTGTCCGAAAATGTGTCCGAAAGATGCAAAGAGGTTTGAGAAAAATCAACTAAATCGGATGACTGTTCAAAGAAGACTTACCACATTAGAAGCTAATATAGAAGAGCAATTAGCTACGAAATCGAAAGGTTTTGCGTATTTTTTTATAGCACTCGACGAATCTACATATATAAGTTCCACTGCTCAACTCTTAATATTTTTACGAGGTGTAACGCAAAATTTTGAAGTGAGTGAAGAACTGATTGGTATGAGTTCTTTGACAAGTCAAACCAAGGGAAGTCACATGCTCAAAGCTCTTCTGGAAAAATGTTCTATAATGGATTTGGATTTAACGAAATTATCTGGAATTACGACTGACGGAGCACCTTCATTGGTTGGAAGTAAATCTGGGATAATAACTATGTTAAAAGAGTATTTACAAACTAAAAACATAGTTACCAAGGAATTAATGCAGTTTCATTGCATTATATATCAAGAGACCCTCTGTTCAAAATTATTGGGATTTGAAAATGTGATGAAAGTTGTAGTACCTACTGTAAATTTTATAAAATCACGAGGTCTCAATCACCGACAATTCACACAATTTCTCGAGGATATTGAAAGCGAATATGGTGATCTCCTGTTTTACACTGAAGTAAGGTGGCTAAGTCGTGGGTTGTCACTAGAGCGGTTTCTTAACTTGATTGAAGAAATCAAAATATTTCTGGCGGGAAAGAAAAAGGACGTCTTCGAACTCGACAACCCTGATTGGCTGTGTGACTTAGCGTTCCTTGTAGACATCACAAATCACTTGAATGTCTTAAATACGCGACGATCAATTGATTTCGCAGTTATACTCTCATGTTTTGTTCTTTCAATGCAAATTGAATCTTTTCGGGACACAAATCAATTCAGTCAATTACAGCCATTTTCCGAACTACAAAAAAATTATGGAGAAATTCAATAAAACTGATGTCAATTTCGCTTATGTTGAAAAAATTGATATTTTAATACAAGCTTTTCATGATCGTTTTCTAGACTTCAAAAAAGTTACACCTCTATTAGATATTTTCAGCAATCCTTTCAACATTTCACCCGAAAATGCAACGGAATCAATACAGCTGGAATTGATGCAAAATGATGATAATTTACGAAACAAGTTTAATGAAGGTAATTTACTCAACTTTTACCGTTGCGTTGATAAAAGCGCTTATAAAGAGTTGCGAATAAATGCACTGAAATGCGCAAGCTTATTTGGATCGACGTATATTTGTCAGCAAACGTTTTCAGTGATGAAACTTAATAAAACAAAAAATCGAAACCGTCTGGTAAATGAAAATCTGGAAGCATTTTTACGGGTGGCGACAAGTAATGTGGAGCCAAACATAAACAAAATTGTTAGGTCAATGCAATGTCATGCATCAAAATAATAAAACATGAAATATTACATTGTAATGATTAGATTATATTACGATTACATAATTACAACAAACATTTTTGAATGTTCTTTTATTTTTATCATTTGTAGTAATTCATACTATTTAAAAATAAAAATATTTGTGTTAATAAGTAGTCTTCTCTGTAGTGGCCCGTCCTTGGCTTATAATTTTCCCGCGTGGCCCCTGTTTCCTATAAGTCTCTGCATCCCTGATTTAAACGAATCAGTAAGTTTGTGTAATATTGTCCATTTATCGTCCTATCGTTTCTGAACATTCAATAATAATTATATTATATAGCATCTCAGAAAACAGTGATTATTTGGAGATTTTGGAGACTGTGGTTAAATAAAAATTTAAAAAAATATATTAAACCCATTGCCACACATCGTGAATATGTACAACTTACTTCTCGAAATACGTATTTCAAAAACTAACTGAGGATGACAAGCTAGTTGTCGAAATACGCAGGATACGAGTATTAATTGTGGTAAGGTTTTTGACTTCTGTGGAGCGGATGCCCTGTTTTTGCTGCAATGCTATTTTACGGTATTGGATTTCACCCTATGAACAGCATTAAATCTAAAGATAAAACAACGTATACACTGTGTGCATACGTGGGCGCCGTGTAAAGTTGTTGCGTGGTCAGATGTCCTAGCTTTACTGTGCCCCCTGTGCGACACTTTAATGGTTTTACCTACTGATGATGACAACTTAGTTGTCGAAATACGTATTTAGGATACGATTAGTAATTGTGGCAAGGGATTATATACCTTTTTTAAGTTTTTACTTAACCACAGTCTCCAAAGAAAGACTTTTTTAAATATTATATAATCAATATTGGAGTAATTCTTGTCAGTATTCAGAAATGTTTTAGTTATTTGTTGTACCAACTTTCTTTGTTTTTTAGGGGAAAAAATTCGAAGTAGGTGTATGACACGCTCAATTCGTTTTGTACGTGCTTATCGATGCATACTAATAATTATAAACGTTTTGAAACGCATTGTAAAATCAGGAAGACAATATATGTGTGTACTTACATATGCACAGAAATTCAGAGAAAGCTTTCGCAAGGTATAATTACCTATATTGTGAATTAATGATATAAAATAATGTTTTCCACTTTGTGTGCTTTTTCTTTTGCGACTTTTCATTACAATACAATTTACTTTTGCGTAATTACGATTATAACAAAACAATTAGTTATACTATATTGCAGTAAAAACATACGTTCTATACGTGTTTTGCATGTGTGAACATAATTTTCTTTATTTACTTACCGGTACTGCTATCAAGTTATATAATCTCAGGGAATCTATGGTAAATTATGGAGTTCGTTCTTCCAGGAACTCCCATGGACTAGGATTCACTGTATTATACTATTATATCACTATAATAACAACGTTTGCAATAATTAATATGAATACATTATACAAGATACATTATATGTTCACGAATGAGGTTATGTCATACAGGACTACATAGTACTTTAATCTGATACAATTCATATATTTAAATTTGTAATTCAGACGTATAATTATTAAATATTCGGCAATGCAATATGAGAAAATTCTTTTATTTCGAACAGAAATCTTATATAACAAATTATGAGTTCTTGTTTGAATATATTTTATGCGACATAAGTTGGTTATATTGTGAAATCGAAAACTATTGTTTGCCTCACATTAATTAATAAAAAGATCTGTATTCTATTACCAGAAATAACTGGAATAACTGAAAATAAAAATCATTTCGTTTATTTAAAATTTTATCTTTTAGCCGAAATGCAGCGATTTGAACATTTAAGAAGACCATGACATGATTTTTTTTATGTCGCTGCTTGTAATGGTGTTAAAATAACTCGCCTTTAATCGTTCATATCTTCAATAAAAATGTAAAATGGTTCGGCGATTACAGTTTCGTCTGATTAGCAGATTTGCATAAATTATAATATACACTTTCGTCCGGAGGGTAGGTGCAGATAAAGGAGAGGATTAAATTGTCCTAATGGTATTCTATTCTAATCAATACTTTCCGTGTAATTTTCTGCAACATGTCTTTGCAACACTTCTTTGCAACATTTCTCTGCGATATTTCTCTGAATTTGTGGTGGAGCATACCCATTTACATGAGAGGCCCTGGAACAAAAATATAGGATATTTATAAAACTTATTATAATAATTTAGAAAATAAGATTTTGTGGGAACTGTATATTTCACATGTTAAATCAATGAAGTTAATTCCGCGTATTTATTGCTTAAATAAGAATCATGTATTTTATTATTTTCTTTAAGTCATTTGCTTTAGTCATTTTCATCAATATTATTGTATTACCGAAGATTTTTAACTTGATCGATTGAATATTTTATAGACATATACTTTGGATATAGCTGTACTTATTTGAATTGCTTACGGCGGGAAATATCCCAACTTAGTACAGGTATCTAGTGAAAGATTGTACATATCAAAGATAGTTTTTTGTATCACAAAATTAAATTTATAATTTTTGTAAAATATCAAAACGATTTGTCGTAGTAAATTACTTCATTTACATAAATTTAATATTAGATTAAAAGGTACAAACAAGAATCACGAATAAGAAGCCTGGATAAAAACAAATGCGAGTTAGCGTGGTGGTTGAATTGAATTTTGCACGCGTCGATATATTGTAAAAAAAAAGAATTTAGTGAAAAATTATTATTAAAGTATAATTATCATACCCGAAGATATATCCTACGTATCACCAACCCATAAAGCTTCGATTGACGAAAAATCCAAATCCTAACTCCTTCCTACAAGTCTTTAAACGAAAATCCTATCCCGAGGGACGCTACCTGCATAATTCCTTTACCAGAACCTTAATCCCGAGGAAAATAATCTTGAAAACCTTACGAATATCCAGTATCCACATACAACCAAACATGAGTACTCTTTTTATATCTATTTCCTATAACATTGAAATTATTTATATTAATTTTAAAACACAATCGTTGATATTATCATTTTTATGCAAAATATTTTATTTACTGATAAATTTACCTTAATATCGGAAAAATACAGTTCCTTGCGATTTAATTAAAGTCATTTTAGTAAATTTTGTTACATTATCTAATTACAAATAATGAACCTAACAATTATAACCTTATTTGATCACGTGACTATTTATAGGTTAATGCATCATATATTCATGTTAACACTTACCATTTTGAATAAGGATATTATCAATTAAACCGTTTATTTATGTTCTACACTCTCTTGTTTTATTTATTATATTATTCATCCAGAATCATTCGATATATAACAACTTGTTTAATCACACACATCTATTATACTAAGTGCCAGACCCGCACTATTGTTATTAAGTATAATTTCACCACAAAGACTAGAGCTAGCTGGCGCCCATATAGATATACTTTTAAAAATTATAACAATAAGATTATGCACTTGGAAGAAACCTATTAAGTTAAGTATAAGTTATTTATTTATTTACATATTGTTGATGTTTTGTCCTTATTTTAGCGACATCTGTAAACTCAAACCTTAGCTACATCTATAGGTCGAATATTAAACTTTGCTAGCGGATTCAATATTATTTTAAATTACACAATCAAATTAATTCATAACTTTACATTTCTTTTATTTATAACGTGATGGCATATTTTTAATACACCACCAAATGCTTTTCATCAATTGGCGCCCAACGTGGGACTATTTCTTTGCAACATTTTTCTGCACCATTTTTTTTGCAATATTTCTTTGAAACATTTCTTAGCAACATTTCCTTGCAACGTTTCTTTGGAGCATTTATTTGCAACATTTCTTTGCAACATAAAATAAAACATGCGTTACCTGCAGCAATAATAGAATACAAAAAAAGGAGACGAAATAGTCTTGTCGTTGTACATTAACAACGTTAGTAGCCACATGTAACTTCAATTCATTATGTCGGTATAAATATAACCTTGCCAAAACAAAATGCATAAACATTACACGTTCAGGGCATTTTGAAATAAATAAATTAAAAACATAAGAATATCAGTAACCAGAAGTTAACAGGCAGTGAAAAATATAAACAAAATAATTAATGCGATAATATCAAGATATAAACAAAGGATACGTCAAAATAAGAGTACTCATCGGAGGCGCAAGCTCCATGGAGATACGATGTAGACATCATTTCCGCGTAAAAATTTGCGGGTTCAAACGGGAAAAACATCAGAAAGCGAGGCTAAAAATTCAATATTCGATAATAAAACTTTCAAATATGAAAATTACAACGAAAAAGGAAAATACATGGACTGGGAGACAACATATCGAATTGAAGAAAATTAAAACACCCACAATGGATGGAAATTCACAGTGGTGAAAACATTAAATAAGGATGAAAATTAGTTAAAACAAAATTAAATGGTTTGGAGTAGGGAAGGAATTCGTAGAACGAAGGAATGCGGCCTATATCAGGAAAAATCACCGAGGAAGAAGGGATTCACGAAGATATTCTCGAGATTCACGAACATATTTTCAACGTTCACGCAGATATATTTATTGAATGAAATTTCTTAAGTCACATTAAGATTTTAATTTTAAGATAATTAATAAATTTCAAAGTTCAAGCCTGTGGGCGATTTTTACAAGTAATTAAATGAAATAAAAGTTCAATTTATTTTCCCACCAGTTCATGATAAACAATGTATCAAGAAGAGTTTGAATGTTTATATGCAAAACTCGACTCCGGGTAAGTAAAATTTTATGCGCGATAAAATTTGGAGTATATAGAGTTGACAAAATTTGATAAAGGTATATCTGGATTTAATTGAATCGGCCGATACTTGCTGGAAATCCATAATATGTAAATGGGATTTAAGTAAAACACTTATACTAATTTCCAGTATATATGACACTTTATTATATGTATTAATAAATTGACGACATGTTTCGCTACGATGTAGCTTCTTCAGATCTTATATTACTACTGAACACGCTCTTCACAAATGTATGGCTTTTTTCTAAACTATTTCAATGGGTTGCACTTGTCTAAATTAGAATCGTCTCTTACCGATATATCGTCTAAAGTTATTGTTATCTTAATATTTGATGAAACCAGTTTAAAAGTGGGGAATTATTAAGATCTAATTGGTCATTTAACAATATATTTGCATATTTAAGTTTATTTATTTCTAAGGATTCCAGTAAATTTAACTTTAATCCTTTTTGTTGTGACTAAAATTTCGAAATCTTTATTGAAACTATGATTATTTTCCAACAAATGAAGTGTATAATTGGAATCTGTCTTTTTGTTAATAAAACTTTTAAAATGTTCCTGTATTCTTTTCTCAAAGCTCCTACCAGTTTGGCCTATGTATGTTTTAGGGCACTCTTTACATGTTAGTTTGTATACTCCGGATTTATTACTTTTGCTTGTCTTGGATTTATTATTTTTTATGAATTTCCCTAAACAATTATTAGTTTTATAAGCTACATTTATATCTATTTTTCGTAAAATTTTTCCTATTTTTTCACTTATCGGTCCTATGTAAGTTACTAATTTATAATTGCTTGGTTTATCTTTTATTATTGGGTACACATTTTCTATTGCTTTCCTATATTTCTTTTTTCTTAAAATTGTATCTACTATATTTGGGTTATATCCTTATTTTGCACTATTTGTTTAATGATATTTAATTCTTTAAAGAAGTTTTTATTATTTAAAATTATTAATCTGTGTATCATACAATGGAATGATGCTAGTTTATGACTAACCGGGTGACAGGAACTATTGTGAATGATAATATCTGTGTGTGAGGGTTTGTGATATATTGAAAAGACATGTTCATTATTTTGTCTAGAAATTGTAAGGTCCAAGAAGTTTATACTATGATCTAATTCTTTTTATGTTCCAAGAAGGGTGTGTTCCCGAAGTACATGAAACTAAAAACGAACAATAACAGTAGACCGGCATATTTAGGTCACAAGAAGGGACTTGAAAAATGGCTTACCGAAGACAAGAAAACACAATTCAGGAAGAGGGTAAATTTACACATATATTTAATGGTTGTTCATACAGAATTGTTATATAAATTAAATTATGTAGAATTTATTATGTTAGATAGTAATGCTAGAGAAAAAGTAAACTTAATAATTAACAAAAAATACATTAAACAAAAACATAAACTAGAATATTTGATTACTAATAAAAAAATAAATGTGAGCAAAAACATAAGTCATTTTTCTAATCAACAATTCTCAGACAAATTTAAAAATTTAACCTCAGTAGAGTTTTCTAACAAAGAAAAACGTTTATTGGAAAAAGGTTTCAAATATAATTTACAGCCGAAACAATCAGCCTCAGAATTAGACAATATAGCAGTAGATACAGAAATTGCATTAAAAAATACATTGCATAACACAGATAAAAAATATGTAGTATCAAATTTTTTAAAAGCTGAATCTTCCGTAAATTCGATTCCAAATCATGAAATGTTTACTTTAAAATCAATAATAAACAAATCAAACAGCAATAATATTATTTTCACAAAAGCAGATAAAGGAAATACAGTTATAGCATTAAGCAAAAACGATTATATTAATAAAACTTTGCAATTTTTAGACCCATCAAAATATAAATTGTTAAAATCAGATCCCACAGTGAAATTTCAATCTTCAGTTAAGAAGTGTATCCAGAATTGTAAAAGTTTATTTAATGATAAGGAGGAAGGTAAACTTATCATTATGAATCCACAAGCTCCAAAATTATATTCATTAATCAAACTTCATAAAAAAGATAATCCTATCAGACCAGTCGTGTCGTTTGTCACAGCTCCTTCATATAAATTATCCAAAAAAATCTTAGAACATATCAGAAAAAATACTAAATTTTCAGCGAAATTAACAATTAAAAATTCATTAGAGCTAGTTAACAAAATAAAAGATACTAAACTTCCAGATAATGCCAAGCTAATATCATTCGACATTACTAATTTATTCCCTAGTATCCCGATAAAAGACACCATTAATTTGGTGGAGAATTTGTTAACAATTCAAAATGTTAATATAGTTAAAAAATTAGATATCATAAGTTCTCTTAAAACTATCTGTTTAGATCAAAACTATTTTGAATTTGACAGTAAGATATATTCGTGTAATGATGGCCTAATAATGGGCAACCCATTGAGTCCGTTATTATCAGAGATTTTTATGGATAATTTAGAAAGTCAAATTAAAGAACATCCCAATTTTAAATATTTTATATACTGGCACAGATATGTAGATGACGTATTAGCTTGTTTCAGAGGCACAGATAGACAATTAAACCAATTTTTTTAACACATAAATAATCTACACCAAAACATTAAGTTCACCATAGAAATAGAATTAGATCATAGTATAAACTTCTTGGACCTTACAATTTCTAGACAAAATAATAAACATGTCTTTTTAATATATCACAAACCCTCACACACAGATGTTATCATTCACAATAGTTCCTGTCACCCGGTTAGTCATAAACTAGCATCATTCCATTGTATGATACACAGATTAATATAGTTTAGATTAATATAGTAATAATATGTTGGAAAATAATCATAGTTTCAATAAAGATTTCGAAATTTTAGTCACAACAAAAAGGATTAAAGTTAAATTTCCTTAGAAATAAATAAACTTAAATATGCAGATATATTGTTAAATGACCAATTAGATCTTAATAATTCCCCACTTTTAAACTGGTTTCATCAAATATTAAGATAATAATAACTTTAGACGATATATTTAGACAAGTGCAACCCATTGAAATAGTTTAGAAAAATGCCATACATTTATGAAGAGCGTGTTCAGTAGTAATATAAGATCTGAAGAAGCTACATCGTAGCGAAACATGTCGTCAATTTATTAATACATATAATAAAGTGTAATATATACTGGAAATTAGTATAAGTGTTTTACTTAAATCCCATTTACATATATCTGGATTGTTATTTGAAACTATTAAGTAATTACAAATACACGATTAAAGCGTATGTTAGGCCAGATATCTGAGTCTGATGAAGAGGAAGTAGGATTCCCTGAATATTCTCAAAATATCTGTGCCATTGAGATTTTTATAGTTTCAAAACATTCAGATATAGGCGTGAAAAGAAAGAAATACTGTTACAGTGTGAAGACAAGTGTCCTATTCTGTAAGGATACATTTCCCATTTAAATAGGCACTCGCTTTGTGAGAATTTGTCAGTAAAGACCAGAGGTACACATTTCTAAGAGTAATATCGACTATGAGTATTGATCTCAACATTTGGAGGACAAATGCACCCTTTTGCGAGAAAAATCCTCTAAAGTCTTTGGTTGTGAGATTCATTTGAATCTGAATCAAGTCTCCAAAGTTATCCGTTTAGAATTCATGAGGGAATATGTGTACATAAAAGTTACAATGCTAGATTAAGAATAGGTTAAGAATTAAATATTTTAGGACAATAACAATGAGATGTAAAAACGCTAATAAGCAATAAAAAGTCTTTAAACAGATACTTCTTCTTGGATGCTAGGCCTAGTTGTGTAGAACCAAAAGATTATCCTGAGATACACAAATAACATACAGTCTCAACAAAATTATGCCTGTGAAACTGACCACACTATCACTGATTACATAGTTTTATTTGAAAAGCAAAGTGAAACTGACCACACTATCACTGATTACATTAGTTTTACTTGAAAAGCAAAGTTCACAGTAATCTGTATGTATGTACACATTATACAAAATATATTATTAATGATTGTATTTTTCGGAATGCAAATAGTCCGCTATTTTAAATTGTTTTGTAGTTTAAAAAGTTCATTTTCAAACGCTTTCACGAGTTTCTCAACAGCAGAAATCAAATCTGCCATGTTATTAAAAGTAATGTAATATCACACTGTAGATAATGCGTTCATAGCTTCTGATACATCAGGTGGTGTAAATTCTAAATCCCCTTCACTGTCACTATCGTCTTGAGGTTCCTCTAATGGTATTTGTCGCACATCGCTTAATATGTCATCATCCGTCAACTCACTGCATGTTTCTACATCTTCGGCGAGGTTTACAAAGTTAAGATATTCTTCTAATGGAATAACTTTTTCTACATTTTTAATATTCACTAGCCATTGGGCTAGAGGTAAGTCATCTTCTGTATCGAACATATCGGATATCATAAAATCTACCTGTTGTGGTTGTTGTACAAAATCGGCATGTTGAAAACAATTTCGGATTGTTTCACCAGATATTCGATTCCAAGCTTTTGACACCATATTTATAGCATCTAAGAGGTTAATGTTCATTTCTTGGCGTTTACTGTCATTTTTGATCATTTTCATTACCAAAAATTTACGAAAATGATTATTAATGATTTAATGATTCTCTGATCTAGAGGTTGGAGAATGGCAGTTATGTTTGGTGCTCAATATTATTTAAATTCTGCACATTAGGATGTGCTCCACAATTATCTAATAAAAGAAGAATCTTCTTCTTCGATTTTGCCAACTCTCTGTCCCAGTTATGAAGGTACTTTATAACAATTTAAAAAGTCATCCATGCCTTCGCGTTGGATTCATAAATACACAAATCTTTAAGATTTTTAAAGCAACGGGGTTTTCTTGATTTGCCTATTACAAGCAGTTTTCGTTTCATTAGCCCAAACATATTAACTGTTAATAATATTGTAATTCCATGAATTCCATCTTTAGCCATTTTACCACCAAAACACCTTTCGCCTTTAAATTTTAATGTCATAGTGGGAGTTAATTTAAAGAAAAGACCTGTTTCATCAGTATTGAATATGTCTTCTTCGTGATATATTTTTCTAATGTTTGGCCATACAGTTTGTATCCAATCATCTGTAACTTGTGTATTAACACTTTGGTTTCTACCAGAAATTTTTCCCGGCACAATATTATTACGAGCTCGGAATCTCTTAATTCAAATTTTTGAACATTTATAATTTTCTTTATTTAACATCCTGCCAAATTCCTCAGCTTTTGCTGTAGTAGTGGTCCATTTATTGGAATTCCCTTGCTGCGCTTATTCTTAAAGCACCACAGCAAGGCAATTTCGACATCTTTATGAGCGCTTTAACGCATCTTTTTCTTATTTAACAAATTGTAATTAAATGTGGCTTTAATTTTTTCTAGATTTCTCCAAATTGTCGTTACAATTGAATGTGACAAATTATGTTCGCTACAGATGACGACATTATTGTCACCATTTACTAAACGAGCAATATTTGCACCTTTTTCGTCTATAAAAATCACTTTGCGCTTATTCCTAGCCATTTAAGTGTTAGTATTTAACGCTAATATAGTTAAACGTGAACTGATACTCCAATCGCAAGTAGACCTGCATAAACTTGTTGAGATCGGATAACATCATTGTCTGCATTGGATGCTATAACCAGTTGTAGCTCCTAGCACATCAAGCCGTTATATGCAACTTCGATGCTACTGACGACGCTATAATCTACATACTTTCTTTTATATTGATCTAATATGGACGATCAATCAATACTATGAATTTTCGTTGTTATACGCAACTTTACGTTATTAGTGACGACGTAATAAATATAAATAAAAAAATATTCCATAGCAAAAACCATGAGTGCATTATGGTGTCTTTTGCATTTAGGATCAAAATAATTACGAAAGAATAGATGTATGGAATGCTAATTGATTATAAAATGTTATGGAAAATATTTTTATAATTAAATTTACTGGAAATAATATATAATTAATAAATAAAACCAATACATTACATATCTCTTATATATTTTATATATCTTCATTCTGAAGAATTTTGTGAATGATACTGCGAAACAGGACCACCAGACTATGTGGGTCAACAGACGTCTGCACCTCCTTTTTTTACTTCCATCTCTTTTCCCAGGGCATTCGCCGGTTTCGGCAGAGAAGATATTTTGGCAGTCAACTTTCTTTCTTTCTTTCTTCGCAGGCGACCGCCGAGAGAGAAAAGAAAGCTGTCGGTACAAGTTTTTAATACATGTATAGACGAGTATTCCGTAAATTTAGAAGCGACTAGTACATAGTACATATAATTTAATATCATTTCAAATATATTTAACATACATATATACATATTAACATATGAATAAAATAAATATATTTATATGCAATATTCATTTTTTGCTTAAATAGTTAATAACATTTACAGTTTTTTAAATTTATAATTAGCTATAATGATACTTGATAATAATAATTAGCTTAATTAAATTGTAGCGATAGAAGTGTATATTTATTAATTGCCAATTTGAATGTGTTCTTTGAACTGGTCTAAATCATTATCTAATTACATGCGTCAACGTTAATGTTCACGAAAAAATACTAAACTAAACTTACAGTTACTCCGACGATTATTTTACAAATCTTGAAATAATACCAGCCCTAACGGGAGATACGAATTTTGATAAATATTTACAATTTGTATATGTTCACTATATTATACTTTACCAGATAGTTGTGAGATATAGGTGATGAATAAAAATCAGAAAGAACGGGTAATGAGATGGGAGAGAAGAATCCTTGGGGGGAAAAAAAAGGAAGAAGGTTATACACGAAGAACGGACGAGGAAGTATACAGCATATACCGAGGACCAAAAATAGACGAAGTAATAATAAGATGGCTGGGACATTTGGAAAGGATGACGGATGACAGGATACCAAAACAAATAGCGTGGAGAGAGCCGGTCGGCAAGAAGAAAAGAGGAAGGCCAAGAAAAAGATGGAGGGAAGCAGTGCTAGAAAATCTAAGAGAAAAAGATGTGGTAAACCGGAAGACAAAAGCGACAGATCGATGGATATGGAAAAAGATTACACAGCTCTGGGCCTGAATAGCCTGTTAAGCTACACTATATATATATATATATATATATATATATATATATATATATATATATACAGGGTTGGGCAAAAGTAACGCATCAGTCGAATAATTCCGTAAATATAAACTTTAGAACAAAATGTTGTTTTTGACAAGTGTATTGGTTTCAATCATTTGTTTTTTTTTCATGATGATTACATATGACAGCCAAAGAATTTTTTCTTTTTAATGGAAATAATATTATTTTTTAGACAATTCGGAATCTTTATTAAGTTCTGAATATGAATGCGTACTATTTTCATGGGGTTAGATAATAAAAATATTGAGAAAAAAATTAAATTTAATAAAAGTAAAGAAACTACAAAATTAAGTTAAATGCTCAAAGTGTCGTCCTTCTACGACCTGACAGTATCCTAAACGTTCCCAAAAATGACGAATTGTATTTTGTAAACTATTAGGTGGTATAGCTTGTATCTCACGAGTAATTTTTGCTCTCAAATCCTCTAGGTTTCTAGGTTTCTCTTTGTATACTTGCGACTTCAAGTGTCCCCAAAGAAAGAAATCCAATGGATTTAAATCGGGAGACCTAGCAGGCTAATCAATAAAACCCCGACGTCCAATCCAACGACCGGGAAAAATTGTGTCTAAATACTGTCGAACATTAATAGCATAATGTGGTGGTGCTCCATCTTGTTGAAACCATAGATTACGGTTTGGCATGCTTGGTTGATTGTCGTTAGGAAATAAAATCAACAGATCTGGTACAATATAGTTACGCAATAAATGTAAGTAACCATCACCATTTAGGTTGTGTTCCAAGAAGTACGGACCTATGATTCGTTGCCCAACAATGCCAGCCCACACATTAAGTTTGTGGCGATGCTGTGTATGATTTTCTCGCATCCAATGTGGATTCTCAGTCACCCAATAACGGCAGTTATGCCTATTTACAAATCCATTTAGACAAAATATAGCTTCGTCAGAAAACACGATGTTGTTTAAAAAATTTGGATCGTTATTGGACAATTCCATTATTGTTTCACAAAACTGTAATATTCTGTGCGGGTCATCTTCGTTAAGTTCGTGCAGTAAGTGTAAATTATAGGGCTTGTATTTGTTCGCTTTTAATATTCGTATAATAGATCTGCTACTCATATCATTTTCTAATCCTAGTTGAGTGGTTGACGTAGTGGGATTTTCCGTTACAGCAAGTAAAACATGAAGAGATCGGTCTTCACTAGTGATTTCTTTTGGTTGGCCAGCTTTAGGTATATCTCTAACATCGCCCGTTTCTCTAAATTTTGTAACCAATCTCGAAACTGTTGATTGAGCTATAGGATCTCGATCCAAATAAACATTATTGAATAAAGTGCAAACTTCGTGATGTGAACGTTGCCTGTCACCATATCCGACTATCATAAGAATTTCTATTCTTTCTTTAGTAGTTAATTTAACGATTTTCACACAAAACACGTATTAAAAAAAAGCGAGTTTTACGATGGAAACTATTTTATTGTGAAACGTCAATAATTCAATGACAGTCAAAAAAACTACAATTTCCAAAGCAATTTACGAAACACTGCACTAGTCCAAATATACGTTTATTAAATTTTATTTTTTTCTCAATATTTTTATTATCTAACCCCATGAAAAAAGTACATATTCATATTCAGAAATTAATAAAAATTCCGAATTTTCTAAAAGAAAATATTATTTCAATTTAAAAAGAAATTTTTTTTTTGCTGTCATATGTAATCATCATGAAAAAAAAACGCAAATGATTGAAGCCAATACAAAATAACTCGTCAAAAAACTTTTGTTGACAACATTTTGCTCTAAAGTTTATATTTACGGAATTATTAGACTGATGCGTTACTTCTGCCCAACCCCGTATATATGCTCAAGTGTTAATTTCTTGTAGTGAGCAAATAATTGTGTATACTGCAATATAAATAGAGACCGGACGCAGTGGGCCGAAATTACGATGGACCATATAAATAGTCTACAAAATCGCAGTTATTGAATAGCACTATTCATTTGGTTAACTGCACATCTATTTTTTGTGTGCAGTTAACCGAATCAATAGTGCTATTCAATAACTGAGTGATATACTTACAGATGTTGTAGACTATTTATATCGTCCGTCGTAATGACGTCATTTCAGCCCGATGTGTCCGGTCTCTAGTTATAAGTGACTATCACATTGGAATTCGATTATTCTCGCAAATGTCATTATGTGACCGCTCTTAAAATGTAACTATTTGTACGCAGAAAAATATACTGATTCAGAAAATAATATATAAAATATACGTTAATATTAAAAAAACAAAAGTTGGTTGCCATAGCAACGACACCATAAAAATAATGCCACGAAAACTCAACCAAAACATGGCAAATTATAATTTAAAGAATTTTTATTTGAATAAAATTTAGATCAGAACAGTATTTAAATTAATAACGGCACTACTCCATACTCCTTTACTTGATGAAATTCAATTCTTGCAGTCTTGCAGGTGTAAAGAACTTGTCTTTCTGGGTTCGTTTAAATAAAACTATCGGTAATTAAAAACACACTATATTAATAAGAAAATACACTAAACACTGAATGGCTAATAACAGTATTTACATTCAGGTATAATATAACTAGTGTTATGATTATCATCGGTGATATCTGGAGCAGACCAATTTCCGTGCGCGCCATGTGCGCCGATGTGAGGATGATTGTATTGCATCAGAACTAATAAAAAGCATTCAGTATGTAGTAGTATATGTTGAGCACTTGTGAAATTATTACACTATTAAACTTAAATAACACACCTTATATTTTCACAAACAATAGTATGTTAACTATATGTACATTTCATGTGCACTGCGCACATACTATTGTTTGTGAAAATATAAGGTGTGTTATTTAAGTTTAATAGCATTCAGTATGTGTTTGGTACTTGCTTAGACTGCATGTAAGTGTAAGCATACTTAATAAAATGTCGTCGACACATAAATCGAGAAAGCAACCGTTGTCAGACGAAGTGAATAAGTTTATTATGGAGTTCCCGGACTTAATATACGATGGCTCAAAAATTAAATGTTTAGTGTGGAATACATATCTAATGTGTTGGTCAAAAACACATTGTACAAACAAACAAAATTAATCGACAACAGTTTATACATGAACTATGTGTAACTATGATTGTGTGTACATTGCCGTTTACCTTGTTAAGTAATGATTCATTTATTTCATTTTGGAATAAATACGCGAATCAAACATTACCGAGCACGACAACGTTACGAAGGAATTTACCATCGGTGCGTAAACAGGTTGAAAATAAAATCAAAGCCGAACTGAAAAATAAAAAACTGTGGTTATGTGTGGACGAAACAACTGATAGCAAAAAACAATCTGTAGTTAATGTGATGGCGCGTAATATGGAACACATCAACCAACGTCTTCAATTTTATTAGCATCCAGACGACTAGAACAATGTAATGCCGAAAAAATTTCAGAGGTGCTATTAGATACTTTGTAAAAATTTAAACTTTCGAAAGATCAAGTATTAGTGTTTATGACCGATGGTGCCGCAACCATGTGTTCTGTAGGCCGGTCTCTTAGAAAATATTGTCCTAACTTGTTACATATTACTTGTAAACTCCATGCTCTACACCTTGTGGCAGAACAGGTTCGTAGATGTTGTCCAGAGGTAGATGCTTTAATTTCGAGTACAAAGGCAGTATTCATGAAATCTCCAAAACGTATTCGGAAATTTCACGAATTGTGTCCCCATACCCCTGAGTCACCACAGCCCATTCTGACACGTCGGGGTGCATGGTTACGGGCGGGGTTTTACTATCATGAACATTTTGAAAAAATTAAGGACGTGGTTTTATCATTCGATCCGAAAGAAAGTGCAGCTATCAATACAAGCCAGAAAAAATTTCAAGATGCCCAGATTAAAATGGATTTACAAAGTATTCGTGAGAATTACTTGGGACTAGAAGAAGCAATAACCAAATTAGAAAATTCGTCACTGTCGTTAGAGGAATCACTGCAAATCGTTAAAGATGTTCACGCACAACTGTGTGCTGTAGAAGACGCAAAAAGTGAAAGTGTTCTAATTAAATTTGAAAGTGTTTTAGACAGAAATGCAGATTTTGACACCTTAACACGTATTTGTGAGGGCACGTCTACAGATGCGTTAAGTTGCTTAAAAAAGTATTTTGATTATGCGAATATAACATCACTAGATGTAGAACGCTCGTTTTTCGAATATAAACATATTTTTTCCTCACGGCGGACATGTTTTTCAGAAATAACCTTAGAAACGCACCTGATGTTGAAAATATACAATCGAGTTTCTCCAGTTTGTCAATCCTTGGAAGACACTAAAAACGGTAAGGGTTTTTTTTAAATCCTCTGTCGTGCACACAATCACTGATTTCATACATTTTCCATTTTATTTATAGGTGCATACAACGCTGCTATAATATGTACTATTTTTATTTTTCGTGTGTTTATGCATGTTACTTTAATAGCAGAAAACCAAATGTATATGTGACCTACGAGAAAATGGACCTAGTGTGTCAAAAAACGGGTTTGGACTTAAGAGTGGATTCTGGTACCTAAAAGGGTGTAGAATAAGATGAAATGAGTTAGATTTCTGATAAAAATTTATTTACCCCATAAAAACTTGAGGAAATCGATAAAAATAAGAAAAACATTAAAATTTTATTTTTTTGGATTTTTTGGTTTTAAATTGTTTTTTTTTGTCAGTCTTCGATTTTTTTTGGAGTTTGGATTTCTTTTTCGGTGTTTCGTGATCTGGTACTTCGATTTTCTTCCGTTTGACAATTTCAGTTTTTTCTTTTTTCGGCGCTTTGACTTCAGCCTTCTTTTTCTCGTGATCCGGTGCTTCGATTTTTTTTTTCTTGCTGGCAGGTTCAGATTTATTTTTCGATTTTTTTTTCGCTTTGGGTTCACTCGGTTTAGGAGCTACAAAATCCCGTTTCTGTGAATCAGTACATAAGACCCTGACATTCTCATACAAATACCATTTGCGATCTAACGATAAACCGCTTGGTGCAATGAGCGGAGGTAATTCGTTTGGTAGCTCAGCCGTTAATCGCAGATTAAATCTTTCTTCTTCCGAGTCCACAAGTTCTTTACATACAATTTCGTTTTTTTTTTAAGTCAAAGTGCTGGTACTTGGTAATACCTAAAATGCAAACGTTTACAAAATTAATTGAAATGAATTTGAAAAATTAAAATCACAAAATCGCTACAGTTTACCTGGTAATTTTTGTAAAATCCTTCGAAATGAGTATCCCATGTTCGCCACTCTACTTCACTTCCATTCACAGCGTTGTTAAATTTATTACTGCTAGATCTGTTGACCACATCTTCAAAATCTTGGTAGTAATCTACATTTGAGCGACTATATTCTAGTTTTATTAATCCGAAAGAGCGATCGGGACTGAACTTGGTGTGGCGAGTTAGGAGGAAATTTAATGATATCGATTCGTTTAAGCCAGAATCCACTCGCCAGGCCAAATAATGCATCATTGCATTATTTTTATTCTGTGCTACGCAGTTATCACAAAATAAAACTAAATTTTTAACGGCATTCTTCGTGAAGTAATCGTGAATTTGGCTAATGACAGCATTAGGTCCTTTTCCTATTTCGAACTCTTCGTCTAATAAATAGTTCGACTGAACGTTAGTGAATTCATTATGAATACCAAAAATTGAACATTTACGAGCTGCTTTGAAATATGCCGTTCCGACTTGTTGTGGACTGGATGGATAAGATATATTTTGTGCATAGTCGAAACTCACTACAAGAGTAGAATAAGCATCACTCATCTTGCAGCATTGTTGGTAGAATTCACGCTGGCGTTTTGCATGGTCAAGATGAGTAACAGCCATTCGTAATTTTGCTTCTTTTGTATCTGAATCAGATTCTTCCAAAACTCGTCGTAGCATCAAGGTATTTTGTTGACAGACGTCACAAAGATCAGTTTTCGGTTTCATAGGCGAGATGTAAGGGCAGTACTTCATCCAAATTTTGTAAAAAGTTTTAATTGCGATTTTATCTTCAGTAAGACAAACTTCCTCAAAACGACGATAAACAGCACTTTTTGTTTCACTGGATGGTAGCAGCATTACTTTACAGTCTTTGTAGTTTGGCATTCTACCAGGAAGAGGTATTGCGAATTTTTCAGCAAAATTTTGAATAAATTGAACGATACGAGTGATTCCGGTGATAACACACGCGATTGCCGTTTTGAAGACTTGCCACTTAGTTCATGTTTTCGTTCAGATAAGCCAACATTATCACTATGTCGAATCAAATTTTTATAACGTTTTAAACCAACATCGTAAATAAAACAAAACATCTTTCTACAAATATGAATGCCACGAAATAAGTACATTGTATCAACTCTGGATTTATTTTTTACCCTTTGGCAATACTTCTTCCGACTTTCAGTATTATAAACGTTTTCGAGCGATAAATGTTGTCGATGAAATTCCAAATGGCTCAAATGGACTAAATCTTGTTCTGGTTTACTTAATTCTTGGAAAAATTTCCGGCTTTGTATAGCAAGATTTTCTGGAATTATCTTATTACATTCTTTCGAACAACATGCTTCGGATTTTTCTCCGTATATCAAATCGATGTTCATCGACTCTTGTATATCTTCAACGGATTCCTCCAATTCGGATATAATATTGGATTCGGAAACACCATGCAAAAAACTTTGATTTTCAGTTAGTCCCGAAGTATTAGCACCGACACTTTCAGATAACGTCATATCGATCTCATCATCGCCATAAACCGAGTCTAGTCTTTTTAAATCATCATCAAAACTGTCAGAAATATCCATTTTTATAAAAATTACTTCAAATTAACATCAGCTTAGTAACAAAATTACAAAAGAACCAAAATTGCGAAACAACTTTTGAGATATTGATAACACTCGTTATACAGTTGGCACAAGACTGAAGCGTCACTTTATTTTTTTCCTTTCTTATAGTTATTTTTATAATGTTCTTCGTATTAGTATACGCACATCAACCCTTTGCTGAGAGCGAACAGAGAGCGGCGTTGTTGCGTCGGTCACTGGTTGCGGCTTAAGAATCAAGTATCGAGATCATAACAAACAGAGCAGCAACAATAGCATAGGTATTCTTCTTCTTCTTCTTCTTCTTTCGATAGGCGTATCGCCTGTTTAGTTCCGGTTTCTTTGTGGCGGCAGTTCTTGTGAATTTGATTGCCAGCTGTCTCGCCAGCGTTTTGGTGGTCGTCCTATGGGTCTTCTTCCGTGAGGTATGTTGTTTCGTACTATTCTGGCCATTCTGTCGGGATTCATTCGGCTGACATGGTGGTTCCATAGCATAGGTATTATCACACTAAAAGCTAAAAAAAATACGTCACCACATAGGCATGACGTCACCAAAGTCGGCACCCAATCATAACTAACCATACCAAATCGCATCTCCCAACTAAAGGTGTGTTCACAGTGATAATACGTTATGAAACTTTAAATGCGTTTATCTCAAAACTTCATTTTCACACACTAGGTCCCTTTTCTCGGAGAAGGTCACATATTTAATTATTTCTGATAGAATAAATGTCTCTACTTCTATACTTATATCGGTAACAAGTTCATGTTGCGTCCGTATTCTATCGCATATTCTAATATATTACGAATTACACTCCTATACCGGCGCTCATGGCGCGCACGGAAATTGGTCTGCTCTAGTGATATCTCAGAGTTAAATCGCTGAAAATTGACGGAGTGCCGAGCACGAGTTCAACTTTATATAAGTTTTAACGAATAGCATTATCGTTGATTAATCATAACTAGAGACCGAACGCATCAGGCCAAAATTACGATGGATCCTATAAATAGCTTATAACATCGCTAAGTACAGCACACAGTTATTGAATAGCACTATTCATTCGGTTAACCACACATCTGTTTTTTGTCGTTGAGTTGTGACGCAATTACTTCAATATTACAGTTAAATTCCTTTATTCATGGACGTAGATAGAAGCGGGAGTAGTTTTTATAATTTACTTTATTTATTAGTTTATATTTCGTAAGTACGGTGAGTTAGTTTCCTTTTTTCATTGTTTTATTTGTTAATTACATACTTCGTGGCACACCTGTTATCTCTACAAGTTGTCAAGATGCTAATGGAAATTTAATAGTGAAGTATTAGCTTCGTGAAATGTTTCAAAAATGTTAATTTCTATCTCACTTTTTAGAGTAGTATTAAATTTATTCTTTTTAGAAAACGAATACATTCCTTTTGTTAAAGAAACCTTTAAAAATATTTTCTTCGTACTATTTTAACAAGAGACAGCCAAGACGAATATTAATACTCATAATTATTAGTTTAAACATTTTAAAATTTTAATGTGTTGACTTAATCTTTAATAAGTGTGTTATGCGATGAAAAACTGCTCGAGAGTTCGCTCGTGCGTCTTTGTATGTGCGTCTAATGTATGTACAATTCCTTTCCCTTAACTATAAACGTACAATATCAATGATTACAAATTAGACAAGTCCGTTTTCTCTTAAATAAATAAAACGAATTCCTTTTTGGCAATGTCACTGAACATAAGAATGCAGTAATTGACGAAATATTGATGTTGGTTAGGTAATTTTGACTCTCCTTATTCTATTTCATAATTTGGAAAAGCTTAAATAAATAAATTAGTTCTTTACTTAAAAAGCACAAGGAAAATATGTGATTTTAGCACAAATCATTTAGTGTAGAATTAAATAGGATGCAAAAGGTGTTTCGTACTTGTAACACATTCATTATTTTAATCTTAAAATTTGCTGTGATTAAATTTCTTTATTGTTTAATTATTCAGTAACAGTTCCTGTCATTTATACTTCGAGTTATCCTTTTTCTTTTCTTATACAATTCGAGGTTACGTACCTGGATTTCAATGAAAACATTACCGGATTTCTTTTACAACTGTCATCCTCTAACATTTTATGTTTAACCTTTTGACAGATAACATGTGATTGCGCGAAAATTCCTTTTGTTCGTTACACGTGTCCGTTTCTTGTAAATGTGTTGTCCCTACATTTAAAACTGTAACTTCAAAATCAATTATGTGTACGCTAGTTGTTATTAGTGAGATTACTTTTAAAATATTGTAAGCGTTATGTATAGTGAAGCGGGTAATTTCCTCATAGAAAAAATAGTTCACATTTGAAAGTATTAACGACTTTATATAGTTACTAAGTAGTTAATTTGTTTCCATATATTCTTAAAGTGACCTCTGAGGAAGCATACAATCTTTATGCGAAATATTGGGAGAAAAAATAAAGATCTGACTTAAGTAATACAGTTTAATTTTGCTGGCCTCCAAAAAAAAAAAAAATTCCATTCCATACATGTTCTAACGGTAAAGACTCCTAGTCTATATACAGGGTTAGTTAAAAGTATGGAGACGGCGATTTATTGTCGTTAATATTCATTTTAGGGAATTATGTTCAATATAAAAGTTTGTTAAGATATTTTGATCTACATTTGTGATTATTTGTTTTTTTTTTCTTCAATTGTTTTTTAGATACGCCTGTTCGCGCATTTTTTTTTAAATGGGAACTGGTAAATTTTGCTTTTCCATTCTATAGAGGTTTTTTCTCTTTACAATAAATTTTTTTTTTTTTAAATTCATTTTAATAACTTTTTTACAAGAAAAATTAAACAAATTAATAACAAAGTAAATTAAAGTAAGTGTTCAAATTGTCGTCCATTAGTAATTTGACAATGACCCAATCGATTTACAGAACCCCGAACAGAGTTCTGTAAAAAATCTCGGGGAATTTCTTGTATCGTTCTGGTAATTCGGATTTGTAAATCTTCGACGTTATCGGGCTTTTCTTTGTAAAGTTTGTTTTTTACGTATCCTCAAAGAAAAAAATCTAAAGTACTTAAATCTGGCGAACGGGCTGGCCATTCAATGGTTCCTCGTCTTCCAATCCATCTGTGGGGATCCAGATATTGACAAACATTTACACCATAATGTGGTGGGGCGCCATCTTGCTGGAACCAGATACTGCCATTGGGCAGGTGTTCATTGTTTTCATGAGGATAGAGCGTAGCACTAGCAGGTATTATTTCATTTTGCAATAACTGCAAATACAGAGCCGAAGTTAAATTGCCATTGATGAAAAAGGGACCGATAATATGACCGCCTAGAATGCAAACCCAAACATTAACCTTTTGGGGGTACCGCGTATGGTGCTCCAAAAACCAAGAGGGATTTTCCGATGACTAGTATCTGCAGTTATGTCTGTGTACTTCACCGGTAAGGCAAAAAGTAGCTTCGTCGTTCCGTTAACTCGTGTACAAGGTGTGTGTACCTTAAAGGTTTATACTTTTCACTTTTTTAAAACGAGATGATCGATGACTGTGAAATATTGAAATTGGCCGCTAATGATTGGTTGATAAATGGGGATATTCACATACAGCCATTAAAATATCCAGTTTGTTATCATCGCTTTTTGCTGTTCTAGGTCTACCACTCCTTGGCAAATCTTTAGCGCTACCCGTTTGTTCAAAGCGTCTTAAAGTTTTACTTATAAACTTCTGCGTCTATCTCCATAACCCAACATCATAAGTATTTCAATTCGTTCATGTTCACTTAAACTCGCCATTGTTAATATTAACAGCAACAAATTGCACAAATGAATTATTTCTGTCAAAGATTTGACGTACACAATAACTACTGATAAAATTATGTCGCTCAAGTTTGTTTATCGCTACGCTTCTGTCTATCTGCGATGTACCGAACATCTGTTAAACACATGAACCGGCTTTTTCTTATAAAAAGTTATTAAAATGAATTTTAAAAAAACCAAAAAAATTTTGTAAATAGAAAAAAAATCTCTATCGAATGGTAGAGTAAAATTTACTAGTTCCCTTTTAAAAAAAATGCGCGGACAGGCGTAACTAAAAAACAATTGAAGAAAAAAAAAATTCAAATATTCTCAAATGTAGATCAAAATATCCTAACAAACTTTTATATTGAACATAAATCCCTAAAATGAATATTAACGACAATAAATCGCCGTCTCCATACTTTTAACTAACTCTGATAAGAAGTGGACTCAAATTCGACTCCTGTGGAACGCTAGAGATACTTATGAATTCATATGAGGAAAAATCATTCCAGACAATATACTAGTTAGGATTTCTTAAATGAAATGCCTTCAAATTAATTTTTGATTTAATAAAGGATTTAATAAAATATTATCAGGTTGTATCGGTTTATGTATTATAGTCTTAATAAAAGCCTTTATTTACAGAATAATCCGCGTATATATGAAATTGAAGAAATCAATTATAAATCGTTAATTTTACTATATTTACACAATTTACTATTGGTCCATACCGTTCTAGTCCTTTCTTTTTACAACAAAAACACTTCATGATTTCTACGCCGAAGTCATTGCTTGCACTTTCACTCAAAACTCTTTAATTAGCATTGCTTTAAACAATTTTTCTCAGACAAAACCCCATATACTGTATATACAAACACGTCTGTATCGCAAATATCCGTTGATATATGCATTTAGTACTCTTTGTATAAGAAAAAATGCAAAAAAAATCAACGAAAGTCTTGCTCTTAATGGTTTAGAAACATGTTCTAATCTAATTACGTGCGTTTTGTTTCACGAATTAATGGTTTTATTGTTTGTTGTTTATAAAGAAAGCTATACCTATGTTAACATGTGCTAAAAATAGTAATGGTATCTTTTTATCGTCTTCAAAGACTGTAAAATTGGTCTAATAAAAAAGGAAATTAATATGTTAATGTTTCGTTTAACTACTTTGGTTTTTATTTTTATATTCATAAATAGAGTTCGGATTATATGTAAAAAACATATTTTTTATTATTAGGAATATCACCCTAATATTGTGGATATATCCATTCTACACTGAAATAATGCGATTAACGATATAAAAAAAATTACATATTTTGCATAAAATTTACTTTACTTCATATTTTTCGTTTGTGTGCATAAAGTGAATATTTTTTACATATTCAACATAAAATCGCATATATTTGATCCATTCATTAGTTTCGAACGTAAAAAAATATTTCGCATACAAATAGGCCTCTTAAAAATACAGGCTGGGTAAAAAGTACTGTATATCGCTTCTAGCTTTTGAATGAGCTATTTAATTAAAAAGTTTCTTATATAAAAGATGGTTCATATTACAAGTGTCCTGTTTCGTTATGTTGAAATTTTATTAGTGTAAAGTATACTTCATTTCAAGTAACAAAAACGCAAAACTTGTATATCCATTTTTATTTGTTTCAAAGTTACAGATCTATGAATGTGATTGTCAGATCATGAAAAAAAATATAATCCTAAAGTCAATACAAACTGATTTTATTTAAAAAAAGTTATACTATTCAATAACAGGCCTATGATTGTTAACGTCGCATAATAAAATGTTATCCTAAAATAAATAAACACGTGTCGTAGTGCATACAGTAATTTATTGGAGATCTACAAAAAAGAGTACTGGAAATTGATTTGTGATAAAGAAGGTTCTTACTTATTTCGTAAGTGCTGAACCATGAATATCATACAATAAACAAATGTTCAGATGACTGTTAACGTTGCATTTTTTAATAAAGGATTACATTACGTTTCAGTTCATACAACAGCTTATTAGTGAGTGGACACGTTTTCTTTATTCAAAATGCCTTACCGATTTTCTTCTCAAGAGTATGCGGTGTATGGTTACTGTAACGGCAGTGCATGTCAAGCAGTTATTGAATACCGACTCGGTTTCCCGATAGGCGCATTCCTCATTACAGAACGTTTCTGGAAGTACACAGACAATTTCGGGAATACGGACTGCGTGATTATCTTTTCGACCGAGGAGTAAATTTGCCAGCAGACTTAGAGGAAGAAGCTGTAGCTATTGTTACAAGTGATCCAACTCTCAGTGTACGTCGAATCGCGAGACAACTAGGAGTGCCACGAACGGCAATTTGGCGAATTTTAAAACGTGAGGGCTTATATCCATACCACTATCGCAGCGGACACGGTTTGCTTGAGGCAGACCACTATACTATGCTCGTCTAGTTTATTCTACCTGGATATTAAGACGGTCACGGCTTTATTTTAATTTCTGCAGAACAGTCCTCTGGACAGATGAATCTACGTTCACGAGAAGTGGTGTTACAAATCTGAGAAACCTGCACAGGTGGTCATCAGAAAATCTCAAAGCTGTACGCCCATCTAAATTTCAACATGAATTTCCTATTAACGTTTGGGCGGCCCTAATCGATGACTTGTTGATTGGTGCTATCGTTCTCCCTGGAAGGTTAAATGCGGCAATTACCTTCAATTTCTTATTGACGAACTGCCAGGTCTTTTAGAGGATATCCCACTGAATATTCGAGGAGACATGTGGTTTCATATGGATGGGGCACCGCCACATTTCGGAATTGCTGTCCGAAATTGGGTTAACGTTAATTATCCAAAATGGATTGGTCGAGGTGGCCCTGTTGCATGGCCACCCAGATCACCCGATCTTAAACCCCGTGACTTTTATTTATGGGGGTATATGAAAAATTTGGTCTACGCGCAAGTTTCGAACACAAGAGAAGGGTTGTTGGATCGTATTCACCTGGCTGCCGAGCAAATCCGACAAAACAAGTATGAAATTCGGATAAATACTTCTTCTGGTGGCTTACGGGCACAAGCCTGTATTCAACAAGGAGGTGGACATTTCGAAAATATTATTATTGAACTTTTTTAAATGAAATCAGTTTTTATTGACTTTGGGATTACATTTTCTTTCATGATCTGACAATCACATTCATAGATCTGTAACTTTGAAACAGATAAAAATGGATATACGAGTTTTACGTTTTTGTTACTTGAAATGAAGTCTACTTTACACTCCTAAAATTTGAACACAACGATATCGGACGTCTTGTATATTTGGCATCAATTAGTAGCATTAGTTTTTTTTGGAGTTGACAATATTAATGCCAGGCCAGCTATTTTTTATTTTTATTAAATGGCATCATGTATTTCTTTACATGTTTAAAAGACATTTTTCTCGTGAATATAATGGTGTGCAATTTGTAGGGGGTTGTATAAGAAAATTTTCAAGAAAATTGGCAAAAACCTATATGATTTCTAGTGACAGCTCAGTTGACTTAATTTAAGAGGTGACTCGGCTAGCGCCTCGTTACCTGGCAACATCCTCGAGTATTATAAATCGCTTAATGTTCTCGTTATATTAATAACTATTATTATTTGACATTGAAACTATAAGTTTGTGTCAAATTTTTCAAAACTCTTATTAAGAAAATTAAATTTATTTAAAAAATGGTATTCAACATAGAACAAAAAGCAAAAATTATCGAATGTTACTTCCGTACAGGTGTGAAAGTAAATGGCGAGTGGCAGTATTCAATTACGGAATGCATGGCTGATTTTAGTGAAGAACATCCTGAATTAGTGTTTGACTACAATGATTTTTACAATGTTTTGACAAATTGTGTCATTCAGAGAGTATTCAGAGAGACTGGTAGCGTCGGTCAAAAAACTGGAATTGGACTTCCATCTAAACGTACAGCTGATAATATTGAAGCCCTTCAGCATATTAGTGATGAAAATCCAAAAACATCCATTTCAGTAGTGACCCAACAAACAAATTTATCTTATGGTACGTGCCAATTCATTCTTAAAAAAGGCTTACATTGTCATCCATACAAGCTGCAATGTTTTCATGAACTTTATCCAGTGGATTATTTAAGACGAGTGGGATTTTGTCAATGATTTCAAAATAATCTACACAATCAGGATATCCTTAACACAGTTTTTTCACGGATGAGGCCTGGTTTTATCTTTATGGATATGTTAATTCACAGAATATGATGTGTTGGTCCTCCGAAAATCCTCATTGTTTTGTTGAAAAAACATTGCATCCCCAAAAAGTTGGTGTTTGGGTTGGAATATGTCGAAGAAGATTGGTGGGTCCCATTTTTTTTGAAGGTACACTTACTGCTGCACGATATCGCAATGAGATACTCGGCTCATTCATAAATCAACTGGATGATGAGGAATTACAAAATGGGTATTTCCAACAAGATGGTGCAACAGCACAGAGAAACACTTCAATATCTCAGAGAATTTTTTGATAACAGAATAATAAGCAGGAACACTGAAATTCCATATCCAACTAGGTATTGCGATTTAAACATATGTGATTTTTTCGTATGGCCATACATAAAAAATTCGATTTATTCAACGCCAATTCATAATCTAAAACAACAGAATTCGCATAACAGAAAAGTGTGAAGAGATCAACAACTCACCGCAAATGCTGCATAAAGTTTTTGCTGGATTGCGGAGAAGAGTTGGTTTGTGTTTAGATGTAAATGGACAACATTTTCAACAACTTCTGTAGCTATACGTAAATTTTGATTATGATTTCGATATTAAATAAATTATTTGTTTTTTTTTGTTGTAGTATCATTTCAATGCCATAACCTTTTCTTACAATGAAACCAAATGAAACTGTCAAGCATCAAGTAATGTGTCATTGTGTGGAAGTGGCTAAAGTACCAACCCAATTTCACAGTCTACTCAAATTATGAATTTCTTGGATGGCTCGTTGTATTCCGTGTGCATATAATTCCTAACTTTAATAATAACTTCCTGCTTTTTTGTGAAATGATCTCTTAAATGCAGCTTTATTTCAATAAATTTGTATTGTGGCATTTTATAATGTTTTTAATAGGCGCGCTTGTAAAGCCCGGTTTATATAAAATCAGACATTGTGCTAGATATGCATCCTAGGGCTAAAGGAGATTATATTGAATAAATATAATTTGGTACTGAAATATTGTGGCATTTTATATGGCAGACTAAAAAGCTATCAATACCTCTTCCTAATTATTTTCTTGCCTTAAAATTATATTTAAACCGTTTTCTTTTTTATTGTTATGGTGGCTTGTGTATGTGACAAGCGCTCTTTGGTAATCGTTAAGATCCTTCCAACCTCCTGTATCTCGAAAAAAACTTTTGGAATCATTGGAGGACCCCGAAACAAAGTAATTTACTTTATAAACTGATGGTGGGAAACGTACTCTTAGAAAAAAAAGATAATTTAAGCTCGATTTTTATATATTATCAATCCAAAATACGTCAAATTTCGGATAATCATATTATTTATATGTGCCAATGTTTAACTTAAACGTCACTTTAAAGTATTTATGCTATGAAGTTAAATAAATTGTTTTTTGTTAAGAGTAGGTTTCCCCCCATTAGTTTATAAGGCAAATTAATTTGCTTTGGCGTTCTTTAATGATTCCAAACCAAAAACCTCTATGATTTCTAGTGACAGCTCAGTTGTCTTGATTTAATAAATTATTCTGTTTTTAAATGTCAACATAACATAATATGAAAAAATTTGACAATCAAGAGTCATATGATAAAATTTTGACATTTATTCCGTTGTAAAACGTTAATTTATGTAAAAAATTAAAAAAAAATATCACAAAAAGAACGAATTGAAGTTTTGATTGTGGTTGGTTACGGTAGTTGGAAACGTACGTAAGCTGGTGTACGTAATTTATTTAATAATAAGCATCCTGAGCGGATTTGGATTAACCAAACAACGGTAAGTCGTATTACAATACGGTTTAATGGGACGGGGTACCGTTAAACACGCTCCAAAAACCGGCTGATTAAGAATAGTATGTGACGGAGATAAGGCTCTCAACGTATTATTAGATGTTGCGGAGAATCCCAAAATTTCAATCCCAACTCTAGTTTCAAATAATGATATGTGGTCCACCTATTTTTGGAGCAGTAGTAAGGGAGTACTTAAATGAGGTATCTCTTGGCAGGTGGATTAGTAGAAGAGGCCCTATCGAATAGCCTGGCTGGGTCTCCAGATTTAAATCCTTTGGGTTTTTTATGCGGTGCCATTTAAAGACTGAAGTCTACAGAACTCGACTCAATAATCTCGAGGATTTACAGCTTAGAATCAGACTGAAGTCAATAGGCTTGCAAAAAACCGCAAAAAAACGAATGCTACCAAGTGATGGAAAATATTATATGAATCATCTTTTGCATAATAAGTAATTTTTTAATTAAATTGTCCATTCAAAAGTTGCAAACGATATACAGTACTTTTTCCACCCCTGTACCTTCCTTCCGCCTGAATACATCGATCTTAGCGACTTATTCATGACTGGAAGCAGTGCTGGAAGTCTTCATGTCTTAACGTGTTCAACACTTTCTGCAATTCCGTTTGGATCTCCTCAATCGTCTCAAAACGACGCTCCTTGAGCTTCAGTTTTAATTTCGGAAACAGGAAGAAGTCACAACAGGCAAAATCTGGGAAGTAGGGATAGTACGGTTGTCTTTGTTAAGGCTATTAACTGTGGGTTGGTGCATTGTCGTGGTGTAAGATCCACGAATTATTGCGACACTCGGCAGGCCGCTTGCGTCGAATGTTTTCTCTTAGTCGCGTAGAACATCGCAATGAAATCGTCCATTAACTGTTTCACATGGTGGAAAAATTTTTTGTGCATGATGCCATCAGCGTCAAAGAACTTGCCGTGCTTTCTGCGGTCGTGGTGACAATGGAGTTTTCCACTGATGACTGCTGATTTATTTCGGAATCATACCCGTACACCCATGATTCGTTGCCAGTAATGTTTCTGGTACTGAAGTGCCTTAACCTTGGTACAAATTTCGCAGCAATACGCCGCATGTTGAGTACGTAGGAGAGAATACGCTGACAAATGCTGTACGACAGGCTGACAATGTTACAAATATTATGGATTGTTCTCCTTCGGTCTTCCAGTATAGAATCAAGCACTCTTGACACATTTTGTGGCGTCTTTTCTGTCGATCGACGGCCGGAATGCTCATCATCGTCAACGCACGTTCATTTTTGAAACGGTTGTGCCACTCATAAGTTTTTGCCTGGCCTAAACCATCCTCAACAAAAGCTTGTTTAACTGTTATCAGAGTCTCTGATAACATTTTATCGAGTTTTAAGCAGAATTTGATGCAGTTTCTTTGCTCTTTCACATCAAATATTATAGTGTCGCTGAATAACGCAACTCAACAAATATAAACCCAAAACTGTTTGTCACCGCCTATCAAAGCATCGTTCGACATAACGTGTGTTCATTTGAAAAGTCAATCTAGGTTACTTTGGAATTTTGATAGAATGAGACGCAAATATATTAGTATGTGTTTGTTGTTCCGTAAACGTAAATCCATATGACATTTGATAATGTCAATCACAAATATCAGTTAGTGCATAAAATAATCGTGCGTCGATTCTGGTTTAAATAAATTGCTTCTCAGTTTCAAAATGGCTTTCCCTTTAGAACATAAAATTTTTTTAGTCCAGGCTTATTTTCGAAGTGGTAATAAAATTGATGGTTTATGGGTATTCAGTTCAAGATTGCATGGTAGAATTTCAAGTTGAGTTTCCACATTTTGTAATAGATTATATACAATTTAAGAATACTTTGGATAGAAATTTAAAACTTTTTTCTGAAACTGGTAGTCTCTTAAGAAAATCAGGCAGCGGAGCAGTTAAGAAACGTACACCTCAAGTTGTCAATCGTGTTGAAGAAATAATGGAAAATGAACCACAAACATCTGTTCGACATTTGAGTCAACAAACAAACTTTTCTGTTGGTACAACTCACAAGTTATTAAAAAAAAAGATATGCAACTTTATCCATACCGTGTCACAGCAGTACAAGAATTGTTAGAAATTGATTACCCACGTAGACTACAGTTTTGTAATTGGTTTGTAAATATGAACAATAATGGAGAACTTTCGCAAAGAGTCATCTTTACTGATGAAGCATGGTTTTAGAAAACGGGATACCTAAATTCACAAAATACAAGAAGTGTGAAAATCCACATGTAATTAATAAAGAATCGCTACATCCAGAGAAAATTGGTGTGTGGGCAGCGATAAGCCAAAGGCGAATCATTGGACCAATATTTTTTCAGGGAACGTTAACTGCTCAAAGGTACCGTAAGGAAATTTTACAACCATTTGTAAATCAGTTGTATGATGATGAACTTAAAAATGCATATTCCAACAAGACGGAGCACCTTGTCACTGTACTGCAGAATCTTTGGATTATTTAAGAGAATTTTTTGATGAGCGTATAATTAGTCGAAATACTGAAATTGTCTGGCCTGCACGTTCATGCGATTTAATACCTTGCGACTTCATTTTGTGGCCTTATCTAAAAAATAACATATTTCGAACACCTATATTGAATTTGAATGATATGCTACAGAGAATCGAACAGAAATGCATGGAGATTAATAACAATCCAGTAATGTTGCAGAATATCATCAGAAATTTTGAACGGAGGATTTTAAAGTGCATTGATCATGAAGGACAACATTTTCAACATTTGTTATAGTTTTCAATAAATACCTATTATTTGATATTTATTTGTATGTATGAAACTGTCAAAATATACGACTTCGTAGGTTAAGTAGTAAATTATAATTTACGACTTACTTCAAAATATTCTCAGTAAGTCACATGCTAATAGATTGACTTTTGAAATGAACACTTGTTACTTATGACTTATTATAGACGTAGCTCACGCCATCTAGAGCTATAGAGTTGTACTATCATCTCTTCGTGCGTCACAATAAAATTCCGAGAATTACTCGATGCACCTCATATTTAAATACAATGTTTCACCAAGAAGCGACTGTAACATCCATTAACAAGAACAGAGCAAGCTTAAGACTTCTTATAATATCTTGGAGTTATTAATTGAAAACAATGGAAATGAAGAAATAGAAATCAATAAAATGATGGAAAAATGGAAAAAGACACCATCTAATCTTCGATCCTCTATACACTCTATTATCTTGAATTTTTAATCTCAAATTAAGTCATTGTAAATTCTTTAATATATGATTTACGCGAATTATTGTACATAATTCAGGGAACTTTCACTTGAAATATTCCTTGCGTTATTTTCATATAAACTAATGAAATTTAATTGTTTAATCGATTAGAGGCAGGATTTTAGAATTATTACTACCGCTATTACGAGCGTAATGAAAGTTGACACCTATTTATAATTGTTTACTTGTATCTTGCAACAAAGAGAAAATATTAACGTTTAATTATTAATTAATTAACCTCATTAATTTCGTTCTGTATACTACACTTATATAAGGTAAATTCTAATGACAAATATCTGAGTGAAACTTTTACAGTCTACATCCTTTAGTAATTCTGATTTACTGGAACAAACGTTTCAGTCTGTGTACGTACAACATGGTATGCGAATCTATTAGAAGAAATAATTTTGGTATGTAATTACTTGTATGCAGTTGGTAAATGCGAGTTTTAGTTTCTAAACTACGTGAAAATTATTGTAACGCGGACGTTAACCTATATTTTCTTACTTATCCCAATAATAAGTACATTGTTTGATGTCTTAATGAGAATCTGCTAGTAATACAGGGTGCAGCAGGGAAACTTGCCGATTTGAAAAGTCAATAAAAGAAAAAGTACTTCATATATCGATTTAATTCTTTTTGTATCGTATAGTACCTACACATTCTGAATTTTTGTTTTAAGTAGTTTTAAAAATGACATCGGGCAAATGGCGGCCCTCATTAGTGATACACTGATCTACCCTTGATTTGAAGTTGCGCTCCACTCTTTCGATCATATCGACGGGAATGTCGGCGATGGCTTGGCGGATGTTGTCCTTCAGGTGTTGCAGGGTCCGGTGTTTGTCGTTGTAAACGATAGATTTAAGATATCCCCATAAAAAGAAATCGCTGGGTGCCAAATCGGGGGAGCGCGGCGGCCACGGTACGTCACCCCTCAAGGATATAAGGCGCTCGTGGAAGTGTTCCCTCAAAAGCTCCATCGAAGTTCTCGCTGTGTGAGCCGTGGCTTTGTCCTGCTGGAACCATACGTCCCCAAGTTCCATTTCTTCAAGTTGTAGAAGAAAAAATGTCTCAATCATTTCTCTGTAGCGAACTGCATTCACAGTAACAGCGCGTTCATCTTCCTCGAAAAAATGAGGCCCAATTATTGCAACTCTCGACAATGCACACCACACAGTAACACGTTCACAATGAAGTGGCATCTCATGAAGTTCGCGGGGATTGACATCACTCCAATACCGCATGTTTTGTTTGTTAACACAGCCGGAAAGGTGAAAATGGGCCTCATCACTAAAAAACACGAGAGCGTCGTCTGGCAAGTTACTGAGTGCTTCACATGCAGTTTGGCGAGAAGCGAAATCGCGTTCACTCAACTGTTGGACCACAGCAAGTTTGTAGGGATGAAACTGGAGTTCGTTGTGAAGAATTCGTCTCACTGTGCGATCAGAAATCCCCAGAGCAGCAGCGTGTTTACGCGCCGAACGGCGGGGAGAGCCCAAAAACGACTCCCTCACCCTTTCGACGTTTTCTGGAGTTCTGGATGTCCGTTGACCTCCTAGGCCTTTTTTTGCAACACTCCCACTTTCCCTGAATGTGTCCACCCACGAAACAATCGATTACCGGCCAGGAACGGGACCCGCGGGATGAATATTGAACCGAGTTCGGAAGGCACATTGGGTGGCGACCACTGAACGACCGTTGGAAAAGTAGGCCTCGACGGCGAACGCACGCTGTTCCTTAGTCCAACGCATGACGACAACTGGCCTGTGGGGTAACAAAACTTCAGAACCCCCTCTTTCTAATGAGACCCTCCCCACCCCTTTCTGACCACGCCTCGCTCATTGGCGTCCAATTAAAATCAGCAAGTTTCCCTGCCGCACCCTGTATAATACATATTATCTTATTACTTTTTAAGAGTAATGTGTAATAATGCGGAACATACAAGGTGTGGCTACAAAATATATGGACTGAGGATGTAAAATTTTTATTGTAAATTTACACATACGAGGGCAATTCACAAAGTAAATTTCATTTCCGCATAGTGAGCAGAGGCCTGGGGCTGGTAGTGCTAGTGAGATAATCGTTCGGTGCTATTTTGGTCGTTTGAAATGTCTACTGCTATTGAAAATCCCGGCGACTGTGAATTGCGTGCTGTTATCCGATTTCTATGTGCAAAGGACATGAAACCTGCTAAGATTCATCGTGAACTTTGTTGTGTTTATGGTGAAAATATCATGAGTGATAATATGGTTAGAAGATAGTGATGCATTTTTCGAGAAGGATGAACTAGTGTCTATAATGAAGAATGGAGTGGAACTGTTGTAACGAACGAACTTGTGGATATTGTGGTGAAAGAGGGCGATTCACAATCATAGAACTGTTTGCCTTTTTCCACTCAAATTCACTTACAGTTTTGTATAAAGTTGTTACTGAACATTTACGTTACTACAAATTTTGTTCACGATGGGTGCTAAAACTTATTAATGAAGACCATTAAACAAAGAGACCAGAATCAGCACTAACTTTTCTGACACGTTATGATGTTAAAGGTGAATATTTCCTCAGGAATATCGTAACAGGTGATGAGACTTGGGTCGCCTGTTAACGTTGAGACGAAAAGACAGTCAATGCAGTGGAATTGGTCTAACTTGCCTATGACCGCCTAAAGATTTCATTTAAAGTACCGTCAAACTTTTTCTGCAAGAAAAGTCATGGTCACTGTCTCTTGGGACAAGAAAAGCGTCCTTCTTGTAGACTTGGAACGGGGGAGTTTTACAGCATGGCTTAATTCACAGTGTTACACTTCGCATATGTCGAATATTTTAATTTAATTTTAAATTATATTTCTTTAAATATATCTCCATTGAAAATATTAAATATAAATTCTTAGACATTTTTCCGCATTCGCATTTGTAAGTGGAAAGCCTTTATTTTGTGCTCGCTCTAGACCATTGATTCCCAAAGTGGTCCAGGTGGACCCCCAGGGGTACACAGGAGACTCGACGGGGGTCTACGTTGGCGTGACAAAAAATGGGGGTTCACAATTCGTAAGCGGGTCCACGAAAATTTATCTGGTTTCGATAGTGAAGAACTAAAATGTTGGCTTGAGTTCACCTATCAATATAGGCAGATAATATTTTAAGAAGCTCAGCGACTGTTACTTGTAAAAACTTGCATATTCCATATTCAGTACAACGTGTCGAGACTTGCAAAGCGCTGCCGCTGCCGCCGTCCGCAATTGCTTGTTCAGACGTACAAAGGGACGAAGTGCGACTTGTGGTGTGTGTGCTTGCAATTTTGCATGAACTTGTTTGATTCTTCACCAATATAAATACGAATGCCACGTATAAACGTTACTCATTTGTTTCTCGAATTTCGAAAAGACAAGTAAAGTAAAGTGAATCGATGTTAGTGTTTGCAGAGGTAACTGCAATTCACTGTGTCATCCACCGACAACACCTAGTAGCGAAAAATTTAAGTGCTAAATTGCACCAATCGCTTCAATTTGTGATTAACGCAGTTAACAAAATAAGAAGCAATGCATTGAATACGCGTTTATTTGCACAATTGTGCGATGAAAATGATGAAGACTTCCAACGATTGCTCTTACATACTGAAGTACGCTGGTTATTGAAAGGTGCATGTTTAACAAGATTCTTCTCACTTTTTGAATCAGTTTTAGAGTTCCCGGAAAGTAAAGATCCAGATTTAAAAGAAAACCTGATCAATTTGAAAGCAAACATCGCGTATTTGACAGATTTGTTCAAAAAATTTAATGACATTAACTTACAATTACAAGGGGACAGCCTCAATTTAATAAAAACAAAGGGTGTAATTTCAGCTTTTCTTGGAAAATTGAAATTTATGAAGCAAAATATTAGTCGGCGCGAATTTTCCCAGTTATCAAACTTGTCACAGGTAGAATGTCTTGATGAGGATATTCACACATACGTTCAACATTTAATTGCCCTGCATGATGACTTTAAAATCAGATTTGAAGATATTCTGACGATGGAAATACCACCATAGATCATAAATCCACTTGATGAAACGGAAGTGGAGAATGTGATATTACAAGAGGAGCTACTCGAGCTTAGCACTAATGAGGAACTGAAGGTGAAATTTAAAAGAGGGTATCAAACATTTTGGCTGCAGGTAGAGATACCCGAAAAATATCCTGGACTGCGGGGAATTGCGAGAAAGCTTTTGATAGCGTTTCCCTCGTCATATCTTGTCGAGAAAAGTTTTAGTGTCGTTACAAACCTTTTAACAAAAAAAAAGGAGCAGATTGAATATCACAGAACGGGGAGATTTGCGGTTATTCCTAACAAAACTGAAGCCAAATATTGATAATTTGCTGTCAATCCATCAAGTACATCCCTCCCACTAAAATTATGACTATTTTGTGATTGTCATTGTAGAAGTTACGTTACGTTATTAAAATTTAATTTTAATTATATTATGACTGTTATCATATTACAATGTAATATGATAACAATAATAATTAATAGTGTAATAATTACGTATTTGAATAAATACAACACAAGGAAATATACTATTTTTCTTTTTATTTTTACCACTCCGAATGGGGAGTTTTCTAAATAAAATATGTGAGAATTGATTGGTTTCTTGTGCTGTGAGTAGATGTCAAAGGAGTAAAGTTGGATGGAATCACTTTTTTGATTGGCTAACTTTACTTTTTTGACATCCACTCACAGCACAATCAATTAATTAATTAACCAATAACTCAGCCGCAACGCAAATTTCCATAGTTAGATCTAATCTTCACATTTTTTGTCGAGTTTTGGGAATATGGTAGAAATGTAGCTGCAGGGGGTCCACCGGAACCAGCAAAACTTTCAAAGTGGTCTATGAGAAAAAGAAGTTTGGGAGCCTCTGCTCTAGACGATAGACGCTTGGCCTTCTACCTGCCTTGAACCGTCGCCAAGGAATTTAACGGTTCCTGAAATTTCTTTATCCATTTCGTTTTTAAGCTTAAGTTGTTTTAATTTAATTACGTACTCATCTCCTATAATATATTGTGTCGCATATCATTTGAAACCTTGTCTCACAAGGGATATTTTAATGATATCTGCGTCATCGATATCATAACTTTTCACCTCGCGGTTTTGATTAATTCATTATTCAAGACATCAACAACTTTGATCCCTCTCTTCAACTTAAGGGTAATAAAAACCTTTTCCGACAGATTAGTGTTTCTTCGACGCGAATTAGTCTTCTTTCAACTCTTGTAAGTTACACATCGTGCAAACTCTACACGTGCTGTTCCAGCAACCAAGCGTCGTTCCATCTTGCTTCCCGACATGCTCAATCGAGGCATCCCCGCAACTCAAAGGTAACCCTGTGTTGTTCGATACAGAGATTATTTAATATTAATCAGAATTAATTTACTGCTTAATTGAACATTCTTTTCAGTACATTTTGTGTGTTCATTTTTAATTACTTATTCAACGCTTCTTGTGTATATTACTTTTATTTAATTACTTTAAATATATCAACGCTCAATTTTTTTCCTGTAAATAATAAATACAAACTTTACGGACAACGTAGTTGTGTTTTATTTAGTTAGTAAGTTGCAGTATATTTATTTAAGCATTATTACGCACGTCCTGGGCCTTTGATGATACTTCACCAGCACCCAGCCACAGCAACCACAGCCGAAGCAGAGCGCTTGTTAGTAATAACAGGCGCTGGAGTTCTATGAAAAGAGGATTAAAAAGCTGGTTCATCGCTATAACAAATGTCTCAATCTTAACTGCAACCTTGTAGAAAAACAGCTGAAAGTAGCAAGTAAGCAATGTATTTCAAATATGCGATGAAAAAAAAGAATAAAAATATGTATAGTCGAAAGATCCAAATATTTCTTTATATTCGTATACAAAATTTCATTTATATATCTCGAACCGTTATCGAAATATAAATCCCTTCATGTATTGGTGTTTTTTTTTTTAATAACAAAGGTAAACTTACTTTACGAATCCACCTTGTATTTAATTATTATTCCCTCCCATATTATACCGCCTCCTTTATCCATACAATGCCCGATTAGATTTTCATTTGTGAAAAACGGTGCTGAAAAACTTCTTCTGTGAGCTCGTTCATGATGCGTGCCACTTGTTCTTTCACAGCTTCGACAATACCCAAGCCCCTGTCTTCCAGACAAGCAACCGTTCAGTAGAACTTTCACAACTCTTCGATTAACAGGTGCGTTATGAGAACTTGTGCTAGGAATCAATTTTACAGAAGTGCTTGAGTTTGCTGAAAATGATCCTGATGTTAGTACGAGAAGAATTTCTGTACTTACAAACTAGGACGGCAAGACACTTTTGAGAAAACGGACTGGATTCCTATCATTACTAACCTGCACAAGAACTTCTCCCCACGGATTTTCCCCAAAGTGTTCGTCTTTGTGAATGGTGAATCAATAATCTGGATACTCATTCAAGAACCCTTTTCTGTGACGAAGCTACATTTACAAGAGATGGAATCAACAATTTCCACAACTAACATGTGTGGACAATTGAAAACCCTTATACTGTTCGAGAAACCCACGTCCAGAGAAGATTCTCCGTAAACGCTTGGTATGAAATAATTAATAATGAAGTTATCGAACCACATATCTTCGATGGAAATTTGAACAGCGAAATCTACCGAGCTTTTTTAAAGAACGATCTACCTTTACTGCTTGAGGACATTCCTCTTCAAAACAGAAGGACGATGTTGTTTTTAAATGATGATGCTCCGGCCCATAATGGAAGAGGTATCACTAATTTCCTCAATGAACAGTATCCAAATCGATGGATAGGTCGTGGTGGTCCCATTGCTTGGTCACCGCGATCTCTGGACCTCAGCCCAGTAGGTTTCTTCGTGTGGGAACATGTAAATACACTTACCCATTCAACGGGAAAGCCTAATAATAGGGACCAACTCATCCAGAAGATTCATGCTTCCTTTTATGAAGTGAAGTACAACACAAGTATGGAGAAACAGAACTGGAAACGAGAACTCTGACGGAGGATTGAGTTATGCATTGCACAAGGCGGTGGCAGCATTGGACAGCTTTAATAATTGCACGTCATTAATATTTTCTTAAAATAAACCATATTTATCTTAAGCCCTCTAGTAATTTACGTCAGCTTCAAACCACGATATTTCAAGAAGCGTTAGTAATTCGGGGAAAGTGAACAGAGGCATTTTTGCGTAAAATTAGTCATTGAATTCATATACGAAGTATCCGGCGGCTACCCGATATTTTTAACACATTGCAATATACCAGTGCACATGCATCTTTTATCAAACTAAACAGGGTTGAAAGATTCCCGAAATTTCTGGACTATCCCATTCGCATAATGACACGTCATTATCATTAATGTTGAAGGGGAATATGTTGAAAAATAAAAAAAATATTGTTGCCTTAATTCAAATGTTTCATGTTACAAGTCGCTCCTTTCATCAAATCATCCTTGTACATACATTTAAAATAGAATTGCGGTCTTGAATTTCTCTTTATCATGAAATGCATAGACAAACACGAAAGTAAAAATATTTATTTTATTCATTTTGTATTATATGTCATTTGTCGAAACATGGTCGAATTTCGAAAGTTTTTTTTTTAAGAGATCGGTCATTTATAATGTTATTTCAAGGCTGTATCTCGACATTATTTGTATATAATTTGCATCAGGTGATTTATTCGCAGATGATTCATAATAATTATGCATATAGACACTATACATATGCATCTTCATGTCAAATAATTATGAAATCGATTTATAATTAAGTGTATAGATGGTTATTAGTTTTAATTTTATGTTCATAAGATATATGTATATCACGCACGAACATGGATTTATAAGAAAATGTACAGAATCTATTAAAAATTCGCAAAAAGTGTGTAGTAAATATTCAAAATATTATTTGCTAATTTTATTTTTTAAGCGATATTACGTTAAAGTTTCAATTCTATGATGAGTATTTTTTCAAGATAGTTTTAGTTTTGTTAATGGCGAATTTGCAGGAAGTTTCATTTGTTACGTGTTTGTAGACACATTATTTCGTCGCCAATTAGCGTGTTACTTTATTTTATTTTGCTCTATTTATTGTGAACCTACCTGTATCTGCATCCGTTTACCTTCCTATATCTGCCGTTACGATTGCGTATTAGTTTTTTGGTTGCTTTTCCCCATTCTGACTGCCGATCGCGAAGATTCGATCAAGCGGAGAGTTGTAAAACCGACACCGATATTGAGAAATCGTTATCTTGCTCTCGTTCAACACGTGCTTGCTAATTTGTAGGGCTTAATTATTCTCTTTATGTAGAATAATGCTCGTAGCCTCCTGTCTTCTGGGATTTGTTTAGCAACACGTTATTTTAATTGAAAGCATCAATTATCCGTAGGGGATCTTTTTTGAACGAGAAGCGAATCGTTTCTCACTAACAAGATACTGGAACGTAAACGGATGAAGATACAGGTAAGTTCACAGTAAATAGAGCAAAATAAACTAAAATACCACGCTAATTGTCGGCGAAATAATGGAGTGTCTATAAACACGTAACACATTCTGTAGAAACATCCTTTAATAGGTTAACCCTTAACCACCCAGGTGCCGTCTGACGGACTACGCGATAAATATATTATGTGATATTTCTGTAATTCGACCGTCCATAAATCGGTTGCTCCATCTAATCATTTCTCTATTGTTGCTCCCACCACTACTCCCTACCCATGAGTCTATCATTACTCGTAAAGAAGTTATCGAATTTACGTACATAATTCAGTTTGTCACAGTCTGTCAGACGGCACCTGTGTGTTTGTGTACTAAATATTGTGTGACGTGAAATGGCGGGTCCGTCGAAAAGAGTTCGGTTTGGCGATAAAGATTTTGATGAAACTGTTTTGAAATAGCTTGAGGAAGTAGACGATGATGCAAGTGACATAGGCAGTGCGTCAGAGAACGAAAATATAGAATCAGAACATGATTCTGCTTCCGAAGTTTCGGAGGAAGACTCGCCTGATTATAGTGATGTTGATGAGAATGTGGTAGAACATGGTGAAAGTTCTACAAGCAAAAATTATTACTTGTACAGATGGTGTACTACTGAGGTAGTTCCTTCATCGCGGGTGAGAAAACACAACATTGTATTGAAGGTTACCGTTCTCAAAGGAAGTGCTCGTAATCTTGGCCAAACTGCAGATCCATTTTCTATATGGAATTTACTTTTTTCGGAGGATATTCTAGTTCAGATAGTTGAGTGGACAAATCATAAACTATTTCAAGTGCGATCAAACTATACTCAAAAATATCATGTAAGTGATGTAGACATGATAGAATTGAAGGCCTTTCTAGGACTCTTGATTTATACTTCAATATTCAATTCCAATCATGAAAACATGGATACAATTTTCGCTACTGACGGGACAGGCAGAGATATATTTAGAGCGGTGATGAGCAAAAAACGTTTTTCAGTTCTGCTGTCTGCCCTAAGATTTGATGACCCTAGGACAAGAACCGAGCTTAAAAAAGAAGATCCAACGGTAGCAATTTCTCAAGTTTTTCACAAATTTATTGAAAACTGCCAAAATATCTATGGAATGGGGGATTCGGTGACAATCGACGAGATGCTTGTAAGTTTTAGAGAGCGAACACATTTCAAGATGTACATGCCAAATAGGCCGTGTAAATACGGCATAAAAATTATGTGTCTAACTGATTCCAGAACAAGCTATTTATACAATGCCTACATTTACAGCGGAAAGGGTTCCGATGGACTTGGACTAAGCGAAGAAGAACATAAATTCTCTAAGCCAACACAGGCAGTAATACGTCTCGCGAAACCTCTCATTGGTAGTAATCGAAATGTTACTGCCGACAATTGGTTTAGTTCTATAGAACTTGTAGATATTTTACTAAGAAACAAACTAACATATGTTGGCACTGTTAAAATAAATAAGCGAGAAATACCAAGCGACTTTTTGCCAAACAAAATAAGAGCGGTAGGATCATTATTTTATGGATTTAGAGATGAGAAAACTATGGTATCATACGTGGGAAAAAAGGGAAAGGCTACATCCTTGTTTCTTCTATGCATAGTGGTGCATCTACCGATCCAGACACCCAAAAGCCAGACATTATCATGTACTACAACCGTAACAAAGGAGGAGTAGACACAATTAATGAGAAGTGCGCAAAAAGTTCGTCAAGCCGACGCACTTGCAGATGGCCCCTGGCAATATTTTTCAGAATCCTTGACATTTCTATTGTTAATTCTTATATTCTACATCAATGTTACACGAGAAATTCGGTAATTAGGGAAAAGTCGGTATTTGCAAAACAACTAGCGGCCCAATTAGTACGTCAGCACATGGAAAGGCGACTAACAAATCCTCGAGTATCTCGCGAAGTACGTTCCAGCATTAGCAGAATTTTGGGAATTCCAGAAATAATTGCGCCATCAAGTGGTGAAGACCTTTTATTGGAAAAACACAAAGGATGTTATCTGTGCCCGAGGGCCAAAAACCGAATGACGAAATATCTATGTGTGCAGTGTAGAAAAGCAGTTTGTTTACAATGCTCAAAGCCAATTTGAAATACATGTGTAAACAACCGCGATGTTTAGCTCCTGCCGCAAAGTATTTTTATTAATTTTAGAGTTTTTTTGAGTTTCTCATATACCTAATACAACCTTTTATTAATGAATATGCCTTAAGACATTGACAGGTTTTTATGATATTTATGTTTATAATGGGAAGGCTTGAATTTATTTTACAAACAGTTCTTTATTTTGTTATTTTTAGTAAAAAAGTTTCCCAATTTTCCTTAGTTTTATGTCTTAGTAGGCTCATTTGTAACTAGTAAATACACAATAAACAATATTTTCAAAAAACGATGATTGTTTTTATGGTCTTTAATTAAGTAGTCTGTCAGACGTCACCTGGGTGCTTGTGTAAAAATATTTCACCTGGGTGGTTAAGGGTTAAATATTATTAACAGAGCGATTTGTCAATTAGTTTGTTTTGACAGTATGTCAAAGTGAACGTCTTGTGTGATTTTATGATAATGGAAAAAAACGAGTTGAGAGCAGTGATATAGTACTTTCATTTGAAAGGCATAACACCAACCGATATCAAAGAAGAATTCAACACTGTTAGAATCCGTTTCTTCGTTTCCAATGGTTAGAAACTGGGTTGCCGAATTTAAGCGTTGTCTTATGAGCACAAATGATGAACCGCGTAGTGGACGTCCAAAAACTGGTACTATTCCGGATATGATTGAAAAAGTCCACCGTATCGTCTTGGAGGACCGTCGAGAAAAGTTCGAGAGATAGCAGACACTGTAGCTATCTTACATGACAGTGAGCACAGAATTCTAACTGAAGAATTGGAAATGTGGTTGGAATTGTGTACCGCAGCTACTCACATCGGAGCAAAAACCTAATCTTTAAGTGTTTCTCGCTAACTTTTGACAAGTTTACGCCGCAATCAGAAGGACTTCGTACGCCGGTTCATTACAGTTGATGATACCTGAGTCAACCATTGTACTCCCGAAACCAAATAACAATCCAAACAATGGACAAAAAAGGTTCGTCACCAAAGAAGGCAAAAACGGTTTTGTTAGCAGGATAGGTTATGACAACTTTTTGAAATTATCTTTGTCGACTACTCAGAAAAGGGAAAAACAATAAATAGGAAGATTATGCAAATTTGTTGCAACAATCAGCCGATAAATACAAAGAGATACGGCCTCATTTGGCAAAGAAGAAAATGCTTTTCCATCAGGATAACGTACCTGCCCACAAGTTCGCGATTACAGTGGCAAAAATTCATGAAATTGGATTAGTGCATTTTCCCTATTTCCCAGATTTGGCTCCCAGTGATTATTATCTCTTTCTAAACATGAAGAAATGGCTCGGCGGTAAGAGATATTTGTCTAATTCCTAAGTAATAGCAGCAGTAAGTAGCTGTTTCGAGGACTTGGATTCATTGACCTACAATGAAGGCAGTACTAAATTGGAATATTGTTGGAATAAATGAGGGCTCCAGTGCAAGAACCAGGTATCTCCAAAATGCGAAATTTTACAGGGGGCGAAAAAAACACTTCTATACATTTACGTTTCATAAATTTGTATTTTTTAAGTTTCGTGCCGAATTCAGGCTGCAAATAACGAAACCTACAATAGGTATAATTTGGTTTTAAACAATGGTAAAAAAAATATCATGATATTAATAATGGAGATACCTGGTTTTTGTCCATTATTATTAAAAAAAATTAATGGCTGACAACTTTATTATTTTTTTATTATCAAACGGGCGTACACATGAAACAGAACATAATCTGGAAATAAAATACTAACAAAAAGAAAACACTAAAACTTATTTTGGTGCATTTTCGCAACACATAAAACTGGAAATTGTCTCATCATTCTGAGTTACTATTTTCAGAATAGTCCGAACCTGCATTCTCTGCCACTTCTGCCTTTGATTGACGTTGTGCTGCTTCAATGTTATTATAGAACCACATATCGCATTGTGCCACATATGCTCTAGCGAGATCCATTACATGCTTAAATTTATGTGGTTTTAAAATCCGTTTGTTTGTGTATAGAAGTACTTTATCATTAGCCGGCAAAGAAGGGTTTTGACCTTTTTTCAAGATTACGAAACTTGAATATGTTGGTATCCCAACAGTTATACTACGCTGTATATCGGCCATTTCCTGAGAGTCATATTTAAATAGTCTATACTTTGATATCGCAAACTTATCTTTTTTTGTAGAGACTGTTTTGCGAAATATTGGTAAGAAGTGGTCCTTGAAGTTTATAATCATGCCATGAGTAACGTTTATGATTTCAAATTTCTTTTCTGCTTCACGGATAATTTTGTGATACTCTTCAGGTAAATAAATCCGGTCATATGTCTTCTTCTTAATCTCTATGGCGCCGAAGCTTCTGTCGCAGGGCAAAAAGCTGTGGTCCGGTTCAGGACACCGATGTGTAATAGTGGCAAATTTTCCAAGTTTTACGACGGTGAATAGGAACTGGATTAATACGTAATTTTTGTTTTGAGAACTGCAGTTGTCCGAAAAAAATAGATATGCTTGACTTCCGATCTAATAAAATTGTTAAAGAAGTGATGTAAAAAGCTAATCACTTCATTTTGCCCTTTAGCTCCTACTGTCTCATCATAAACATAAAAATAACTTGTTTTTGAACTGCCAACGTGTATACAAAAATTGTACACCCATAGCTGTATTTGATAAAACACATCACCGCTTGGAGCTACTGGAAGTGGCATATTTTGTTGAAAGTCGAATGTAACCACCTCAACAGAAGGATCTTCACGAGCAAGCTGGGTCTGTGTCTTCAAATCTTTATAAAATGTTTCTGCTTTGGTGACACGTAAATCTTGTAAAGTCTGAAGAGCCCTTCTTTCTTCTTCGTTATCGGCAGATACTATTTTTTTCAGTAACATATCACACTTTGAGCAGGTGTCTGACTTTGGTTTGCCGAAAGAAAGTTTAAAATTCTCTATAAAATATTTTCTATAAAAGTCATACTTAACTTTAGGATTAGCTGCATTGCTTTCTTGCAGCAAAGCATATTGTTCTGGTTCATATTTCTGCAGATACAAGTTGTGCATTTTTGCTGTGTTCAAGTTTGATAATAAATATTTATGTTTGACGTTGTCCTTTCTACTGTAGTGAGATATATATATCTGGGGAAACTGTTAATGTGTCCTGCAATTTGATGTAAGACTACGTCTTCGATCTTATTTGGCCTGTTTTGGTGAAGTCCTCTTGCATCTACAGGTGCTGTACAGGTGGTTTTTAAATGATTTGCCACTCTCTCAAGGCGACTTTTGGCTATATCGAAAATTCAGAGCATCGCGTTCTTACAAACTCTGTAGTCATCTGCGTGATTTGTTATCTAAAAAATTAATAAAAATGAACTATACGAATGAGCCATTTATCAAGAATTTTTGTGTGTGTATTGTCTTGTTATTAACAACTTTTATAGCAGAGACAAACATTACTTACAACGTATTCATACGAACCAGTCTCAGGTTCGCCAGCTCCGGATCCAGGTCTATGCCTCTTTACAGCCTTAAAATTTTATAAGCTTAGCCTAGAAAGAGTCTTGCAGGTCTTTCGATTTTAGCTGGTAGAAAGATTCTCGTACTTTATGTCTAACTTCTGCGGTAATTTTTTCAAAGCACTTTAACCTACACGAACACGGCTTTCCTTCTTTCTTTGCAGGCACAACATGACCACCAGTATTTACGTATTCCAAGCCATGAGTTCTACACTTTTTTGATATAGATCTCTTCCATCGGTGTTTCAATATGATTCTTCTTTTACCCTTCTGGGGATTCGCATTATGTCGAATTTCATCATCATCAGATTCTAATTCCGCCTCCGAAACAATAAAATCTTCATCATTATCGGTGTTTGTACTTTCAAACGGTTCTTCCGCATATTCAGATTCGGAAGTTGACATGATATAATATGTTACCAATATATAGCAACAAACAACACGTATGTAAATCAATAAGTACTTTCCGGCACACCAAAACAAACGTAAAACATAACCTAAGTAACAATGTTATGAAAGAATATGCGCCTGCGCCCAATAAAAAGTCGACGAATTGTACGCTGCAAGAACAAGGTATATCCAGGAGATATCTCATTATTGCACAGTAAAATTTATATGGTATCTCCATTCGCTACTATATCTAAGCAACGCCGCGGAGGAGATATACTGTTAAAATAGACATATCCGTATATAAAACTCATTTTCCCAAAACAGTGGAGATACATGGTTCTTGCACTGGAGCCCTCAAATGTGTTCAGTGACCAGGAGACTATATTGAAAAATAAAAATCTTTTTTGTCAAAAAACTTGTGATTTTTTTGTTAGGCTACGTAGTTTTCGAACGACCCAAACTACCCTTGAAAGCAAGAGACAACAAATTCTCTATCATAAACGTGCAAAGAAATCACAAAGATATTTAGAAATATTTGTTCAGCCATTGTGCAACTAACTATAATATAAAGAGTAGGTACCTCTACTCTTTATGTTCCAGTCGGTCGGCTTTAAGTATCTAAACAATTGTGTCCCCGATTCAGTCAGTTGTCGAGCGTTACATGTGTATATGCGTACGTTCCATATTATTTTCATTTACGTGTTTCATTAAAGGTAGCTTGTTACCAAATTGGATGCAAAATGCCCCGTTCCCAATTGCATGCACATTGTGATAACAGGTGACGAATCATGGGTGTTTGAATATGATCCTGAAAAATTAAAATACAAAGCGTGAAGTGCCACACACATTATCGGTTAAGGAATTTTTAGCAGAGAAAAAGGTTCCAGTACTCCTACTCCATCCTACAGCCCAGACATAGCTCCATGTGGTTATTTTTGCCCAACCCTCAAGCGGAAGTTGAAAGGTTCCGATTACGGAGCAATAGACAACATTCAAAACGCCACAATGCAGGTTCTAAACAACCTAAAGGAACAAGCCTTCCAGAATTGTTACCAGGAAAAGCAAAATAGCTGAAGATACTGTGTGCTTTCCCAAGGAGCATACTTTGAAGGGGAGAACGTTAAATTGTAGATACATTTCATAAAAAACAAAAAAATAGATAATTTTCATTGCTCCTGAGACATACCTTCTATATCTTCCTGTAGCATTAATCTCGTTAATAAAAAATAATTTTGATGTTCCATACTACATTAATAATTACCACACCCATACGTATTCAAATAATGACATTGTCATCTTCAGTAGTAACATTAAATTTTTGGCCCTGAAGATGATGACATTGTTGTTGAAATACATATTTAATACAATAATTACACAGGTCTACAGTGATTTTGATGTTTGAAAGCTGTTTGCTAATATGTATATGTTTGGGGGCCCTTATTCCAAAAAACGCCATATTTTTGCTCTATCACGTAATTTTTTTTGTAGCGCTCTATATCTTAAAAATGTTATTTTATTAATATATATACCTATGACAAGAATATGTTTGTTCCATGTTAGGCATGATTTTTAAATGAATTGTTTTTTATGAAATTAAATGTGATTTGGCAACACTGGTTAATATTAGATTTCTCAGCAAAGCAACAGAGTCGGCGCAGAAGCGTCAATACAACGTTGAAACCTGCTTATGTGCAGTTTGGTTGTGTTAGTCGTCGTGCTACTATGTCCGCGCGCTTGTTGTCTTCGTTGTTGCGTATTTTAAGTGTTCTAGAACGTATAAATATGGAAAGAAGGCATTGTGTAAACAATCCGATTAACTTTTTTTATATCTGTGGTAGTTATGTCGTAGTAAAGCAGAGGCAAACTATAACTTCGTTTGTGAAAAATATATACCACGCTTATTTTGGTGAAAAAATTGGCGACCAAGACAAGTCCTGGGCTCCTCATACTGTTTGTTCCGTTTGCGTTGAAGCATTAAGAAACTGGCAAAAAGGTAGGAAGAAATGTTTAATGCTTTGGTGTTCCTATGGTATGGCGAGAGCCTAGAAATTACAGTGATGATTGTTATTTTTTTTCGTGTAATGTTTAAGGATTCAACAGAAAAAATAAGAAACAAATTGTGTATCCCAATCTTGACTCTGCTATTCGACCAGTTCCTCATGGACCAGATGTACCAATACCTACCGCCCCAAAAGCACTAGAAAACGTCATATCGTCAGAATCAGAGGAATCTAATTGCGACCCAGATGACTCAGATTTCACACCAGATTTCAGAGAGCCCGAAGTGTTTAACCAGAGCGAACTAAATGATTTAATTAGAGATTTGCACCTTCCAAAGGATGCATCCGAATTGTTAGCCTCCCGACTTCGTGAGAAACATTTACTGGCACCTGGCGTCACATCAAGCTTTTACCGGGATCGCGAAAAAGAGTTATGTTAATATTTTACTCAAGACGGACCGCTAGTGTATTGCAACAATATTCCTGACTTAATTTCAAAATTAGGAAATGTGCCGTATGTAAAAGAAGAATAGCGCCTGTTTATTGACTCAAGTAAGCGTAGTTTAAAAGGCGTTTTATTACACAATGTAACGAGCTGGCCTCGGTTCCCGTTGCCCATTCGGTACATTTAATGGAAACGTATGGAAATTTTGAACTTCTTTTAAAGAAAATAAACTACCAAGAACATCAGTGGATGCTTTGTGGTGACCTTAAAGTGCTGTGCATGCTACTAGGACAACAAGGAGGTTATACAAAATTTCCATGCTTTATTTGTGAGTGGGATAGTCGAGCAAGGGATAGACATTGGACTCAAATAGAATGGCCCTCTAGAACAAGCCTTACACCTGGTAGCAAAAATGTATTAAGAGATAGCTTAGTTGGCCCCAAAAAAGTTTTACTGCCTCCTCTCCATATCAAACTTGGCTTGATGAAGCAGTTTGTAAAAGCCCTAGACAAAAATGGACAGTGTTTTAAATATTTGTGCGAGACATTTCCAGCCTTATCCGATGCCAAGTTAAAAGAAGGTATTTTTGTTGGGCCGCAGATAAGAACATTATGCAAAGACAAGGATTTTCAAAACACAATGACCAATGTCGAGAAAACGCTGGGTTTCATTTAAAGAAGTAATTGATAAGTTTCTTGGGAACACTAATATTGTTCAAAATATGTTACAACACTTTCATCTTCTAGGTTGTAATATGAGTTTGAAAGTGGATTTCCTGTTTTCACACTTGAACTATTTTCCTGAAAATCTTGGAGCAGTTAGCGAAGAACAGGGAGAGAGGTTTCACCAAGACATTAAGGAAATGGAACGGCGATACCAAGGCAGATAGAGCATAACGATGATGGCGGACTACTGCTGGATGTTAAACCGGGATATGCCCTTAAAAACATACAACCGAATGTCCGGACAACGCAGCTTTCTGGCAAAAAGACAAAGATTTCACTTAAAAAAGACCGAGTAAAGTATTTTTTTCCACTTTTTTAACTTGTATTCCACCTTTTTACTCAATAAACAAATAATTTTTTTTAGAAATATCGTTTTTTTTCGTTTAATATTTGCAAAAAAGCCTTACGTGATACAAATAAATGCATAGAATTTTTGAAATCAGCCTACCAAAATTATATAAAATCAGCTTTCAAAATAAAAACGTCTGTCAAAAAGTTTAATTTTGTAGACCTGTGTTATTTGTCTTGTGTGAAAGATTGAGATTTAAAAGTATTTAGTAAGAAATTACAGTTCAAAGAACGAATCTATTTAAGAAGAAACAGTCCTTTTAAAGGAAATTTTAGGATTAATTTATATAAGAATTCTTCATTATATTCATATTTATATCCTCCACGTCTATATGTTATTTCCTCTATATACAGATCGATGACACCAACAATACGCGTAACGCGTTTTATCATCAGGGAAGTCCAATAAAAGCATATTTACTCGAAACAGAAAGGAGTTTCTATTATTATAGAACCGTTCATGAAGACCCCGGATGGCTTTCGCAATGTTAATTAATATTTATTTTAGGGAGTATGTGACATCATCACCGACCGAGTTACGTTTTCACTTTTCAATTTACATATATATATTACATACATGCGTTTGCACATATATTAAACAAAACGTAAACCTTATTGCAATATCCGTATATGCACAGGTGAAATTAAGACGGCCAGTGTCAATAGAATTCTAGATGTAATCGTTTACATGTTACCACTGTATGCATTAACTGGCCATGTTTGAATGTCCATTCTCACGAAATCGTCTGAGGTTTATGGCGCGGCATAGGCACGATGCATGATCTTAATTAGATAATACTTGTGAAAATTAACACTAAAAAATGTTTAATAATGAATTTTGCAATGTTAAAGAACGGCAGTGGACTGGAGTTATGTAATTAGCAATTATTCTATGTAGTGTGAGTGACGTATGCGTTAGGTGTGACAAAAAAGAAACGCTAGTGGGTAGTATTTGCGTGTTTATATGCTGCACGAGGTGTTAGTAATTAATAAGAGAAACAGGTGAAATGTACCAGATTCAGAAAACGTAAAGAAATTATTTGTCATTTTTTTTCGCTATTGGATGACAGCTGTTGATGTAATCGCCTATAGTTTGACGTAAGCAAAGCTTGCTCTTTCTTGGTTTAGAAATAACTCATTCATCTACTATCAAGGCTTGGTATTATCAGTTATAATATCACAAGAGCATAGAAAATAATCGATTATATTTCCGAGTCACGAGACGTATTCTGCGAAACACCACGAGCGCGTAGCTCGAGTGGTGTTTTAAGGATATACGTGGAGTGAAGAGGTTATATAATGGATTATTGTCGTTTGCTCAAGTGGTATTCGTTACGATTATATAAAGAATTAACTAACGAAATTTTTTTATTGGTTGAAATTAAAAGTACAATTATTATAATAAATATTTGTTGTATTATCTTTAGAAGTTGAATTTGAGGTGCTGGTGATGGTAGAGTTGGCAGAATCTTGTTTATTTCTCATTTCTTCAAGTATCTTGCTATGGTATTCATTAGTAAGCTTTAGATACGGCTTCAGAGGTTCAGATGATGAGTGGCCTGTTATCTTAATAATTTCTTGTACGTGTCATTTACTTAATTGATTAAGGCCTACAGGGCAGTTTTTACACCATATTTTAGTTTTCTGCCAATCAGGATTAGGTGTTAAAAATAGACGATTGGTTTTAATGTTTGGTGTTCTTTTGCTTAACATTTTCTTCAACAGACGTACTGGACACTGATCTTCACAATTTTTATTCGGTGTCAACCATTTAGATTCAGCTGTATGTTTTTCGCCACCTTGTGCTGTCTTTGAAAATATGGTATTGTACTCAATACGTCCTGTGGGTTGACCATAACTGTCACATTCTGCTTTGAAATAGTCAATTAAGCAAAAGACTGCTTCATTTCCACGCCACGCCAGTTCCACGGAACAAATTTGATAGAATTTTTTTTGTAAACCGTCTGGCGTAGTTTCGTCAAAAAATGACACAATTTTGCTAATTTCTTCCGCTTTAAGGGCGACAGAACTTGTTTTTCTTTTTTCAGGAATTGCTTGTAACTTCTTCCTTTTAGCTGCCCGCGCCTTTCTTGCATCTTTAAAAATTACGCCTCTGAATGGATTTGTTTTTCGATTAAACCCTTCATAAAACTTTTTCTGGACAAGTTTAGCGGAAATATTCCAAATTGTTTTCAGTATTCGGTGCCGTCTGCACGTTTCATGTTGAATGCCCAATCTTTCAAAATACTTGCTAATTGTTCGTCAGAAGTTTGAGCACAAAATTTATAATTTCGCTGTTCACAGAATTCGGTGAATTGTTTCCAAACATATTTATGTGTTTTAACGGTATTTTGCGGTGTCAAATCTTCAATTTCTTTATCTATTTCGGTCCCCGAGCTTATACCAAAGCGTTCCATGTCGAAAAAATTAAAAAAACCTTATGAAAATTGCTGAATATATTTTTGACGTTTATCAACAAACTTCAAAACACTTGTTACCATGACAAAATTCATATTGTTGGAGGATGCGAAACACCAAAACGGTTATATCACGTCGTCAAGAGTATAATCACTTATCAATACATGGTAACTATGTAAAATTTGTAATTGCTATTGGCTAAATTTCAAATGAGTTATATAATCAGTTATAATATCACAAGAGCATAGAAAATAATCGATTATATTTCCGAGTCACGAGACGTATTCTGCGGTTTTAAGGATATACGTCGAGTGAAGAGGTTATTTAATAGATTATTTTCTTTTGCTCGAGTGGTATTCGTTACGATTATATAAAGAATTAACTAACGAAATTTTTTTATTGGTTGAAATTAAAAGTACAATTATTATAATAAATATTTGTTGTATTATCTTTAGAAGTTGAATTTGGGGTGCTGGTGATGGTAGAGTTGGCAGAATCTTGTTTATTTCTCGATGCCGTCTGCACGTTTCATGTTGAATGACCAATCTTTCAAAATACTTGCTAATTGTTCGTCAGAAGTTTGAGCACAAAGTTTATAATTTCGCTGTTCACAAAATTCGGTGAACTGTTTCCAAACATATTTATGTGTTTTAACGGTATTTTGCGGTGTCAAATCTTCAATTTCTTTATCTATTTCGGTCCCCGAGCTTATACCAAAGCGTTCCATGTCGAAAAAATTTAAAAAAACCTTATGAAAATTGCTGAATATATTTTTGGCGTTTATCAACAAACTTCAAAACACTTGTTACCATGACAAAATTCATATTGTTGGAGGAAGCGAAACACCAAAACGGTTATATCACGTCGTCAAGAGTATATTCACTTATCAATACATGGTAACTATGTAAAATTTGTAATTGCTATTGGCTAAATTTCAAATGAGTTATATAATCGGTGATATACTGTTGATAATTGTTTCGCTTAATAATAATAGTTTTATTTATTTGTATATACAGCTTTGGGCAGAAAGGGCGGATGTTCTTTAAAACGTCATAAACTAGATACTTTTTACTAAAAAAAAAAATTGACAGATTCGAGTTCGTAATGACGTACCATTTGACAAAATCAAGTGTGGAAAACAATGCATCTGGTGTCCGTTTTCAATAATGCATTTCTCGAGGAGTTCTACGACGTTTGTGAGCACTCTTTCCAATATCGCTCTGTCAATTTGGGCTGCTTCTACGTTCAGTTCTTGCAATCTGCAGGGTTTGTGTTCGTATGTACGTATCTTGAGGTGACCCCACAGCAAAAATCACATATGGACAATTCAGGGACTGAGAAGGCCAATGGATGTCTCCATACCTGGAAATGAGGCGATTGGGAAAGACAGGGCGAATAATATCCATCGATTCTCTGGCCGTGTGGGCTGTCACTAGAGAATAAAATCCAGAGCATGTTTTTCAATCCCGGGATTACGGAATTTTTGAAGCGTAATCCCGGGATCCCGGAATTAGACTATGTGGTTTCTAATTGGGCTCAAATGAAAAAAAACTTAAGTAATTTCTTGAAAATTATTTATTAATATTGTTGCACAACACAATACACAATATACTAAAATAAGGAACAAAAAAGACAATACAAAAAACTATTTAGAATTACGAAAATACCGCCGAATATCGCCGAAATATCAAAGCATCCAATGTTTGACTTCCAAGCCTGCTTCGTAGTTAATTGCCAACATAAGCAGCAGCTGAAAACGCTAGCTCAGGTTTTACACTAGTTGGAGGAATAGACAATAGATATTTATATGCTAATTCTAAGTGATATCCACGAACTCCTCCATTTTCGAACAGGCTGATTTCGCGTCTAATACTATTTATCAACTCCGATTCATTTTGTACTTCAGGATCTGGGGATTCCATGCTCTTATTAATTTCCAGCTGTAACTTTTCCTTTAGTGTCAATTGGGGTTGGGAGGTTTGTTGCCTTGGCTCATAATCTGTTTGTGATCTTGACCTTTCTTCCTCTTCCGTGTCATCTCGGCTATTTAGTCTTTTAACAATACCCTTTATTTGCGCCCTCACTAAAGCCTGTGTAGGAACTGGAAATAAGTCAACCCATTCCAAATCCGATAATAACTGATTTTCATCATCTTTTCGTGGATTTTGTAAATAATTCAACGCATCAGTTAAATCATCATTTCGTCGTTGCTTTATACGTTTCATTAAGGATGTTTTCATTTTATAGGTGAGTGCTGAGTTTTTGCTAGAGGATTGTTTTATAAGAAATTTCATAGCGGCATCAGCTGTGCATAAATTACCATCTCGTCGACAGATTGCTTCTACTGTTAATTTAATTGGGGTCAGCACATCAACCATTTTATTTACCAAGTTAAAATCAGCATTTTCTAAACGGGTTGGATGATTGAGATCTATAAGAGCTTTTTTAATATAGGTTTTTAAAAGATAAAATTGTTCCAGCATGGTTAAAAGACTATTCCACCTGGTTTTACAGTCCAAAGGAAGTGACAGCTCTTTTCATGTTCAATCTTCACATATTTTTGAAGTACTGTTTCATTTTTCAATGGTGATCTTTTGAAATACACTACAACTTTGCGAATTTTCTTTATCAGCTCATTAATGTTTTCATTAAGATTAAACCTAATTCTGGACAGTCTAAGTCTTCTAAATTGTCATCATCATCGCTATCGTTCATATAATCAGCAGTCACAGCTGGTTCATTTATAGTATCATCTGAGTCTGAGGTAGGGCTGTCTTGCCTGTCTTGAAAATAATTCTTTATTTTATAAAGCACATCACAGACGGCCAAATTGATACCATGTGCGAGACACAATTGTTGTTCAGTGCGAACAAGCTGTCCCACATTTATCATAACGTTCGGTCCATGTTACAGTAGCCACGATATTAGTCTCCAGGGAAATATCAAATTTACTTAGACGCTCTTTCAATATACGAAGACAATTTTCAGCCGCCATACTTTCATGAATAGGAACGAGTCCTAAGCTCCAAATGTTTTTAAATGAATGAACGTTGGCAGCCATGCATCGTTTATTAGACGTTGATGTCCACTCGTCGAAAGATAGACTAGACTGAATCTTTCATCTGCACTTTTCAAATGTTTTAATTCTGTAGTTACTTGCTTTCTGATTTTTTCACTGTAATTCATAACACGCTTTCGAATTGTGACGGCTGATTTTAGTAAATCCGTGTATTTCGCTAAGAGCAATTTTCTCAAATCGTCTTAAGTTATGAATAACTAAATCGAAATCCATCAAATCCAATCATTCTTGCCAAAACATCATCCAGGTTATCGTCGGGACTTTTAGTAAAATAATTGTCTAACTTTCGTTTAGTTGGCGGCGGTGCTGTGTTCAGATTTTCAGAATCTTGACTTGTTGAAGCTGTTAAACGATTAAACGTCAGCTAAAATCTTAATGTTATGTTTTGACGACAAACGTGTATGTAATCCCTCAGTCGATCCACCCAAAGTCTTGAGAATGGCAGGGTACCGCTTACATTTAGCACTATTCCCGTCTACAACTAAAAAATAACTCCACTCTAACGACGTATCACTGTTTGCTTATGTTGAACAAAGTATCCCGCCATTTAAAATAACTTTTTCAGATAATTGACTTTTAAATTAAAATGATGTAACCTGCATAACATTGTCGCTGGTAGAATAATAAATGAAAAAAGTAAATCCTAATAAGCGTATTTATACTTTCGTAAAGGGAAGCCCTCGCAACAATATTATGATATATCATATGAGGTGATCGGGTGATTCCCCTGTTGGCCCGTTGGCGAATTACTTTAACAGAATTGTATTTAATTATGCCGGGCGGGGAAGTCGTTTCTAAGTTACATATTATTTGTATAATACAAACGTATTTTTAATAATATAAAATATTATTAAAAATCTGGTGTGAAGAACACAAATACAGGTTCACTATTAATATTTTTGTGAACGTCTCCGAACATATCCCTTCCCAGAGACGTAGATACGTATTTCGCTATGTTCGGAGGGGGATGTGTTCGGACACGTTCACAAAAATATTAATAGTGAACCTGTATTTGTGATCTTCACACCAGATTTTTAATAATATTTTATATTATTAAAAATACCTTTGTATTATACGAAACTGGTGGTGTTTACCTACTCATGCATGTTTCAATTATTCTGATACATATTATTTGGGCTGTACCTGTGTAGTTCTTTTATCGTCCGTCGTACCTAAGGTTGATTTTTTGTCTTTATGTAATAAGTGCCCTTAATCGTAACCTAGGTAAGGTCATTGTGAAGGCGCAACGGATTACGGAATGCAAACTGGCAATCCCGAAAATTCCGAGATTAGCTTGTATTCTCTAGCTGTCACCCATCCTACTGAAACCACGCACGTCGGATAGGAACACGGTTTCTTCGTAATTCAGACAAAAGAATTTGGATACTATCTCGATATAGTGCTCCGGGTTCACAGTAACACTAGTCTTATTATCATCGCAAAAAAAATAACGACGGTTTTGCCAACAGCGCATAAAACCGTTACTTTGGGGGCCTTACAGCGGTCTTTCGTGAACTTTTTTCGGATTTTCAGAAGCCCAATAATGACAGTTCTGTTGAGTCATTATGCCATCGATATAAAAATGAGTTTCATCACTTGCGAACAAAATGACGTAGTCATTGTGCTTAAGAATTGCGACACTGTGCGTAATCTCCAGGTTCCAACTTTTGCACAGTGACCAATTTACGTACGTGTCAAAGATTACAGACTTTTGGAGTTGCACATAAATGTTAACATTCAGCTCCAACCCTTGTACACTCTTGAATAACTTTTCTGGAATTTCTCCAATTACTCCCAAAGTAATTGAAATCATTGTAACTTGTAGCCATATAATTTGTTTTAACTTCAAGTGCAAATAGTGTATATTTCGTTATTTTCTAAGCATGCTTTTTTGCAAGGATTATCTGGTAAGATTATGAAAATCATCGATAGAAATTGTTGACATTTTTCACAACTCTACTTTCTTTAAAGTAATGCACAAATGAACCTAGTTAGCTTCTTTTTAATCTATCAATGAGGTTTGGTCTATAAAATATAAAATTTTACCGAAAGTTACGTCATCAAGTTCTGGTTTCTCAAAATTTTCAAATATGAATATGTTTTAATTATCGCATATAAATGCAGCTTTTTTATTTCTTCTTACAAATATTGGAAACACTGTAAGAGCTGTAAGAAGTTGAAAATCAATATTAATTTAATAATTAATTATAATCAATATAAAAAATATTTTTTCAGAAAATAATGTGAAAGCTGTTTTTTTAAGAGCCAAAGAAAAAAAATTGTTGTTTTCGTTGTTTTGTATACTTGGTATTGATATATAAGGTGTTTGTAAAAGGTCTTTCCACAAATTTACCACATATTCCTTACACGAAAATGATGACTAGTTTCTATTGAATCGTCGCTGATTCGAGTTGTGAATAAGAAGGTCTTCTCTCGCTCAGTGGTTTGCAAAATAACAACACTTGTTGAAGGTACAACACTCTTTAATTATTAAATACAAGAAAACACTGTTACATAAGCCACAAGTAGAACAAATTATTATAAAACTTGGTTACATTTCCTAAACTTAGTAACGCTTGAAGCTGCTCGGAATGGCACGTGCGATCTCGTTGATAGATCTTAGCTAACTTCAACGTTTAATTCTAAAATATTAGGTACAGAAATTGCAATCACAAGATTCCACCCTATTTCTTATGATTGGTCGAAACAGAATGGGTACACAAGTTTACATAAATTTGACATGGCTACATTGTATTAAATAGATAAATAGATGGATCAGGTACATACGGTTTTACCCTGACTCGACCAAGGCTAAATTGTGTGTCCGAAATACAAATGCAAAATATGTATAGAAATACCTAAATATGCAATCACTAATTAATGCTAATTAACTCTAACCAGTGTAACACGTCTACATATTGGCTATAACGTGCGTTCATTTGAAAAGTCAATCTAGGTTACTTTGAAATTCTGATAGAATAAGACGCAAATATATTAGTATGTGTTTGTTGTTCCGTAAACGTAAATCCAAATGACATTTGATAATGTCAATCACAAATATCAGTTAGTGCATAAAATAATCGTGCGTCGATTCTGGTTTAAATAAATTGCTTCTCAGTTTTAAAATGGCTTTCACTTTAGAACATAAAATTTTTTTAGTCCAGGCTTATTTTCGAAGTGGTAATAAAATTGATGGTTTATGGGTTTATTCAGTTCAAGATTGCATGGTAGAATTTCAAGTTGAGTTTCCACATTTTGTAATAGATTATATACAATTTAAGAATACTTTGGATAGAACTTTAAAACTTTTTTCTGAAACTGGTAGTCTCTTAAGAAAATCAGGCAGCTGAGCAGTTAAGAAACGTACACCAAGTTGTCAATCGTGTTGAAGAAATAATGGAAAATGAACCACAAACATCTGTTCGACATTTGAGTCAACAAATAAACCTTTCTGTTGGTACAACTCACAAGTTATTAAAAAAAGATATGCAACTTTATCCATACCGTGTCACAGCAGTACAAGAATTGTTAGAAATTGATTACCCAGGTAGACTATAGTTTTGCAATTGGTTTGTAAATATGAACAATAATGGAGAACTTTCGCAAAGAGTCATCTTAGTGATGAAGCATGGTTTTATAAAACGAGATACCTAAATTCTAAATATAAGAATTTGGAGTAGTGAAAATCCACATGTAATTAATGAAGAATCGCTACATCCAGATAAAATTGGTGTTTGGGCAGCGATAAGCCAAAGGCGAATCATTGGACCAATATTTTTTCAGAGAACTACTCAAAGATACTGTAAGGAAATTTTACAACCATTTGTCAATCAGTTTTGCATGATGATGAACTTCAAAATGCATATTTCCAACAAGACGGAGCACCTTGTCACTGTACTGCAGAATCTTTGGATTATTTAAGAGAATTTTTTGATGAGCGTATAATTAGTCGAAATACTGAAATTGCCTGGCCTGCACGTTCATGCGATTTAACACCTTGCGACTTCTTTTTGTGGCCTTATCTAAAAAATAACATACTACGAACACCTATATTGAATTTGAATGATATGCTACAGAGCATCGAACAGAAATGCATGGACATTAATAACAATCCAGTAATGTTGCAGAATATCATCAGAAATTTTGAACGGAGGATTTTAAAGTGCATTGATCTTGAAGGACAACATTTTCAACATTTGTTATAGTTTTCAATAAATACCTATTATTTGTTATTTATTTGTATGTATGAAACTGTCAAAATATACGACTTCGTAGGTTAAATAGTAAATTTTAATTTACGACATACTTCAAAATGTTCTCAGTAAATCACATGCTACTAGATTGACTTTTCAAATGAACACTTGTTACTTAAAGATATGCAAAAAATAATAAAATATATGCACTTTGCATATAATCTGGTCTCTAGTTGTATTTGACGGTTTGTGGTAAATTGCAAAGTTACATTTATTATTAATTGGAGTAATAGTTAAATCGATAACCATAACTCGAATTAATAATAAATGTAACTTTGCAATTTACCACAATATCAACAAAAAGTCAGGCGTCTATGAGTTAACTTGCGGTAGTTGCAACATGACGTATATCGGACAGACAGGCAGATCGTTTGAAATACGCATCAAAAAATATTTTTCTTCATTTAGAAATAATAAAAGTGACTCTTCATATGCGTCTCATATTAATTTAACTTACCACAACTTTAACAAAGAATTTAGAATTCTACACATAGAAAATAAGGGCACTAATAATAATAAGCTTAATTTGAAATTAATAAATTAAAGGAAACTGATAATATTCTTAATGATGAATTAGAAATTAATAATTCACCGTTACTTAATTTAATTATTTGATATACTGTATAGTGTAGACCCTAAGTTTTATCACTTTATGAACAGTATTGTATAAACCGTAGTTCAATATTTTTGTGAAAGTTTTGTTTATAGACATTTAAGTAATAAAGACTACGCATTCATTCAACTACCCAAAACATGTGTTTGTTAAGGTATATTTATGTAGAGATATGTCCATAAGTTAGTTATATTTCTGACGAAGCTTCTGTGTGAGTGAAACGATCGTAACTTTGAAAGTAAAAAGTAGTGAAATTCATTAAAATTTGTTTTATGTTATCCTGATAATAGTTATAATGAAATTTTATCAAGTAAAGGCTGAAACAATCATATATACAAGTTGTCCCGTATCGTTATGTTCAAATTTTAGGAGTGTAAAGTAGACTTCATTTCAAGTAACAAAAACGCAAAACTTGTAAATCAATTTTTATTTGTTTCAAAGTTACAGATCTATGAATGTGATTGTCAGATCATGAACAAAAATATAATCCTAAAGTCAATACAAACTGATTTTATTTAACGTCGTTGTTAACGTCGCATAATAAAATGTTATCCTAAAATAAATAAACACGTGTCTTAGTGCATACAGTAATTTCTTGGAGATCTACCAAAAAGAGTACTGGAAATTGATTTATGATAAAGAAGGTTTTTACTTATTTTGTAAGTGCTGAACCATGAATATCATACAATAAGCAAATGTTCAGATGACTGTTAACGTTGCATTTTTTAATAAAGGATTACATTACGTTTCAGTGCATACAACAGCTTATTAGTGAGTGGACACGTTTTCTTTATTTAAAATGCCTAACCGATTTTCTTCTCAAGAGTATGCGGACATGCATTTTGTGTATGGCTACTGTACTGGCAGTGCACGTCAAGCAGTTATTGAATACCGACATCGGTTGCCCGATAGGCGCATTCCTCATTACAGAACGTTTCTGGAAGTACACAGACAATTTCGGGAATGCGGAGTGCGTGATTATCTTTTCGACCGAGGAGTCAGTAAGTCAGTAAGTCAGTAGACTTAGAGGAAGAAGCAGTAGCTATTGTTACAAGGGATCCAACTCTCAGTGTACGTCGAATCGCTAGACAACTAGGAGTGCCACGAACGACAGTTTGGCGAATTTTAAAACGTGAGGGCTTATATCCATATCACTATCGCAGGGGACATGGTTTGCTTGAGGCAGACCACTTGCTCGTCTAGTTTATTCTACCTGGATATTAAGACAGTCACGGCTTCATATTAATTTCTGCAGAACGGTGCTCTGGACAGATGAATCTACGTTTACGAGAAGTGGTGTTGCAAATCTGAGAAACCTGTACAGTTGGTCATCAGAAAATCTCAAAGCTATACGCCCATCTAAATTTCAACATGAATTTTCTATTAACGTTTGGGCGGCCCTAATCCATGACTTGTTGATTGGTCCTGTCATTCTTCCTTAGAGGTTAAATGCGGACAATTACCCTCAATTTCTTATTGACGATCTGCCAGTAGAGGATGTGCCACTGAATGTTCGACGAGACATGTGGTGTCACATGGATGGGGCACCACCACATTTCGAAATTGCTGTCCGAAATTTGGTTAACGTTAATTATCCAAGATGGATTGGTCGAGGTGGTCTCGTTGCATGGCCACCCAGATCACCCGATCTTAATCCCCTTGACTTTTGTTTATGGGGGAATATGAAAAATTTAGTTTACGCGCAAGTTTCGTACACAAGAGAGGAGTTGGATCGTATTCACCTGGCTGCCGAGAAAATCCGAAATTCGGATAAGTACTTCTTCTGTTGGCTTACGGGCACAAGCCTGCATTCAACGAGGAGGTGGACATTTCGAAAATATTATTAATTGAACTTTTTTAAATAAAATCAGTTTTTACTGACTTTGAGATTACATTTTTTTTTCATGATCTGACAATCACATTCATAGATCTGTAACTTTGAAACAAATAAAAATTGATATACAAGTTTTGCGGTTTTGTTACTTGAAATGAAGTCTACTTTACACTCCTAAAATTTGAACATAACGATACGAGACACTTTGTATAAGTTACATAATCTAAATTTTATACTTAAACCCCTCTTTCTTCCATTGGCATAGAAATTTGAAATGCGCAATTATTAAAGATCTCAAGTTCTACCCCTATGGAATGATGTTGCTCAAAATTTTGATATGGGTTTTTTTGTCTAAAACCATGTCAACATACCAAACTTCAGCAAAAATCGAATTAGCCGTGTTATATTTATATTAAAAAAACGATTTCAGAAGTGTAACTTCAGCGCCGTATAGCACCCAAACTTACCACCTTTGTAGTCAAGTAAGATGTCTTAAATCGGCTTATTTTGCTGTAAGGAATATACCGGCTGATTCATTTTCGGCCCTCACCATGGGGATCTCGCTTGGAGATAGAGTATAGGTTTAAATTTGTCAAAGTTGTTAAATTTTGTGTTTGTTATAAATCCGTAAAGAAAATAGACCTGTGACAAATGACCTTCGTTATTTAAAAAAAAAACGAAACCCCATTCTCTTCTTTTACCTGTAGCACCGACATTTGGCCTTGTAGAGAAAATATGAAAACACATCCTTGTGGCCATTTCTAAACCGCTATCCAGTGGTGTACTATAAATTTTTATACGACGTTTCGTTTCTTTCTGGCCATCATCAACTATCTAATTTCTTATAGGCGCTATATTGGATTTAGACATCTTCAGAAAGAGTTTTTTTTTTCTGATTTCAACCATGTACCACATGCTGACTAAAGTTTTTGACATTAGGTTTTATTTGAAAGAATAAATTATAAGATTAAATAAGGTAGCCATGGAATTTCAATCTGTCAAACATTTCATTTATTGTTCATTAATAATACAAAAATGTCATACACTAAAGAAGAGAAACGAGATATGATAAGTATTTTTTATTCTTCGAACCGAAATTCAACAGTAGCGAGTACAAGATATCTACAATTTTATCCAGAACGACAACAGCCTCATCGTACCATTTTTCTAGATCTCGACAGAAATTTGGTCGAGATTGGATCGTTTACTAAGCCGCGTAATGGTCAAGACAACAGGAATTTAAATGAAAATCGACAAGATATTTTACAAATGGTAAATTAAAAGCGTGTTTTCAAATTTCATGTTAATCTTGTATTTTTATAGATAAATAATAATCCATCAATTTCTACAGGCGAAGTAGCGTCAGAATTAAATTTGTGCCAGTCCAGAGTTTGGAGAACTTTACATAAAAGTAGGTTTAAACCATACAGGATCCATGTTAGTCACTCTTTACTGCCTGGAGATAATTTGAGAGGGCTAGATAGAATATTGTAATTGGTTAATGGGAAGGATAGAAAATGACGAAAATTTTTTAAGCAAAGTCATCTGGTCAGATGGAAGAAAATTTACAAATTCTGGAATGTTCAACAGAAATACGGAGCACTATTGGGCAGTACAAAATCCCCGACAAAACAGGGCTAGAAGACCACAACATCGTTTCGGAATAAACGTTTGGATGGGTATTTTGGCAAATCGTCTCTTAGGACCAGTTATGTATGAAGAACATTTAAATGGAGAAAGATATTTAAACATTTTACGTACATACGTATCTGACTATCTTGACGACAATATCCCATTAAATAAATTACAATATTTATGGTGGCAACAAGATGGCGCACCAGCACACAATGCAGCTGTTGTTAGAAATTTCTTAAATCAAGAGTTTGCAAACCGTTGGATTGGAAATAGGGGAGTTGTTGAATGGCCTGCGAGATCACCTGATTTAAGTCCGCTAGATTTTTTTTTATGGGGTTATGTTAAAAATAATATTTATAAAGTAGATGCGCCACAAAACATTGAAGAATTACGAGACAGACTTCAGAATGCCTTCGATGCAGTTCCTAGAAGAACTATACAAAGGACAGTACAAAATGCCAGAAGGCGTGCCCAATTGTGCATTACCGAAGATGGCCAGATAATTGAACATTTACTCTAATTGTTTATTGTTTACTTTTCTTTGTATTTTTATTAATGTTTTTGTTATCTTGTACTCGCTACTGTTGAATTTCGTTTCGAAGAATAAAAAATACTTATCATATCTCGTTTCTCTTCGTTAGTGTATGACATTTTTGTATTATTAATGAACAATAAATGAAATGTTTGACAGATTGAAATTCCATGGCTACCTTATTTAATCTTATAATTTATTCTTTCAAATAAAACCTAATTTCAAAAACTTTAGATAGCATGTGGTACATGGTTGAAATCAGAAAAAAACTCTTTCCGAAGATGTCTAAATCCAATATGGCGCCTATAAGAAATTAGATAGTTGATGATAGCCAGAAAGAAACGAAACGTCGTATAAAAATTTAGAGTACACCACTGGATAGAGGTTTAGAAATGGCCACAAGGATGTGTTTTTATATTTTCTCTACAAGGCCAAATGTCGCGTTCTCTTTTTTAAATAACGAAGGTCATTTTCTTTACGGATTTATAACAAACACAAAATTTAACAACTTTGCCAAATTTAAACCTAGACTCTATCTCCAATAATAAGCGATATCCCCATGGTGAGGGCCGAAAATGAATCAGGCTGTATAGTAGGTTTCTGTAAAGACCTTTTACAAACACATTGTATTATTGGTTAAGAAAAGTGCTCATCTGATCCTTTTTAATTCTGAATAATAGTTCAGTAAATAGTAAATAAGAACATTACTTAAAATATTTGCAGAGAACTAGTCCTTCGTACATTTCGAAAGCATTTTTACGATATACCCTGTATTATGAACACCGCCACGATCATTTTTCCTTGGAAATTGCATCGAATACCATTCTTCAAGATGATCTTATTCAGGTTACCAGATTACTTCTTTATACGTTCATCATCAATGGAACATTATGATAGCATACAATGGGCGAGAAGTACATAGGGATTAAAAAAACGGACTTCTGCGAGATATCCAAGGTCACCTCGTCATCTAGACGCCACAATCGCGGTCTTTTCAAAGAGAACCGGACTTGGATTGTCGGTTAGGAATTAGAACTCTTCGTTTAGACGCGCCTCTGGACGCTTCGTAAGCGCTCACTTAGCCGCCGCTATAATCGCGTAGATGAACAAAACGAAAGGGTGATTTCTTCTTTTTTCTTCCTCTAATGCGTTCGAATGCGTCGGCAACTACTGCTGCCTTCGGAGATGGTTTTGTCAAAGTGTTGGTCGCATTCCTGCGTTAAAACCAGTACTTAGACAGGGATGTCGGGCGTCTCACAGACAAGAGCGTTAGAGTAGAAGAAGAGGAAATCTTGGTATAAAAGAAGAAGTAGAGGAAAGGAAAGAATAAGGCTACGAAGAAGCAAGTAAGATGTAATGATTAAATGTCCGGTGGTTCCAGTATATGTACGCGTATTTTATATATGTGTGTGTGTGTAGGCGCACGTGTGCGCGTGTTAGGATAAAAAGAGTTCTTGTTCGAGTAGATTGTGGAATGTAATGTAATAGAGGCGATGGAAGGAGAAGCGATTCAGGAGGTCGAGGTTACCACTACTAGTTAATATACAGGATGTTCGGAAATTATGTTAATACTTCAGTTAAATTACGAGATAATTTGCGTTCTCTCGAAAGATCTTTCTAAACGTAATTATTAGTTTAGGTTTTTCGAAATCTGCATAAATAAAAATGTAAATGTTTGTTCAAAATATTTAAAAAAGGTATATAACGCCTTACCACAATTATTAATCGTATCGTAAATACGTATTTCGACAACTAAGTTGTCATCATCAGTAGGTAGAACCACTAATCAAGGTGTCGCACATGGGGCACAGTAAAGCTAGAACACCGCTTACGCAACAACTACTTTACACGGCGTCCACGTATAGACTAATTTAAACATGCAAATATATCTAACGAAAAAGATCGACAAATTTACCACTCTTAGGGAAACGGCTTTCACATATGTTTAAACTCACAATTTGAAATATATCGAACGAAAGATCGACAAAAATTAACTCTCTTAAGGAAACGGCACTCAACATGTGTTAATACTTCAATTTAAAACGTCGACGACCCTTTTATGGTTCTAAGAATGAAAAGAGACAAGTGGAGGGAATCGGTGCTATATTACCGTTATTGGAATGTTCTTTGTTTTTAACGATATGAATGCTTTCGTAGGCGTCAAGATCGCGGGGGTTATTTATGCCCTTTAAAAGCTTTAACCCTTTAATCGACATATTGACATATTGTAATTAGTCACAAAAATAGAGTTTCTGAAGTTTTTTTTTTAAAATATCACGTAACAGGTAAAAGAGATGTTAAATATTGATATAAAGACATGGGAACCGTTGATCGTTCATTATGACTTTACCAGGTAAAATGCTAGTACAAACAATTCCCACTACAGTTACGTACATGAAGATTCTGTGGACAAATCGTATTAGTTCATATAAAAATTTTTAAATTAAAATTGAAATCTTACAATATTTTTCTAAAGATGTTTTGCAATAATATAATATGTTTTATATTAGAACAATTATATTAAGTCCTTTGTTCTTTTGTATTTCATTTCATTAGGCCCTATCTGTGTACCACTACAATATATACAGTGTGTTTAAAAAAGATGCGGCAATATTAAAGGGGGTGATTGCCCAGGTCATTTTATACAAAAAGTTCCTATAAACATAGGTCCGCATACGCTTCGTTACCGATCTACAGCGTGTTGAAGTTTAATTTTAAAAAACAGTATAAACTTGATTTTTCCAAAGCGGCTTGAGATATCATAATGAAATTTTAGGCGTGTTAATAGCTGTGGGAGACACATACTTTGCAATACAACACAATGTTTCAGTCGTACCTGTGGCGCGCGTATTGGCACGTCACAGGCTATTTTTCAAGAAAAAATAGGACGCCTCTGATTTCTCTAAAAATACAAATATGCTTTTATTTATTGTTCAATTATGAAGAAAAAAGCTCTCTTAACTTTTTATCGTACGACTTACCGTTTTTTATAAAAAAAAATATTTTAGTGCATGTCCATTTATTACAGAAAAAAAAACATGGTTTTATTCAAGGGCAAAAACAAATATTTTACCAAACCACAGTCCTGTTTTATTCACTGACATATTGAATGATATATTGAATGAGTCTCGTGATTAATAATTTTGTATGTGTCGAATTTGTTGAAGTTCCTTATCATGAATCGCTATACGAATGCCGAGATGACCGACATGCACTACATTTATGGGCGTGCTGATGGCAATGCATTAGAAGTTAGGCGGTTGTATACTGAAAGATTTCCTGGCCGTATTGTTCCTGATAGAAAAACTTTCGAAAGTATTCATCGGCGTCTTTATGAAACAGGCACATTAAGACGAAATGGAGGAGCAGGAAGGCCAAGGACAGCAAGAACGGTAGAGCTGGAAGAGGATGTGCTAGACATGATTGAAGAAGATCGAGGTACGTCTACTCGAAAAATTGCTGACGCTTTGGATGTAAGTAATGGGACTATTTGGCACATTCTGAAGGAAAATTTGTTGTATCCATTCCATATACAACGCGTTCAAGCACTTCTTCCTGCTAATTTTCCTCCTCGCATTGCATTCTGTCAATGGCTTTTGCACAAAATGGTTCAAATCCCTCAACTCCTGATGTTGATTCTGTTCACCGATGAAGCGAATTTTTCAAGAAATGCAATACGGAATTTCCATAATAACCATGTATGATGTGACGAAAATCCACATGAAATTGTGGAAGATCGTTTTCAACTTCAGTTTTCTTTGAACGTTTGGCTTGGGCTTGTGGGTGACTGCATAATTGGACCGGTATTTTTACCAAGGAGACTTACCGGAGAGGTGTATCGCAACTTCTTGGAAAACACGCTCCCTGGATTTCTGGAGGACGTACCATTAGCAATTAGAGATGCAATGTGGTATATGCACGATGGCGCACCAGCCCACTTTAGCCAAGTAGCTCGTGATTTCTTAACACAAGCATACAGAAATCGCTGGTTAGGCCGAGGTGGACCTCATTCATGGCCTGCACGATCCCCGGACTTAAATCCCCTGGATTTTTTCATGTGGGGCTATTTGAAGTCCTTGGTGTACGCTACTCCATTGGAAAACGTAGAAGACTTAAGAAACCGAATCATTGCTGGGTGCAACTCAATTAAAACCGACTCTGGTATTTTTCAGAGAGTTCGCCAGTCAATGAGGAGAAGATTGGATTCTTGCATCCGAGCTAGAGGTGGTCACTTTACACAGTTTTTGTAATTTTTGGTTGATAAAATTGTTGGTTTGGTAAAATATTTGTTTTTGCCCTTGAATAAAACCCTATTCTTTAATATTCATTTCTGTAATAAATGGACATGCACTAAAATGTTTTTTTTAATAAAAAACAGTACGTCGTACGATAAAAAGTTAAGAGAGCTTTTTTCTTTATAATTGAACAATAAATAAAAGCATATTTGTATTTTTAGAGAAATCAGAGGCGTCCTATTTTTTCCTGAAAAATAGCCTGTGACGTGCCAATACGCGCGCCACAGGTACGGCTGAAACATTGTGTTGTATTGCAAAGTATGTGTCTCCCACAGCTATTAACACGCCTAAAATTTCATTATGATATCTCAAGCCGCTTTGGAAAAATCAAGTTTTTACTGTTTTTTAAAATTAAACTTCAACACGCTGTAGATCGGTAACGAAGCGTATGCGTACCTATGTTTATAGGAACTTTTTGTATAAAATGACCTGGGCAATCACCCCCTTTAATATTGCCCCATCTTTTTTAAACACACTGTATATATATATATATATATATATATATAAATAATTTAAATTCGGGTAAGCGGTCTGTCAATTAAAAAACTCCTTTATTAGGTTAGATTTAAAAAATATTATTATTATATTAGTATTATTTTTTAAATCTAATCATTTTTATTTTTTGTACGTCAATTTTATTATTTTTCAACTCTACCTTTTTTTCTCCAGAAGAAGCAACAAATTCTGTTGCGAAATATAGGGTTAATTAATAAAGGAGTTTTTTAATTGACGGACCGCTTACCCGAATTTAAATTAAGTTTTTATATTATATCACGGTCGATTATTTCGTTTCAATTATATATATATATATATATATATATATATATATACATATATATATATATATATATATATATATATATATATATTATAATAAAAATATTAATTGAATATTTATTAAAGACACTAGCTTTAATTCGTTACATTCCTGTTATTGGGATTTCTTAGAAGGTTGGAAGTCTATTATATTTGTATTGTTTTTTTAATTTAGAGTGTCAAATCTATAATTAAATTTCAAAAGTATATGACTTTCTTACATTTACTAAAATTATAGAACTATGTAAATCTAGTTAATTTTGTATACTATTGTTAATGTTTGGTATTATCAAAGGTTATGTGTGAAGGAAAATTTAATTGTAAACCAATAAGTTCATAATATTAATTAAGAATCAAAATTAAATGACAAATATTTTGGAAAATTCTATATAACTAAACCGACCAATGAGCTACAAAAACAGAAAAAGCTGTTGGGTTGCCATAGTGAGTTATTAAAACAATTGGAGAGAATAATTTTTGCACTTGAATTAAGGGAAGGGTTTTTAGATAAAACGAATTTTTTTGAAAAATATAAATAAATAAGCATAATTTATATTACCAAGATTTGAATTGTTTTCATCTTATACTCCGCTATCATTTAATGAGCCACAAAAGATGTGTACCAGCTTTAAATAAATATTGGGAAACATTACGAGGCCTTATATTACCAGGATTGTGACCGTAAATTAGAAAAGCAGAATTTAGAAAAGCTTGTTTACCTTTTAATAATCGGGGGATCCTAACCTACGAGATCTGCCAGAATTGTGACCGTTGTACCTGAAGTTAAAATATACCAGCCGTACGTCAGGGAGGCAAGACTTAATTCCAGAGTAGACGGATAATTGTGATAGAATATTGAGCTAAGTTTTTTTATTATTTGTATTTTTTTTTAAGTAAACAGATACATTTACTTACCGAAGGTAGATAAAGATCCCTTTATTGACCATTTTGTTTAAAACATTGTAAGTAGGGAGGTTATATACAAATTCATTTATTCAGCAATTTATTTAACAGCATCTATTTGTTTATGTAGCCTAGTATTTGTCTCATTTCCGTAGATTCAATTTTTAACCTATAAGAAATTCCACATAACCAATAAATTTTATAATTAAATTTTCAATAAAATTAAATTGTTAACTATTGTTTATTCCGAATGTTTTGTTAAATGTACCTAATTAAATACATATTCACTTATCAAGATAAGATTTTCCTTTTAATAAACGGAATTTAAGAACCAAAACAAGTCGTTTGAATTCTATTAGTTTATCATATTAATACTGAGCTAACATACCTTTTAATTTCTTTGTCAGACCGAATCTTCACGACCCTGGAGATAATAGAGAACTCATGTTCGTTGTTTTATATTAAATTTCAAACTTTCTTTTAAGACCAAAGTACTATTTGGTTATAGAGGTTATAATATTTAACTACAAATGTTTACATTCATTGGACCTGCGCAGAAGTGTATCAGAATGCGGGGGTAAAAATTAGAATTTTAAATTCATTTTCTGCTTTAAAGTTTAACATTTTGTCTTTAAAAACACTTTTTAGTAAACGTTTGACTCAAAGTTTGTTACAATATATATATATATATATATATATATATATATATATATACAAATACTCTAAAACAGACAAAACTGCTTTATATACACACAAACTACAACGCGATCACCATTTCGATTTTGAGAACACACAGATAATTGATAAAGAACAACATACAATGAGAAGGGAAATTAAAGAAATGATTAGTATTAAACGGTAAAAGATTGAATTAATAACCGAAGTGATATAAAAAATTTAAGCAGTATATACTATAACTTATTTATGTAACGATCTGCAATTTACCATCATAATATATGTTGCTGTTATATAATTATATATCCTATGTTATTTAAATATCTATACATTTGCCTATCATGCTGACAGTTCGGTGTTTTCTTTCCTGTCTGGCTGTCCGAGTAGGTTTTCGTGGTTTTCCTTCTCGTTTAAGGCGAATGCCGACAGCTTAACTCATGCCTGGCGTTTCCCTATTTTTGTTATCTATCTATTTTAGAATACTAAGGCATGATTTATTATTATTAAATTGGAATGTATCTTTGAATAATTTTATCCATAGCAACTACAAATGCCTAAATATAACATTAATATACTGTCATTTATATTTTATATTCCTTTGAAAAAGGCATGATTTGCCGAAACATGTAGGATTGTTTTAAGTATATATATTTTGAAGTAAAACCAGACCTTAAATCGCCAACAAATTGAATTTACCATATATATGGTAATAAATTAATTAAACGGGTAAGCGGTCTGTCAAAATAAAAAAACTCATTTATTTCACTCTATATTTCATAACCATTTGTTACTTCATCAGGAGTTTAATTACAAAGTTAAATGTTATTTATGGTTGAAATGGTAACTTTATTTTTTTGTTTTATGGTTGTTACATACATATAATAAAGACGTAATTGTTATTGTTTACATTAAGAGAAAATTCTTGGTATTTTTCTTAAATAGGCCATTAATTAGATATTATTTTTATATCTTTGAATACTCTTGAAAATTATTTTTTATGTTTCTATAGCATAAACAAGTTTAACTCGTATTGGACTATAATTGCATAAACAGGAGCAATCTCGTATTTAACAATTTTATTTTTAATGTATCATTAATATAAAAAAAACACACCAATTATAGGTAGTTATCTTTTAAAATTAATTTTAAATTTTTATTAGTCGAACATTGAGCCGGATAATATTGATCTTAATAGCGTTATTACAAGTATATAAATAAAAGACGTTATGGACCTATTAAACTTACATCGAGGATTATTAGTTTTAGATAATTAAAAAAAATCGTCCAAGGTCTTGATATTGCGCTGTTATGGGCTAACATTTAGTAAAATTTAAAATAGAATAAACCTGATATTCTTATTATTATAGTTTACTTTTAATGTGCGAATTAATTACATAAAGATGTTAAAATTATGAAGTATATCCGGGCTCGCCTTTTAATATTTATACCATAATTTTCCGTTGATAAATTAGGTCAAGGATGGTACATATTGGTCCTTGAAGCGGAGTTTTTGTTAACGAAAATTTGTTTTGTTTTGGAGGAGTTCCTACAAGATATCTTTTAAGAACTAGTTTTTAAACTTTTTTCCGTCTTAAATCATTGCTGGTACTCGTAATGACTTTTTTAACAGTTATATGACAGTAACTATAGATATTATTCTCTCAGGTTCCATAGCCATGGAGTGCTTTTCTCGTATCCCTTCTATCTGGAATTTTCTATGTATTATGCGTTGCAGTGTCTTACGTTATCCATTCGGCATTATATATCGCAAATATTGAAGGTTTCTCTCCTCGATGGGATTTATATCCTAATCTTTGTCCATTCTTAGTATTTAGAGCTTATATTTCTAGCTCACGATACTGTACTTAGAATCTGTTTGTAAATTCACATCTCAAAAGAGTCAAATTTCAAGATATATAGAATTAGAAGATTGCGTATTTTTGGAGGTTTGTTTTCTTATCCTGCGTTTAAATCTCTTTTACATAGGTATTGATAATGGCATTATTTTTCTGATTTCTAGGCTGAAGCTACATAGACACTTCTATTGTTGTAGGGGTTGTGCCATTACTTATTTGCCTATATATTCAAGCCACATTTTAAAACAGAAATTTCCACATTTGCACATTCCGGGCGGATATGTCTTTCATAAATTCATTTTTCAGTTATACTGACAATTTGGACAGTTGACGTCGGGGCTTATTGCGTCTACAATCTAGGTTAAAACTGATTTTCCGGATTGTAGAATTTAATGCAATAAATTATAGCGACAATCGCATGAAAAATGAGATTTAATAATTATTAATTCTCATACACATGAAGTCCATTATAATTCGTGTATATACACGTAGTATAGAGGTGAAAGTCATATTTGTCTTCGGATAATGTGCACTGATGATCTGTAAAAACAGTAAATATCGATATTTGCACATTCCAGGCGGATATATCTTTCACAAATTTTTCATTTTTCATATATATATAAAGATAATTATTTCGTGACCTTTGTATGTTATGGTAGATTCAATTAGTTGGCAATTTAAGGTCTGGTTTTACTTCAAAATATATATATTTAAAACAATCTTACATGTTTCGGCATATGATGCCTTTTTCAAAGAATTAAAAATATAAATGTATGTATATTGTAATGACATATTAGTTCATAAGACAGATTATAAAAATTTAATATGTATTGAGAAATTGTGGAAGAACCCAATATAAAATTAAATTTAAGAAAATTAGATAATAAGACCGTTATAATATAAAGTAAATATCTCTAAAATTATAAAACACTTCAAACAATCATTTAAAATCATAATATTCCTTAAAATTTCATTTGAATTCGATTTTAAATTAATCAAAATTAGAAATAATCAACAGAGTCATCTATAGGTAGAAAATAGAAAGAAAGGACGTACGAGAGTATGAACGAGGTAAATGACCTCTAACCCTAAAAGTAATGTTTAATCAAGGAAAGTCCATACCTGTTAACCTTCCCTTACGGAATTCCAACCTTCACATCCAGAAACCTGTAGTTTACGTATCTGTGGGAGTATCTATATCCATTGACCTGGAAGAACCAGCGCAAAACTTGTTCGAACCATTCTTACTTCCTGCATAGTACAAAGAATACCTAGTATAGGCGAACACATATTCGTGTGTTTTAGGTGAATATATATTGAAACGTTGAGGAATCCTGGCTTTCAGGGGTTTTCAGCGGTTTGAAGACTCTTTGGTTCGAAGATGAACCGTTAACTTTTTTATGTTTAAACGCTGTTACCAGCATCTTCTTCTGGCCCGTGTATTAATTTGACTGCGTTACGCTGATGTGTGTTAATAGCCAAGAACCTATACATTGCGAAAAAGACCAGTAAACAAGTATTTATAATATATATATATATATATATATATATATATATATATATATATAATTATAGAAAATTTCTTAGCTGTACTAATATAAATTCAATAATATTTGGGTTATCGATCTGTTTACATTAAAACTGAAATGTTCTTTCTCAATATTTCGTCATTTATTAGTGACTTCATCAGGAGAAGCTATAAAATTGAAATATACACTTTATTCTTAAACTAAAATATTCAAAAAAGAAAACTTACAGCTAGAGCTAGCGTTGGCTGTCTTATTAATTAATTAACACTTAATTGTAACTAGCACCTCACAAATAAAACATGCACCTTACATTTTTTCCACCATAACTAAAACTGTAATATTTGAATAATATGCTGGTGGAAAGGTTAAGTTCAAATTCAAGTTCATATGCCCCATAAAAAGAATTCTAAACCAGCAAGACATACGTAATTTAGTTTTATTTAGAAATGGTAACCAAAAACGAATATATTACATATTAACAGCACAATTTTAATGTAAGAAGTTTTAATTTTAACATTGTATTTGTTTTAACTTTTCAATAAATGTTACAGTTTTGAAAAAGGCACTATATATACTACCGAAACGTCAACATAAATTAAATATTGTTTTAATTATCTGGCCGCTGCTCGTAAGAAACAATTACTTCTTGCTATATATATATATATATATATATATATATATATATGGTAAATTCAATCAGTCGGCGATTAAAGGTCTGGTTTACTTCAAAGTATATATATTTAAAACAACCCTACATGTTTCGGCAATGATGCCTTTATATGATAAAGGCATCATTGCCGAAACATGTAGGGTTGTTTTAAATATATATACTTTGAAGTAAACCAGACCTTCAATCGCCGACTGATTGAATTTACCATATCATACCAAGGTCACGAAAATATTATATATATATATATATAGAAAGGATAATCGTTTTATGGGGAATCCACTTAAATTAAATTCTATTTCTTAAGTCAGTTCTTTATTTTTTTATCCCAATATTTCGCATCAAATTCGTATGCTTCCTCAGGGGGTCACTTTAAGAGTAGATGGACATAAATTAAGTACTTATTAACAAAAGAATGTCGTTAATACTTACAAATGTGAACTGGTTTTATTTTGGAGAAATTACTCGTCTTAATATTCATGTTTGAAATGAATATTAAAACGAGTAATTTCTCCAAAGAAAACAGTTCACATTTGTAAGTATTAACCACATTCTTTTGTTAATAAGTACTTAATTTATGTCCATCTACTCTTAAAGTGACCTCATGAGGAAGCATACGAATTTGATGCCAAATATAGGGATAAAAGAATAAAGAACTGACTTAAGTAATAGAGTTTAATTTTGCTGGATTCCCCAAAAACGATTATCCTTTCCATACATGTTCTAACGGCAAAGACTCCTGGTCTAATTATGTATATATATATATATATTGTTGTGAGTCAATTTTCTTAATTAATTAATTCTTTTCTTATAAGATATCGGTTTCAAGAATGTTATATCTTGAATGTCCAGATTTGTGAAGTATTACTTTATAGTAAGAATTTTGTAATTTTGATATGGGTTCATAATTGGTTTTGAAATCATGATACCATATAATATTGTATGTTTTATTTAATTTATGGTTATGTTTTGCTTATTAGTAAATTTACTTCGACTTATTTTCGCGAGGATTTTGGATTTTTAAAACCAACTATGTTCTATCTTTCTTTTGAGCTAATATCTGTAAATTTTGTTATTTGTTTGACTTATGTGAACTTCATTTACAAGATTTGTAATTGAGATTACGTGGGTGGTTTTTCTTATAATATTATCTTTTATATTATTTTAGAAACCTTTGTATAAATTTCTTAGAATATCTGATTTATACTTTTACAAAATTTCTGATGGGAGTCTTGACGACGAAAAACATTATCATTATTATTATTTTTCTGACGGATATAAAAAGATTTTTATCTGCATTTTATAAATTTAATTTTATCATTATTCCGATTATATACCGTATATAATATGTTTATGGACATTTATTGTACATAAAGAAGTGATATAATAAGTACTCTGGATGTATTATCCATATAAGGAGAACATAGATATGCATATGTTTACTGAAGCATAGATTTTTATGAAAGGAACGCTCTTAAAGAAGAAATCATATTTCCTTTGAATTATTTTGGTATAAGAACGTCTCTTCAGGAACTTAGACTGAACATAACCTGGTTGGAGATTCTGCAAAATTGTATCATAAGCATCGCAGCGACTAGGATAGTATCCAGTAGTTTGAATTAAGCAATTGACAGCCAATCTTGATGTTATAATTGGAAACTTTCCTGAGAACTTCATCCAAAGAACATAATGAAATTGTGAATTACAAAATTTAACGTATTTATCAGGTATTTACGTGAAATTGTAATATATAAATTTGTTAAAGATATAATATTACTCGAAGTCACTTATCTATATAACATTTACTCACGTCATCTCAAACGTCATTTTACTTTGCTTTTAAATGTCAGATTTGGTAATTATATTTGAAGTTTTTTTAACTTAGTCAATTTAGAATTTGACATACGGACAAATTTTCTAGAATTTGTATAGGCAATCCATTTCAAATTATTAAACGAATGTTAGCACAATATCTATTATATTACGTACATAATTTTGTTTTTTTAAATGTCTCATTGAATTCTTTTTATTTATATCTTGTGATAATCAATATAACATTATTTAAATATATTTCTTTACATAAATTTGACTTTTCTGTTTTATTTCATGTATTAGTAGATGCCTGTCTGTGTATCGAGAACTTGCTTCGAGACCTTTGAGATTGAGTAGTTTTCAGGCTTAATAAATATATTTATTTCTTATAATTAATATTATTGCATTATTGTCATCAGAACGTGAGGCTTTTCTCTGCTCAGCCTCTTAGCATTATATCATTTGACGTCCGAACGTGGGGCAATTCTCCACGGCATTCACCGTATTATATCAATATATATATATATATATATATATATATATATATATATTGTTATAATGTAGAGTTGTGTAAAATAATGAATGGAAAATAAAAAAAAAAAAACAAAGAAAGAAAAACTAGCTCAGAAATGATAATTTAAAACTTAATAAAATAATATGCAGAAAATTCTTAATCTCAGGGTTACTAGCGGGATCCGAATATACAGACAGCAACACAGATATACATAAAATAAAACGATTAAGTAAAATTAAATAACAAATAAATTTATTAAACAATATAATTTCGACAGTCTATAAGATACAATAACGTTTAATATGTTGGGTTTCAAATGTATACGTATGCACCCTACAATATTGCTATACACATTAGGTTGCCTACATCAATATTATGAATATTATTATATAGATAAATGGATCGTGTCAAAATTTTGAGTGAAAACAAGATAAGAACAACAATATATTGATAAATAAGTTCAGTAGAATATTATTATTGAAATAACGTGAGTATAATGATTTAGAAATATGAGATCGCAAGAAATGTTATATCTTTAATTAAAAATACAGGAATAAATTTTCTCAAGAATACCTGATACTTATGACCGTTATGGTAGTATCTAAATTTACGTGTTCTCTGGAAGAAGAATACTCTGTAGAATTTCAACAGGTTCAGCAAGTCCGAATGTAATGAATCAGTCTGTTTCCTCTGATAGATATTCTAGCCGCAAATCTGCATACGTTCCTTGATACTTGTAGAACTCTGCTAGGTTATGTCCAAATTTGATGTCCGGAAGAAAGCGTAATTTATTCAAATATAACCAAGAAAAGGTTGCAGTAGCTTCTTAAATATAGCTGCTTAAACGTAAAATTGCTATTAGCTTAATTGGAAATACAAAATGTAGATGATAAGGTTTCCTAGTATCTCCACACTCGAAGTATGTTTCTCGCAAGGTATTTATAACATGTAAAATAATGAATTCACTTTCTTGTTATTGAAAATATAGCCGTAGATAATTTTATTTAGATAATTTCGAAGAAGCAATTGAAAATTATTCTTTTCTTTACCACCGCATGCAAAAATTCTCTTAATCAATAATAATCTTCTTTTTTTTCATCGTCTTGACTACATATCATATTTTGTAGAAACATAAATCAAATTTTCTTAGAAAACTTATACAATGAATTTCAAAATTATAAAAGATAATTTAGTCAGAATAGAAAGAAATAATTTTAAATATGTATTTCTTAAATATAACAGAGATGAAAATAACTCTGACAATCTAAAAATGTGATAATATATCCAACTCACGTAATTCCAAATGCACATTTAAAAGTGATGTTATAAAAAATGATAATAAATATCAGAGTTTATCGTAATTTGAACATACATGAAATAATCATAGTCAGTTTTAGAAATCTAGAATTCTCGCGAACATAAGTAAGATGAATTTAATTAAAGGACGAAATATAAAGATTAATTAAATATAACATAACATAGTAATCGGTAACATGATTTTTAAAACCAATTATGATTTTACATCTTTAAAATACAAAATTCTATCTATAAAGTAATGTTTTACAAATCTGATTATTCCAGATATAACATTCTTGGAATTGATATTTAATAAGAAGAAGGATACATAATGAAGAGTACTGACCCACATCAATATATATATATAAATATAAATATATATAAAATGTGTTGAGTTGTCGGTTGACTCGTGTTATAAATGAATAATCATTTCCGAAGATGTTTTCGTGACTAAGAAGATGTCCTTCTCAGTACCATCTTCAATATTAAAGCTACTTTTATGAGAACGTTTGGGAAGTTCATCAATTTCTTAAATACGATTTCACCGTATGCTTGTTGTCGCATCCTTTATGTCTTTAGCAGCTGTTTGTTGAGTGAAACACAAAAGTTTATGATTGCACCTGCTCTGTTGTCGACATTTTTGGTTGCGATAATTCTAACTAAGGCGGACATAAAACAATATTGTTATTATAAGAACGGTTCAATTAAAATCAAGTGTAATGATTGCCAGCATGAACTGTTGGTGTGCGCTGTTGTTGGTGTAAGGGACCCGTATTCCGGAAACTTTTTCATTTTGCCAAGTATATAATTTAATTCATGATGCGAAATTGTTGTTGAAGGAGTAATATTTGAGTTATTATTTGGTTAACTGCAACTCAAATATATAATGTATATGATATTTTTGTCGTTTAAATGTAAATTAGAAAATCTAACCTTTTGTAACTTATAGTAATAAATAAACTAATATTAATTTAAATGCATAACAGTATTACATCTATGGTACCGTAATTATAATTTTAAGATTATACATTTCTATATATACATAACAACAACTACATAATCTAATTTAAATATTTATTATTTGTATTGACCAAATGACATAATTCTTTACATTACAATATTGTATTGCTATTGGGAACGAATTGAAAGGCTAGAGACCGATAATTTACCGGTTCTACAAACGCGTAAATGATCTCACATAATGCAGGTACATATTTTATTACGCCATTGCTACATTCTACGATCTGTGTGCCTTTAACATTTCGTAAAACCACCACAGACCACAGTATCTAAAGAACTTCTAACCCAAATGATTTCATATATATGTATACGGACATATACATAATAGATACCTGCTAATGGAATAAGGTTCTGATGTAAAAGCGACCAGAAAGAGACACGTAAATAATGAGAACGAGATAGATTCAACATGTAATTATTTGTTTAAAGTAAAAGACAAAAAATATAAAGATAAAGCGATGGAAACTATAATACATAAGACAATGCGGTAGGTACGATATTTTGCTGTTTCTTCTAGCGACGTAATTTTTAGTAACTATCCACTGGTGACTTGAACTTCTTGTGGATGTTGTTGTCGATGTTGTGTTTTGTGTTATGTTATATTGAAGAAACTGCGATGAAGCATCTCATTATGGATATAAAGTAGGTAGATGCCCCGGGCTCATCAACTTTCCCTGGTGAGTCCACTGACTTTAGGTAACGACACAGCCACGCTTGTCTTTCTCTGTCTACACTTATGAACTGGTAGAGGACTGAGATTGAGATGCTAAAATTCCGATACAATGAGCATGTATTATGTGTTGGTATTAAGAGCGCTGCTATAAATGATTCAAATGTAAATATAGCGGTTTAAATTAGTTAATTTAAAAGAAAAGTATTAGAGATTATACATAGGATATTAAATACAAAACATAAGGCAAAAGTAAATAGAAATTTTAATGTTGTTTCAAGGTCAAAGTATAAAATAATCATCGCAAGATAAACTATAATTTTTAATTAATTAATTAATTAGTGTTGGGGCTACAATAGATTTTAATTTATCAATTTTCAATATATTTGGATTCTATTCAAATGCTCTCGGCTCAAACACATTTATTTATTAAAGTCTTTCTTTGGAGACTGTGGTTAAGTAAAAACCTAAAAAAAAGGTATATAACCGCTTACCCCAATTATTAATCGTATCCTAAATACGTATTTCGACAACTAAGTTGTCATCATCCGTAGGTAAAACCACTAAACCAGGTGTCGCACATGGGGCACAGTAAAGCTAGAACAACTGCTTACGCAACAACTTTACATGGCGTCCACGTATACACTAAACTTAAACATGCAAATATATCGAATGAAAGGATCTACAAAAAATTACCTCTCTAAAGGAAACCGGCATCCACATCTGTTTATACTCCAATTTGAAACGCCCACGACCTTTTTATTTAGGGTTCTAAGAATGAAAAGAGACAGGTGAAGGGGATCGGTCCTTTATCTCTGTTCATAGAATTTGGTTTGTTTTTAGCGATATGAATACTTTCGTAGGCGTCAAGATCGCGGAAACTTGGCCTTGCCAAGTTTCAACCCTTTAACCGACACATTGTGCAGTGTACTTAAAGCATGGTTGGCAACGTTAGATTTATCCGGTCTATTGTATTTAATATGTGATATGCGTTCTTTAAACCGAGTTATTATTGGTCGTTTTGTTTGGCATATATATTTCAAATTACAATCATCGCAATTAATTTCGTATATACCTGATTTCGAATTAAAATTAACTTTATCTTTGGTATTCCCAAGGAGACTTTTGATAGTATTTTCGGTTACTAAATTTTCCGTTAACAAAACAGAGATATGAAATAGAATTGGATGTCATTAAAAATATCGCGAAATATAATGGCTTTGACATAGAAATAATCAATAAACACCTTGTTTAGTGGTTTTTACCTACTGATGATGACAACTTAGTTGTCGAAATACGTATTTAGGATACGATTAATAATTGTGGTAAGGGGATATACCTTTTTTTAAACATTTATTTATTACTCATATACAAATACAAATAATCGCAGTCATAAATCTCAAATACCATTGTAACACAGATTATATTTCATTACTATATTATATTATGATGTTAGTCATCCGACGATATGTCAGGCGAGCGGTATCACGCGCCGAATACATCATCAAGTCCGGAATAATTCTCGAATACTGATAGGCCTATATAAGCCCTCGAAGATGACTGGATAATGGAGACGACCAGCAACCAGCAACGAGTATTGTGATATAAATAAATACTGTGAAATAAATATTGAAATAAATACAATTATAATTAGTAATAGTTTTAAGTGTTATATAGTGTATTTTATTTTATTATTAATATAGTGTGTTTTAATTACCGTTAGTTTTAATTAAACGAACCCAGAAAGACAAATATTTTACATTATAAAATTTCATGTACTTTAATATTAAGTTCATTGTTATCCCTGAATTATTCTCAAATACATAAGAACTAGGATATAGCGGTTGCTAACTACGGTGCGCACAGGCGCAGCGATGGCGTCTGAAGATGGTCGAAATCAAAACAAAACAAATAGTCGCAATCGCAAAATAGTCTGGGAACTTCTATTTATTGTGTATGCCCTTAGTCAGTGAAGACGGGTGTGGGTGACTAAAATAAAAGATGGTAGGTAGCACCACGCAGTTTTTTACGGAAGCTCAAGTTTTAAAACGGAGAAAAGGGATTGCGTGGATTGCGCTGAACACATAATCGGAATGCAAAATGCTGCACAGGATACCTGCAACCTGAAAATAAGCTCCAACTTGCTAAAGATAGAATAAAACAACATAAACGAAGGTAAAGAAAACGCTCTAATACAGTTAACTCGTATATTAACACATTATATCGTGTTCATTAAAATAAAGAAAAAACAGGACATACATCTGTTCGAAAATTTAAACAATTATAAACATACACAGTATAAAGATTACACAGTAGATATGACAATATGAGTAATCTGGACAATAAAAAAAATATATATAAAAGATGAGTAAATGATTGAAAAATATACTAAAATAAGGTAAATATGAAGTAAATATTAAAAACCAAAGTATAATGAATTAATTCGCAAAAAAACTAAACGACTTCCAAAGTCTAGAATATAGATTAATGAAAGAAACAAATTAGTCTTCCCTAATAGTAATTCCAGCAATAACAAATAATTTGTATTACATATATCTCAGTTAAATTTTTAAATTATATAACAATAAAGTTTTAAATCAAATAAATTTTGATTCGCAATTAATACACTGGCACGAATTGCAGACGGTTTTTTTTCTTGTTTTTACAAGTGACGACCAAGCACATTTGTTGGCACAAAAAAAAATACAGAGAAGAAAATCTCACGTTACAAAATAAATTTAGAATATCTTAACAAAAATAATGTTATATATAAGCGGTAAATGAAAAGAAAAATATTACGTTAAAAATTAGATGTTAGAAATTGCCAAAGCAAATTAAATTGCAGTCAAATAGAATTTAGACTACAGTAATTTCAAGTATAATATACATTTATTAAACGCTACAAAGATTCTAACTTGATTTAAAAAAAAAATCCCGAAAGTTAGTGAACATATGAAATTTACGGAACATACGGAAATTTAAGAGTCGAAATTGATACCAAAAAATATACGAGTTGTCCTTCTGGATTGCAGAGGCCGGTGGATGACGGTAATTAAAGGTGATTCGTCGGATTTAGATTCGTTGATGAGTTGTCTGAGGCCCCGACTACTACCACCGGAGAGCTGCAAAGAGTTCGTTCCACGTTCCAGAATTGCCAATCATAGAAACTTAGGCAACGAAAGGGTTTTTTCTTTTTCCGCCATTTATTCGCAAACGGTATTCGGCAATTCCAAATTGTTAACGATCTGCGTTCTTATCCGCTAAAGATGCGACTTTTCAAACTAAGCAGAATTACGTCAAAATATTATCAGGTGTTAGGAAACCCAAAGGCTATGATGGTAAACGGTTTATTATTATACATGCTGGCACAGAAAATGGTTTCATTAAAGGAGCTAGTCTGATTTTTCCATAAAAAACAATCACTGGTGATTACCATGGAGAAATGAGTTGTGACTCCTTTAAGCAATGGGTAAATGATCAGTTTATACCAATTCTTGAGGTATCATCACTTATAATAATGGATAATGCTCCTTATCATAGTGCTATTCAAAATAAACAACAAAATAGCTCCTCGAAAAAAAAACAGAAATTATGGAGTTGTTGAGAAAAGCAGATATAAGCTATTCACCTGCAATGACAAAGAATGAATTAATTCAATTAGTAAAATATCATAGAGAAGATAAGATATTTATTATAGATGAAATAATAAGAGAAAGTGGACATGCAGTTTTAAGGTTACCCCCGTACCATTGTGACTTCAACGCAATTGAAATGATTTGGGCTAAGCTTAAAAATTATTATAATTCAAATATTGGAAGATATGGTTACTCAAATGAAAGAGTTAAAGAAATATGGAATGCAGCTTCGCAACAGTGTCTTGAAATTATTTAGTATAATTGCGTTAGGCATACCGAAAATTTAATTAAAAATGGCATGAGCGAGAGCAATTTCTTGATAGAGCAGAGATTGCTCCAATAATAATTAATGTAAACGACTCAAGTTCTGAGTCAGAATCAGAAACTGACTAGTTTTCATTTATTTTTGTAATATATACTCAATTCACATTAAAAATAACATATTGCAAATAATACAAGTAATATTTTATTTTGACAAAATATTTTTGTATTTATATTTTGTAGAAGTTTAATATGGTAACATTAATACTGCCATAAAAACCATCAATGTGAATCATTTGCATGCACATAATATGAAGCAGTGAAGAAATTACTGCCACTGGTTCAACGAAACATATGATAATGATCTCGTGGCTATGTTTTATTTGAATGAAGTTTGTTTTTTTCTTATTGGTTGTGTATTAACTTGCAAAATTATCAGATGTAGTTATCAGAAAATCCTCATGTGTTTGTTAAATATTATCTTCATCTAATAAAGGATAATATGGATTTGGATTGTATTATCTGCAAGACGAATTATTATACCATTATTTTCTTAAGAAACAATAAAATATTAAATGTGGACTATATAAATGTTTTCTTTTATGTATAAATTTTAAATGTAATTTGAAAACATATATTGACACCTCTCAAAAGATTTTAATTCGTTTTCAAAGAGTTACGAACAACTTTTACATTCTTTTCCATTATATTTAAACTTATTTAAAATATAAACAATATATAAATTAAGTATACATCTAAATTATACATCGAATTAATAGATTCCCAATCTTCTTAGCCCAGATATAGTGCAAGAAAATTATTTTGGTAGGTATGTCATTCTTAATAATACAAACATTTTTTAACACTAAACATCTTTTTCAATACCTATATGCCATTTCACTATTGATATCTGACTTGAAATATTTCTTTTTAAATAAATTTTTGACCGAATGTTCTCGTGAGTTTATAATTAAATAATAACATTTAAAATAATTTGTTCGAATATTAAAGTAATAAATTCCGCATAGTTTTCTTGGATAGAGTTATATTTATACAGAACTAGAAAAGAAACAATACTTTTGAACTGTTCATGTTCCTACTTTACTCATTATTTTGAGATGTTGGTTATGTATATGCTTTGAACCTTGACCTGAAAACTTATACTTTATGAACTATATCTAGTTTTATTAATAACCAGCTTCTCACGTATTAGGAAATTTGGCTTTCTCCACAATTACTAAGATGTGCCAAATGAATAAAACTTCTTTTTTATTGCTCTAACCTATTTGGACAACCTTTATTCATTAAATGTCGCTGTCTCCATTACGATGCACTATAGTTCAAATGACCACTTTTTCTGTGCGAAATTCAAATTTTGAAGCCGCCGCTATATATATTTTTTTGCTGCCAACCAGTCACTAAGAATCCAATTCAAACAAGTGCAAAATTTTTTTTGTAAAAATTCAAATACTGTTTGACAGAGCGCAATCAAAGTCACCGAATCGATATTTGTTAAAAAAATTTTGTGCAGTATCAGTTTTTAATAAAAAATTTTAAGCGTTTATTGGAAAAAGTGTGCGAATAATTAAAAAAAAGTTTTTAATGGAATACAACGAGACATGTAAGTACTTAATGTTTTTTGTTTAATGCTTGGAAATTATTTTCCTTTTATGGAAAAAAGGCAATTTTTTTAACCTAACCTCCAAGAATTTATTTTTAATAGCAAATTTAAAGTTCATGGAAGCTTTTAAAATTTTGTTAAAGTTTGTTAAACATAAAGTTAACAGAAATGGATAGATCGAAATATTATTAATTCATTTCAGTTATGTACAAATTGCTATTTTTTTGCGCTTTCTGAGAAATATAATTTTTTCCAGGTTACTTTGCTATGAAAAAAATCGAACTTTTTAAAGTTTGGTTGAATGAGCGCTCAAAGAAGACAAAGTATGATGCCGTTATTAAGCATGTGTTGAACAAAATTGGTGCTCCTGATATTAACGATGATTGGAGAAAGATATTGGATGAAAAGGTCCGCCTTTTTTGCAACTATTTAGGAATCAAATGGGACAAATGCAGGAGAAAGGAAGAAATATTTCGAAATAAAAACATTACATGGCTTAATGGTGCCATACATTTTCAAATTAAAAACGCAGCTGTAAAAGCAACTTCTCTGGCTGTCGGACGTCCGGAGGTTCTATTTTGTAATAAATCAGAATATGGAAAAAGAAGAGCAGCAGAGCTCTCAACCGCAATAGGTGGCAAAACCGAGCTATTAGTTCGTGCAGCAGCAACATCAGCTCGGAAACAAGGAGACTCAGACTTAGCTGTTGTTCTTAAAAAAACTCATGCTTGCCCGAAAAGATCCTCAAAAATGAAGAAGTTGTGTTCTACAAGTCCTACTACACCGATTCCACTTACTGGAGATGAGGCGTTAGCTTTTTTTATTGAAAACAATTTTTCAAAGGAGCAGTATAACGCAATATCGTCGTGAAAGTAAGTTGCGCAACTGCGACATATATCCTCACTACAATAAAATTTTTGATGCGAAGTCCAAATGCAGACCTTTGGGCATAAAAGTAACAGAAACAATAGCAAGAGCAAGTTTTTAAATCTTCCGCCTGAAGTTATCGACCTTTTAAGTGGTAGTGAGCCAACAGAGAATCTTGTTGAAGACGATGACAATGAACAAAATAAATTTTACCTGTTCCTTCAATCAATATTTTGAATGAAATGTCCTTACAAAATGAGTTACAGTTAATTTAATAATAATATAAAATATTTTTTAATGAAAAAACTGAAATGACTTATTTACTTCCAAAAGGTTAATGGCCGTCAAAGGGTTAATTTTTCCATAAATTTGTTGAACATATACTTATTTTCGCATATCATCCCATATTGGCTTTATATGGCATAATACTATGATATTTATTAATTTCGTACAGAGAAAAAGTAGTCATTTGAACTATAGTGCGATGTGTAGTTGACTGTTTACAGATGGGTGATATTCTCGATAGTTTAGAAGTATATTTGCCCAATTTTGAACGCATTACTTATTTTTGGAAGATAAAAGATAAAATTTGTATTATTAAATTATTCTAATTAAAACCATGGAAAGAAGTTGTAGACTCTTGGATTATAGTTATTTTAGTTGGTTACTTATTATAAATGATTGTATGTCAATTATGTTGGCACACCCGCAAATTTCTCAAGTTGTAGTGGCTACATTGCTAGTTATGTCAATTTTAACAGGCCCATTGACGTTGGTTTTGCGTATTATTTTGCGTCGATTTTTTGATACCTATCAAAATGTTTACGACTGAACATGATGCATATATTATTATGGTTCATTTTTGGAGTGTATCTCGAAACTACGATCGGATGTGGTCATATAATTTGCGGTCTTGCTTCGAACCATTTGTGGAAGCATTTTCTCGCGAAAATGTAAATTATAAAGTTTTTGGTTACCATAAACGTGAAATTGTAAAGTGCAAAGGTAAATCTGGGTTGCAATATCAAAACGAAGGATGAAAATAGGGCCAGTTTTCTTTAACGAAATAATTAACACAGAGATATCAAACTGTCATTTTGACAGAATTTATTAATCAGCTGCATGACAAAGAAATAACATTGGGTTATTTCCAATAGGACGGAGCCAGATTTTATGATGATTGTATTATCAGCCAAAGTCAGTGGCCACCGAGAAGTTCAGACTTGACACCAACAGATTATTTCCTTTTCGGAAATGTAAAGAATAGTGTTTCTAAAAACCGCTTACAGACATTAGATGAATTTAAACACGCAATTAGACATGAAGTTGAAAACATCACTCAGAAAGAACTTTGTCGCGTATTTGAAAGTATTAAACGGCGAGTAAACTTGTGTTTACAAAATAATGGCGGATATTTTCAACAGTTTTTGTAAAAATAAAGTATTTTTCTACACATCAGTGTTTTTTTCAATAAAAGCATTTGCTGCATACTCAATTAACAGATTCACATAAACATAACCTTAGTCTTTATTATTAATATTGCCACCAACTGTAGAAAAATAAAATCCATCGTACCAACATAATTGGCGTACGATCATATACAGACAATACAGATCAATAAATACTAATGATTTCTAGCGTAAGCCACCAGTATCCATGGATATCATTAACATACATGACATCTGTCAAAATTAAGAAGTTTGAAGAAGACTATATTATCATGAGGTTTCCATCGAAATTATTGCGTGTACCTATTTTCAATCCAAAATTTATTCGCACGGCTGTCTGCCATGACACCGTTGCAAAAGAAGAACGAGCGAAAAGATTTCAGAAGGCTTTCAGAGTGGTTATGGTAAGGCATGGGGAGTCGGAATGGAATGATAAGAATCTGTTCACTGGCTGGTATGATGCTGGATTAACACGGAAGGGTATGCGGGAAGCCGAACAAGCCGGCTATACACTGAGACGTATGAAGTATTGCTTTGATAACGCTTTCACATCAGTATTGAGCAGAGCTATTGACACCTTGCAAATAATATTGAATATCACTAATATGAAAGGCATTCCGGTATATCGATCTTGGAGATTAAACGAAAGGCATTATGGGGCATTAACTGGGTTGAATAAACAAGAAACTGCTGTTCAATATGGAGAGGACAAGGTATTTATGAATTTTAAAATCAATTTCCAACAGAATTAAGTAGATTTTCTCAAAATAATCTATATTTTGTATCTAATTCAAACTATGTCATTTGAAGGTAAAAGTTTGGAGAAGGAGTTTCGATATTCCACCACCACCTATGGAAGCTGACCATCCATATTTCAGTAAAATAGTACGGGATATAAGATATAGAAATGATCCTCCCATGAAGGAGTTTCCCATGAATGAATCTTTAAAATTAACTTTAAATCGCACCTTACCGTATTGGGAACACACGATCGTGCCCCAAATCAGAAGAGGTAAACGAGTTTTAATAGTCGCTCATGGAAATAGCCTTAGAGGTATCGTTAAACAATTGGAAAACTTGTCGGATGAAGAAATTGTGGGTGTTAATCTGCCTACTGGTATTCCTTTCCAGTACCTTTTAGATGTGTATACGATGAAACCTATTAATGATTCGAAGAGGAGATTCTTGGGTGACCCAGAGACGGTTAGAAAGGCTACAGAAGCAGTTGCGAGTCAAGGAAAAATTGAGAAGCAGTAATGTTAAAAAGAATTTGAAATATCAGTAAATTTAGTAAATTTGGTTGTTAATTACGAAAATTCATTAATAAAATGTCTTCTTATTGTTTAACATGTGTTTTATTAATTTACCTCGATGGCCTAAGATTAGATGCCATGTTTAAACAAAGTAAAGAATGGCTGCCCAAACAGAAATTAAGTATGAATGTTACTGCTTAAAATAGGTCAACCAGTTGACTTAGATACTTCTACTTCTGCGATATTGACAAAGTGAGGTTCAGAAAGATAGCATGCCATTGATCTAATCAGATTATAGTCTGATAGTGATAAGTCAGGGCAGTATTCAGGATATGGTTGGAACTTTAGCTCATTGAGTTTTCCTAGTTTACGGAGAGTTCTTTGAGTAGTACGACATCTACCGTTGTCTTGTTGAAAAAGTACATAATTTCTCAAATCAATGTGGGATATCTTTTTCGTAAAAGTATGTACATCTGAGCCAATTGTTCATACTATAATTCAACGCAGAGCTTTCGCCTTCAATTCAATTTTTTTTATTTTACAAGATATTCTGTAGGGTGACCCGAATCCAACTACTGATTTTATCAGTTAGGATTACGAAGATTATTAATTTTTCATAGCATGTTGCAGTAATTTATTGTAAACGCGCATGCGCTGTTCTGTTCCAAGGTTCCAAGTCTTGCAATAATTACCGCAAGTTACTATTGGTAGTTGAAGAATCTTCTGACCTACAATTGAGCTGCAGTTGTGTTCACGGTTGCTACATGTGCTGCTATCGCTAGGTTTTGTTTTGATAGCATGCTTCTCCATGTGCGTATTATCTTCCGGACGTTGTACCTAATTGAAGGACAGTCTTGAGGAGGACTCTTGGTGTGCTGACATTTTAATGAACTCGTCTTCATCTTCTTTGTAGAAGATGAAGATTTTATCGAAAATTCAGGGTACCTAGAGTTCTCTTTAGGCCTTTTCATCAACGCGGTATAAGACCCGGGAGGTCGTACACACATTTTACGATCGCGAAAGCATCACAACCAATTTATTTATATATATTTCATATACAAGTGTCCCGTATCGTTATGTTCAAATTTTAGGAGTGTATAGTAGACTTCATTTCAAGTAACAAAAACGCAAAACTTGTATATCCATTTCTTTATTTGTTTCAAAGTTACAGATCTATGAATGTGATTGTCAGATCATAAAAAAATGTTATCCTAAAGTCAATAAAAGCTGATTTAATTTAAAAAAGTTCAATTAATAATATTTTCGAAATGTCCACCTCCTTGTTGAATGAAGGCTTGTGCCTGTAAGCCAACAGAAGAAGTATTTATTCGAATTTCATACTTGTTCTGTCGGATTTGCTCGGCAGCCAGGTGAATACGATCCAACAACTTTTCTCTTGTGTTCGAAACTTGCGCGTAGACTAGATTTTTCATGTACCCCCATAAATAAAAGTCTAGGGGATTAAGATCGGGTGATCTGGGTGGCCATGCAACAGGACCACCTCGACCAATCCATCTTGGATAATTGACGTTAACCCAATTTCGGACAGCAATTCCGAAATGTGGTGGTGCCCCATCTATGTGAAACCACATGTCTCGTCGAACATACAGTGGGACATCCTCTAAAAGACCTGGCAGTTCATCAATAAGAAATTGAAGGTAATTGTCCGCATATAACCTCTGATGAACACCTGTGCAGGTTTCTTAGATTTGTAACACCATTTCTTGTGAACGTAGATTCATCTGTCCAGAGGACTGTTCTGCAGAAATTAAAATGAAGCCGTGACTGTCTTAATATCCAGGTAGAATAAACTAGACGAGCATAGTGGTCTGTCTCAAGCAAACCGTGTCCCTTGCGATAATGATGGATATAAGCCCTTACGTTTTAAAATTCGCCAAACTGTCGTTCGCGGCACTCCTAGTTGTCTAGCGATTCGACGTACACTTAGAGTTGGATCCCTTGTAACAATAGCTACTGCTTCTTCTTCTAAGTCTTCTGGAAAATTTACTCCTCGGTCGAAAAGATAATCACTCAGTCCGCATTCCCGAAATTGTCTGTGTACTTCCAGAAACGTTCTGTAATGAGGAATGCGCTTATCGGGAAACCGATGTCGGTGTTCATTAATTGCTTGGCGTGCACTGCCGTTACAGTAGCCATACACAACATGCATGTCCGCATACTCTTGAAAAGAAAATTGGTAAGGCATTTTGAATAAAGAAAACGTGTCCACTCACTAATAAGCTGTTTCATGATCTTAACGTAATGTAATCCTTTATTTAAAAATGCAACGTTAACAGTCATCTGAACATTTGTTTATTGTATGATACTCATGGTTTCAGTCACGGCTTCATTTTAATTTCTGCAGAACAATCCTCTGGACAGATGAATCTACGTTCACTAAAAGTGGTGTTACAAATCTGAGAAACCTGCACAGGTGGTCATCAGAAAATCCCAAAGCTATACTCCCATCTAAATTTCAACATGAATTTTCTATTAACATTTGGGCGGCCCTAATCGATGACTTGTTGATTGATCCCGTCGTTCTTCCTGAGAGGTTAAATGCGGACAATTACCTTCAATTTTTTATTGACGAACTGCCAGGTCTTTTAGAGGATGTCCAACTGAATGTTCGACGAGACATGTGTTTTCACATGGATGGGGCACCACCACATTTCGGAATTGCTTTTCGAAATTGGGTTAATGTCAATTATCCAAGATGGATTGGTCGAGGTGCTCCTGTTGCATGGCCACCCAGATCACCCGATCTTAATCCCCTTGACTTTTATTTATGGGGGTACATGAAAAATTTAGTCTACGCGTAAGTTTCGAACACAAGAGAAGAGTTGTTGGATCGTATTCACCTGTCTGCCGAGCAAATTCGACAAAACAAGTATGAAATTCGGATAAGTACTTCTTCTGTTGGCTTACGGGCACAAGCCTGCATTCAACAAGGAGGTGGACATTTCGAAAATATTATTAATTGAACTTTTTTAAATAAAATCAGTTTTTATTGACTTTAGGATTACATTTTTTTTCATGATCTGACAATCACATTCATAGATCTGTATCTTTGAAACAAATCAAAATGGATATACAAATTTTGCGTTTTCGTTACTTGAAATGAAGTCTACTTTACACTCCTAAAATTTGAACATAACGATACGGGATACTTGTATATACTGCCTTTTTCAAACTGAAGTTTTATTAATTCAAATTGGCGAAAGTACGATGTTTGTGTTGGATTATCTATTTATATTAAATGTTATTCTGTTGAAATAAAAGTTGCACTGTATATTACATATTAAAATATCGGAATATATGCAAAGCGCCTGATTAGAGTTTGCATTCTAAACTTAATATAATGACTGCATCTGTCCCGTCTATAGATTTTTTACATACATGTTCTTGAACATTCCAATCAAATACTTACGTGTCGTTTATTTTCGCTAGGGAGTATTATGGTTGCAGTGTCGCCGAAACGGGGTTCATATGATTTTCGCAAGGGAGTATTATGGTTGCAGTGTCACCGAAGGGGGGTTTACATGATGGACAAATACATTGTTTACAAGATTATTTATATCGTTTATGGAATATTTATTTTTTTCTGTTTGTTTCAGAATTTAATTTAATTCTAAATATTAATCTGTTTATTTACTACAGTTGCCATTTATTTTGTAAATATAAAATTTATTTATTCATTTATTCGTATTTTGATGGTAAGATACCAATTTATTCTTCTAATTAAACTGATTGCGAATATTTTTCATTTATGAACATTAGTATTACATTTAATTAAAGTATTTCTTTTTTATTTTTAAATAATGATTGTTCAAGTCTGTCTGTTTTTGCACGTATAATCAAGCAGGTGTTCGGCAATGTACTATTTACTAAAACTAAATGGTGGAGCCCATAGAAAGCATACGCATATCATAGGTCCGCATAGATAACGTACTACATATGCCTATAACAAGCAGCAACTGTGTTTGTCGTACGTATGGAAACACCATCCATAAATACATGCAATAAATACAATATTTAAACGACCCATCTGTAAAACAATTTTGCTAAATTTGTGTGCTCCAAATTTGATTGGTTATTTTATTTTATAAAAAATAAAAGTACAAATGTTTGCAATTTCATTTATTTTATACAATAAAAATTATACATACAGATATTTATATACAGAACATATAATATACAAAATATAATATTAATATTCTATTTCATAAGAATCCATTTTGCTACATACTATGTATATATTACTTATTTAATATACATATCAGTAACGACGCTAATAAAATTGAAAAAACCACGAGAAAAAAGGAAAATATAAAAAATTTATTTCATCTAAACCCTAAGTTTTCCTTTTTTTTCGGTTTATTTGTTAAAGAGAAAAGTATGAAAAAAAAATTCAAATTTAACAAAATTCATATTTCCCGCTTGAAAATATGAAATTAGAAAAATAAAAATGGACGCCGAACAAAATAAGAACGAAACAAAATATAATCTATTTAATATACAAATAAAAAGAGAAGATAAAAACAAATTATTTACTATTTTGGATACTGGATATTTGGTTTTATTGCTTGTGCGAACGCGCATAAAAAAAACTGTTTACGTCAAGGTTGTTTGAGTTTGTACTATTGGTAATTTATAGGTTTAAGTTGCATATACAACGATGGGTAAATGTGTGGAACCATGTAAATATATATTAAATTCAGAAATGTATTGTAATAAAATTTTATACACGAAAATCAGGGATGAAAAGACATCATTTCAAGTATTTTTTAAATACTAAAAAGTGTAGCGTAGGTACTAAAGTTATACTTTTACAGAACTTTTTTTATATTTTGAGATACTCCTCGATATCACGATTACAACAAAACATAACATTTGCTGTCTAAAATATTTAGCTTAAGATTTTCACGTAAAGGAAAATAACATTTTTTAGAATATTTATCTCTTGGTATTTTCAAAATCATAAGTACCTATTGTTTGATACTTAGCTATGAGTTTAAATAAAAACCTTTACAATACCAAATGTAAGTACTGCAATTTCTTTTATTTCTTCGCTTGTGGCGATTAAAAAAATACAACATAAATTGCGGTGTTCGCAATTTGCAAAGCATTTGTCTTACAAAATCTGCTACAGATTATGTTAAAGCGCAAGATATTTGAACGGTACTATTCATAGAAATAAAGTTCGGATTTTATGCAAAATACATATTTTTTATTATTAAGAATCACCCCAATATTGCAGATATATCCATTCTATTCTGAAATAATGCGATTAACAGTATAAAAAAATTACATATTTTGCATAAGTTCACCTTTTTAGGTTGCGTCCATAAAGTGATTATTTTTTACATTTTAAACATAAAATTGCATCTTTTTTATGAAACAACCGATGTTCCTGGTCGCTATAATGCAAATTTATTAGATGGTGTTCTTAACCAAAATATTTTGCCGACAATTCAGTTGAAGTCGAAAGAACGTTTTGAACATATCAAAATATTTTAAGCGATAAAATACAAAATTTTAGTGTTGAAAATCTAAAAAAGCAATTAATTATTAACTGGTACAATAAGTTAAGTAGATCTCATTGGAAAAGTGAATAGTTATTAATAAGAATTATACATATAATGCTATGGATGTTACTTAACATAATAACTTAGTATGTTATTAAGCAACATCCATAGAATTATATGTATACAGCTATTAATTGTAATCTTTTATCATATTATTATGCAATGTTCTTATCATATATTATGTAATAATTATTATTTTTTATGTATAAATGTAATTTATACTACTTTTTCCTTGATTTCCAGTAAGTGAAAAACATCAAAAATAAAGTGCATAAAAATGCATTAATGGTAAAAATGAAGCATATCTTTGACATATTTTTCGGGAGAACTTGACGAATTTATGCGCATATTTAAGACATTTCTTGTACATAAAAATCCGAACTTTGGAAATAACTGTCGGTATTAGGCACAGAATAATCATCACTGGATACAAGAGGCGCATACGCAACACCTTAGAAAGCTTAATGTTTTGGCTGGTGTATGTAAAAAGAATAATATGGCCTTTTTTTTTATAGAAGAAACTCTAAATGGTCAAAGATATTTAGAACTTTTAAATAACTAGATAATTCATGCATTGGAGAAAAATGGTCAACTCCCCCAAAACGCCTGGAAGTTGCCTATTTTTTTCAGCAGGATGGGGCACCCTCTCACTATTCAGTTACCGTTCGTGATCAATTAGATCGAAGCTTGGCCCACAGATGGCTTGAAAGGAGAGGCGAGATTGAGTGACCTGCACGTTCTTCCGATCTTGATCCACTAGATTATTTTTTCGGGAGCTATCCAAAACAGAAAGTGTATCTTACCCGACCTAGAAATTTGCAAGATTTGGGTGAAAGAATTAGTGAAAAGATACGAAGAATTTCACTAGACATCATAACGAGGGTTACAAAAGAATTTACAGACAGATTGACTTAGTGTCAGAAACTAGGTGGCGTTCATTTTGAAAATCTCATAAATTAAGTTTTACTTTGTTTGTATGTATTTTTTGTCCTCACCAATTAATAAATAAAAAATGCTTTAGACCCCAAGTGATATAGTTTGGTGAAATCGTGTTATCGGGGATAACCGTAAGATGTAAAAAAATACAGGGTGTTAAATTTTAAAAAAATATAACTTTAGTACGTTACATTTTTTTTGAAAACTCTGTATATTAACACGTTGCGTGCAAGCCATATACACGAAAATACCCTCAGGGTCCAAACACGTTTTTGTCATAATATATGTAATTTTAACATGAAAACCGCCTAGAAAAAATTTTTGAAAATTGAATTTATTTAGTAAGTTTTTGAGTGTAATTCATATGTGAATGGCGTGGCCCCTGAGGAAATTTGTTTAGCATTTTTTCATCAGGTGGCCACGTCATTCAAATGTGTATGACAGCTGTTTTTAGGTTTTTAGGATTTAAATCTCTTTTGTTTCAGATTTCAATTTGTGAAGCGTCGAGTTTAGAGGTGTCCACTGAACTATAAATAATGTCAAAACGAAGAAAAATTTTATGCGCCGCGGAACTGCAAAAAATTGCAGATGAAATAGATTTAGAAAATGAAACGAGTGCTTCAGATTATGACTTCGATGATTCTGTGGTGTATCCAGAATGGCAACTTGGTCCTGATGTAGATCCAGTTTCTCAACCAACTTCAGAAGAATCATCTGACGAGGAGGATCTTGACAATGATAATATTGAAAATGTTTCTTTGTGTTACTCCAAAATTCAAGAAGAAGCCGGTCGTGCCGAAGCTAGACGTCGGGCAAAAATGGTTTATAGCTACTGCAGCAAGTGTCCTGGGCAGCCCCAACTTTGTTTGCCAGGCTTCAATATTAAACATAAATAAGTTTTAGTTTATTCAATAATGTTATTACGTTTTTTCGTGAAAAAATACAATTTTTGCATTTAGAAGGCCAGACTTTTTTCTTTCCGTTTTTTTCCAAAACCAAATATAGCGAAGTGTTCCGCAGGGACCCACTTTCATTATCCCATATAAATTGTATGCCTCTGACTCTCATTTGTAAACGCCACGCACCTAAAATATTTAAGGTCTGGCATTCATATATATATGACGCGGCCTCTAAGGAAAAGTCACTGTCATTCTATTTGCATGCCACGGCACGCAACCTGTTAATAGAAAATACTTCAAATAATGGCTTTCATCCCTAATTTTCGTGTCTAAATTATTATTACAATATCTTATTTAATTTGACAAATATATACATGGTTCCACGCATTAGCCCAACACTGTATAATTGTAAATATCGATTGACGCATTAGTTTCGATATAAAAAGAAAAATCTACGCCATCACATCAATTATATGCGAAAAATGGAATAAATTAAAAAGTAATTCTGAATCTAGTTGTTGGAAATTTGTTTACTTGGGTTTAATACCGGTTTTGATATTTGGTCAGGGTATCGTAAAAAAAACCATAAAATTATTGGGATTCGACATAAATAACATCGAATTTTATCGCGTGCAAAAGAAGAATGTGTTTTGAACCAAGGTTGAAACTTTTTAAGGAAAGATAAAAGAATATAATCTGATAAGCTGGTGACATATATTTTTTTTAGTTATTTTAAAATATCTTGTATACAGTGTGTGCTAAAATATTGCTACAAGTTTGTGTCTTTCAATGAATAAATCCTAGATTTTAGAATGATTTAATTGAATTTTATTTTAAATATTTAACTTCTTCTATGCATAAATTCCAAGCATTGCTACCTATAAGTGTAAAGTTACGTGGTAATTACTGAATCTTTAATTGAATTATTAAAAAAAAATCATTATATCAATTGCCTGAGGGTGTACCCAAAAGAAACCGAACTGATGTTGTGGTAGACGGAGTTTTTGTAGTACCTGGTACTGCCGCAAGGAGCGTATTGAATACTATTCACTTAGTAACCCAAGCGTTGTCGCTAAAAAAAGTTCCCTTCGCTTTGTGTGAATTATTTAGTCACAGTTATTTTGTATGCTCCTTTGCAATGGTTGATTCTTGTAAACAGCGCGTGGCCGTAATGTTTTGCTTCTTGCTCGGAAAAACTGGTACAGAAACTCTTGAAATGCTCAAAATGGCATACAAGGATGATGCTATTAGGAAAATTCAAGTGTTTGAACGGCTTTCCCCTTTAGAAAAAAGGTGAAATTTGAAATGATGACAACGCTTTGGTCAGACTTTCACGGCCCGAACCGATGAAAATGTTGGAAAAATTCGCGAAATCATCCCGGTAGATGAACGGCGGACTATTGAAGAAGCCGAGAAGCTGTCTGAAGTGACTTGGAGTTCAGCTCCACGAATTTTAAAGAATGATTTTAAGACGAAAAGGAAGGCTACCAAATTCGTGCATGCTCACAGCTGATCAAAAACAATGTCTTGTGGTAGCATGTGGTACTTGGAAAGAAGATTTCCGAAATTATCCAAACTTTTTTCCAAAGTCATTACAGGCGAAGAATCATGGTGTTGCCATTACGATACTGAAACGAAGCTACAATCAAGCCGGTGCAAAACTTCAAATTCGCCTCGCCCCAAAAAGCTCGTCGAGTGAAATCAAACGTCAAAACAATGCTGATTTGTTTTTTTTTTCGACGTGAAAGGAGTTGTCGGAGTTTTCCATTTAGAATTTGTCCCATAGGGTCAGACAGTTAATCAGACTTTCTGCCTGTGGAAAATTTGAAAAGATTGAGCAACAGTTTGCGGCGGAAAAGACCTGATTTGTGTCAGTCTCGCTATTACTTTTTTCATCATAGGGTCAAACAGTTAATCAGACTTTCTGCCTGTGGAAGATTTGAAAAGATTGAGCAACAGTTTGCAGTGAAAGAGGCCTAATTTGTGGCAGTCCAACAACTACTTTTTCCATCACAATAACGGCTCTGCTCACGCAGTCCTGTCTGTATCCCAAATTTCGATAAAAAGTGGCAGGACTCCTGTGCCCTCTCTCCTTCTATTCGCCCAATCTTGCGCCCTAAGACTTTTTCTTATTTCACCAAAAAGGGATATGAAAGGAAAGTGTTTTGCCGACGTTGTTGAGTTGAAGAAAAAAAAAAAAACATAAAAAAAATGCCGGGTATCACAGAAGACGAATTTAAAAAATGTATTGAGCAATAGAATAAAGGATTGGATAAATATATTAATGCCAGTGAAGAGTACTTTGAAAGCGATTCAAGGTTTTTTGTTTAAACATTAAATAAATAAATTTAAAGAAACACATATTCGGTTTCTTTTGGGCCGTCCTCGTATATCAACTAAAACACAGGAACGCAGAATTTATTAGTTGATTACATACTTAAAAAGCTTTTTAATATCCCAACTATCTCTTAAATTATTTACAATAATAATATTTTATTTAAATTACTCAATATCTTTTCCAATTTCAACCTATTATTGGTGTCACAAGGATATAAGAATGATAATTTTGAAAGTATTTATAGTAATAAAATTAAAAAGGAGAATAAGTTAATGAGTGAAAATATAAAATATAAAATTACAATAGTAAAATAAAGTTGAGCATTGGACAAAAGATTCAAAGGCAGACTACAAACTGTGTAAATACGATATTACAGGATAGTAATCAAGACCACTTTAGAAATGAAGAAATAAGAGAAGATCTGCGAATAAAAACAGTCAACGAACGAATTAAAAAATAGCAGTTGTCATGGACTTGACACTAGCAAAAGTAATTTGAGAAGCCAAACCTGGAAATAAATGAATATGTGATAGATTGTATAAAACTTGTAATGACTAACTTTACATTCAAGGGTAGAGAACGATCTGATTGTCTGTCCGAATTGCTTAAAACAATTAAAAACAGATTGTAGAATCTGTCGAGCAGAAGTCTGTCGTGCAGAAGTCGATGCAGAACTGAAGCAAGAGATGAGGAAAAGTAAAAAAGAATTGAGAACTTTAATCGAGATAAATACATATAAGTCAAGAATGGATGGGTATATTAAAGATAATATAGAAATTTGCAAGAATTGAAGATATTCTTGGACTCTGAGGAAGTCTCAGAATATGTCAAAGATGACTGGACACATCTATACAGCGACAATGGTACCAAGTTAGTCGGTGCTGATAGAATTTTTCAATAAGAGCTAAATACAAAATACGGCTATCCAAGACAGATTGTCAATTGTCACTGTGTCAACACAGTGCCATTTCATTCCACTAGCTGCCCCCTATTTCGGTGGATTATGGGAACCATGTGTGAAATCAATGAAACATCACCTAAGGAGAATTATCGGTGAGACATTAACATTTGAAAAATTATCCACCCTGATGTATCAAATTGAAGCATGTTTGAATTCAAAACCTCTTTGTCCTCTTGCAAATGATGTCAATGATATACAAGCATTAAATCCAGTTCATTTTTCGATTTGTTGTGAATTAGTATCATAACCAGACCAGAGATTAACGAATCAGTAGAGGCAAACTTTCTACAAAAATGGAAATTAATAAATAAAATGAAAAGAGGTTTCTGGCAAGTATGGCCCTCCGAATATTTGTCTACATTGCAACAAAGACACAAATGGAGGACTGAGAAGGAAAATTTAAACGTTGGATAACTAGTAATAATAAAAGAAGATATAAGTCCAAGTAAAGGGTCCGGCAGTGAAACGGGTAGATTAAGATATTGCGAAGATTAGAGTCAGACGGCTCGAGAGGCGTGGGGGACTCGACCTTAAGCGTCCAGAGGGTCGGTATTTTCAGTCGTCATGTTGCGTTGGACGAATGAGCAGCGTGCTTTCGCCGTAAAAGCATTTTACAAAAATGCTGATAGTGCTGTTGGTGCTCAACGTGCTTTCCGTAGGGAGTTCAATTTGTTACCGCGTGATCCTGCACCTTCAGTGAACGCTATCAACCAATGGGTAAGAAATTTTGAAGAAACTGCTAATGTAACCAAGAAACGAGGTGGTAGTGTAAGGACGGCTCGTACTCCCGAGAATGTCAATCGGGTGCGAGAGGCTGTAAGAAGAAGTCCACGGAAATCTGCAAAGCGTCACAGCATACAGCTCGGTCTTAGTGACCGAACCACAAGAAGGATCCTGAAGAATAATCTCCACTTTCATCCATTTAAGATACAGGTGGTCCAAGCTCTCAAACCTCAACACTACGTTAGCCGACTACGCTTTTGTCAACAGTTGCTAAATTTAATTGATCAAGATGGACAGCTGGTCCATAATTTATGGATGAGTGATGAGGCACACTTCCGTCTTTGTGGATATGTCAATAAACAGAACTTTCGGTTTCGGAGTGACAATAATCCACGTAATCTTCACGAAAAGCCTCTTCATTCACAAAAGGTAACTGTGTGGTGCACAATGTCTACTCTAGGTGTGGTTGGTCCGTACTTTTTCGAAAGTGAAAACGGTAACACTGTAACAGTGAACTCTGAACGGTATGCTGAGATGTTGGTGAACTTTGCATTTCCTGCTCTCGATGAACATGTGAATGATCGGTCATTATTCCAGCAAGATGGTGCTACTAGCCACATTGCTAACATTTCGATGGACTCGCTGAAATTGGCGGTTCCTGGTCGCTTAATTAGCAGGAATGGCGATATGCCTTGGCCTGCCTGTTCACCAGACTTAGCGGCTCCTGACTTTTTTCTGTGGGGTTATTTAAAGCTAAAGGTTTTTGAATCAAACCCACCCACAACTAAGGACGAACTGAAGGAGCGAATCCAACAGGAGATCAACAACATTCCGTTGGATATGCTACGCAGAGTCATGGGATCCTTCACCAAAAGACTTCAAGAATGTGTTCGAAACGAAGGACGCCATCTTACAGATATAGTTTTCAAAAAATGAACATTTTCATATATCCTCATTAATTTCCACTAATTTAGATTAAATTTGTGTAGAAAAGTTCAATAAATATTAATAATTAAGACTTTGAGAATTTTTCTAAATATTCCCGTTTCACTGCTGGACCCTTTAAATGGTCCCTGGCAAGAATTGGTGAGGTATACCCCGGGAAAGATGAGAAAGTAAGAGTGGTATCCTTCCAGAAAGCCGAAGGGAACGCCGTAAAAAGGCCAATAACTAACATTGCACCATTGGCCATCAAACCAGAATCAGAGACTATAAAAAATGAAACAAAAACTAGCGTTACATTCAATTTTGTAACAAGAGTACCAAACATTTGATATATGTTCGTACTATTGATGGTGATAGCCCGATCAATCGAAGCGAATTATACAATTCATTACCCATCTCCGGGAATATACTTCGAAGATATTGGTCGCGCATAGTTGGGAAGAGGCACTCTCAGAATCGGTTTGCAATACAACTACACGAAACTGGTAGAAGATCTTAAATCAGTAAATAGCACAGTAAAACAAATGAGTACTTTATGCGAAAATATCATAAAAGCTGTCCCCATGTACCAATCTACTTCATCATCTTCAAGAAATGGAGAAGCAGGCCTTGTGGATAAAAGACGGAATGGATTATTTAATCACACGTGAGCGCCGTGTTTTATTAGGGACTTTAGCTTTTTACTGGTGTATTCGGTGTTAACGACGAAATCTAACAAGATATTGAAAAATTAGATAAAAATAAACATGAGGTAATTAGAGAATCAAACCATCAAATCAAGTTTATGCTATCCACACTAGCAGCTGTCGATGACACAGAGCCAAGAATAACAGAAAAGCTCCAGCACTTTCAAGAAAAGATGAATGCAGGACTAGATGCTATCAATAGAATGACATATTGGTATTCGAATATGCCAACACAAAGAAATGGAAAATTAAACATTCTGCTTCAATATATGAAAGAAGAGATGAAGACAATTCCGAAAATAATTATTTGTTAAACCTATTTCATCTGTCAAAGATGACCAAATTTGAAAGTAATCGAAAATAATTAAATATTCAAAAAATCAAATGAGCTTTGGAATCAGAAAGAATTAAACGTGGTTGATTATAGAATATACAAGCTCGTTTTCTTCTAAAGATTATCCAATGAAAGTAAAAAATGTCAAGAAGACTATATAGAAGGGCTGGAATATGCCAATATTTACAAAGAAACAGAAAATTAAACATTTCGCTCCAATATATGAAAGGAGAGATGAGAACAATTCCAAAAATTATTATTTGTTAAACCTATTTCATCTGTCAAAGATGACCAAATTTGAAAGAAATCGAAAATCTATGATCAACAAGATATGAATGTTAATCATAGATGGATTTTAGGATACATACTGAATACTATATTTATTGAAGACCAAAAGAAAATGTAGAGACACAGTAGTAGGTATTTGCAGATTTACAAAAGGTTTTGTCTCTAAAATATATCAAATATATATGCATAACATGAAACACCAGGTATAGACAATATCCCTGCGGAACTATTAAGAGCTGTCACCGAAAAGAAAGAGGAACTGATATTGCCATTAATCCAAGAGGTATGGACATAAGAACAGCTACCAACAGAAGTAAAAATGGAATTATGGTGAATATAACTAAGAAAGGGAACCTAAGAAATGTAGCAACTGAAAGAGCAGCTCTGTTCCAGTTGCTGAGTAGGTAGATATATTTTGCTTCAATATATGAAAGGAAAAATAAAGACAAATCCAAAAATTATTTGTTCAATCTATTTGATATCTTGTTGGTCATAAATGGAGATTAGGATACATACTGAAAACTATATTTATTAAAAATTATGTTGGATGAAGACCAAAAGAAAATGTAGAAACGCAGTAGTACTTACAGTTTTACAAAAGTTTTTGTCTCTAAAATATACCAAATGTATGTGCCTAACAAGAAACTGTTACGCCTTAATTTCCCTCTTTAACATCGATTAATAGTCTTCATTTATTGACGAGTCCCGACAAAACATGAAAGCAATATATATATAAAAAACTATAAGACGAAATATAAATTAGACAAAATCTTTAATAACACGAATTACTTCATATCCTGTCCCTGTCTGTCGAAGGTGGTAATTAATTCCACTGATCCATGTTCGGGAAATTAGACGACCATAAATTGCCCTTGAAGTATAGGCTGCAGTGCTCGTCAACTCTTCAGCAGGAAGCTATTTTTTTCCGTGTACGAAGAGGAAATGGGTTATATTTTCCTCAAACCTACGTAAGTCGCAAACGGCAAATTGGCTGTTCCAAAAATTATAATTCACTCTTTGACATGATCCCTTTATGAACGATGAATAAACTAAAGGTCAAAGATGGGTGAATTAACTTCCATTAAGAAGATGTACACTCGTAGATTTTTTAAACAACTTTACACTACCAAGGTCTGTCTGCTAATCCTCGAATCGAACCCGCGTGTAAGCGGAAGGGTTGATATAGTTACCAAAGTTAACAATAGGCAGTGGAACAAGTATCCAAATGAACGTATTTAATATAATATACCGGGACTCGTCAATAAATAATGAAGACTATTAAGCGATATTAAGAAGGGAAATTAAGGCGTAACAAAAAAATTATGGAATTGACACTGTCATTAATACAATAGATATGAACATGTACCAACAGAATGGAAAACTGGAATTGTGGTGAATATAACTAAGAAAGGGAACCTATAAACCTAGCAACTGGTGCAGAGTCACTCAGTTCTGTAGTATTAATTGGCACGTATAATACACAAAAGCATAAGTAAAGCGACAAAGAATAATTAAGGACAGACCAAGTAGGTTTTGGAAGAGGAAAATTTTGTGTAGACCAAATAGTCAGAGCTGGATTTTAAAGACTTTGAAAAAGCTTTCAATTTGACGACACTATGCCAAATAGTTTATAAACGGTATTGAAGTGACAAAATGAAAATTAATTAAAGATATTAAGCAAGGCTGTGTTCTGTTCCAGATGCTGTCTGGATTATATATTAAGAAGACAACAGAATAGATAAATGGGATTACATGGAATCAAATTGGACGGACGTGGATTATGCAGATCATACAAGCACACATCATATCAAATAACGTAAAAGATCTTTTAAACGTGATAACTAAAGACGGCAGACTGTGTGCCCGGTGCATGGTGACATGAATCATGTCACCATGTGTACTAAATATTATTTTTAATACCACTTTTTCTTTAGAATAAATGTTTCGTTCATTGTTAGAAATACAAAATAATGTTTTTTTTTATTTTGATTTAGAACTGTAAAATATATGTTCAAATTCTGTTATCTCTTTGATAAATGCATGTATGGAAATATTTAGGAAACTACTAAATATATGTTTCTCTGCTCCGATATGTAAACAAAGCGAGAGGAATGAATGAGCCATAATTTTTTTCCTGAAAGAGGAATACTTTCTTTGTATTATTGGCAATAACAGATGCACCTGCAAAACATATTTATATTATAGTATCCAAAATAATATTTAGTACACATGCTGACATGATTCATGTCACCATGCACCGGGCACACAGTCTGTCGTCTGATAACTAAGTTTTGAACAGAGTCGCAAAAAGTAGAGCTAAAGATAAACACTAAGGAAGTAAATGAAATGACAATCGGACTGATATAGCCTTGTGGGAAGATCTACATCAACGGACAAAACTATGAACAGATCGAAGATACATACTGTTCCTTGGAAGTATCCCGAATTGAGATGAATGGACGGAATCACTTATTAAGCAACGAATTTTAAAGGGATTATGGGCTTATAGAGTGTTTAACAAAACAACATATTAGCATCTTCACAAGTCAGCAAAAAATATGTTAAAACGGTATAGTGTCCGCTTGCGAAATGTGCACGATATTTTTGTGAAGAGACTTTTGGTAAAATGGGATAACCAAAAAAAGAATTAAGGCAATGAACTAAGCAAATCCCTATAAAATTGGAGGCTAAGGGAAGAAAGTGGAAACTGGATAGGATTTATAATAAGAAAGCAAGTTAATGGTGTTATAAAAACGTTTTCAATTAAATTATTGAAAATTATGGAAGAAAATCCTCGATTGGCAAAGGATGAAAGAATTTGGAAACGCTATATCGTCATTTCCTACCTATTATTTTCGTACTGCTTTTATTAATTGAAATTGGACCAACGATCAAATATTGTAAAATACAAGAACGGGTAATAAAATTTTTCATAATTTATACACAAACTTGAATAAGAAACTTTGATGTACTTTTTCTGTATCTGTAGAATTTAAAGGAGAATGGTCAGTTTTTAATAACCCACACTGTATATAAGAAATTTTATTATTCTTTTAAATTGAAAGACAAGCAGCATTTAATTAACCTTTAACAAAAAAGTGAAGATGATTTTCGCGAACAAATATCGTTTGACCTCGAATATTTTACGAAACGCGGCAAGGCCATTCAATTTAATTTACTGCAAAATATGTCACTCCATCGTTAAGCATAACTAAATTCATTATTAACGCTTCGAAACATTTAAACAACTTGAACAGTGGTATAAGCACTAAATGTTACTTTTTTGTCATTCTTTCTCTTGTTGTTTTCTTCCTTTTTTATCACGCTTTTCAAATGATTCTCGCCGGAATTGAATTTTTGACTTAGCTCGCTCAAACTGCCCCATCTTCCGCACTCTGATCTAGTATCCATTTGGTCATTTCTCGTTTGAAGTGTCGCATTAAATTCCCTTAATTTTCCCGACATACCAAACAGTCGATTGGAAATTTGATTATTCGCTGTTGGTAGCGGTGAGATTAGCATAGGTTGGTACCTCCGGTGGTACATAGGGGAACTGTTTATCGTTGTATCGATATATCGGTACGCCATCGGTGTGAAATTCCTAGTTTCGCTTCGACTTCTTTGACTTTTTAACAACCTAGGGACTGAGTTCGTCCAATTTTCTAGATTCACTTTATTCCTGGTTAGGGTTCCGTTTTCAGAAATCTTCTTAGGCTCACTGTACTTAAACTGCTGATACGTTGTTAGTTTAGGTTTGACGTTCCCAAGAATATTAAACGCTCTGTTTAGCTTTTGTTCGCTGGAAATTGGTATCTTCTCATCTGGGTCAACTTTAGGTACGTTCACCCTAACGTATTCCCCTTTCAAAATATCTTTCTGTTCAATTATCGGTGGTTCTGGAGCTTTGCCTTTTAATTTCCTTCGTCTCTCAGGTTTTTTAGGTTCTCTTAGATCTTCCGCGGACTTCCAAACCTTCCTTAAAGTATTTTCATTGGAATTATGAAACGTTTCTTTTACCACAGTGGTTTTATTGATTTTTACTTGGTTTTCGGAAGGGAATTTTTTAAAATCGGGTGCATTTATGCTTATAATACTAGTTGGTTCATAATTATCAGGTAGAATTAAATTACAGTTAGGTTCCCTAGATATTTCTATATGCGTTATTCCATTGTTATCAGTTCTTTGGAGCAGATTAAACCTGGTATTGGTGCTTATAGTTTTTCCGTAAATTTTTTGATTCGTCACCGCTTTTAATGTATTAAAATTGGCATAAAACTTATGTAAAACGTCTAAATTATCGAACTTAAACACTAGAACGTCGTTTTTTATTACAAACAGCAGAAGATTAGAAAACTTCACATCAGCATAACAGACACAATTGACTAGATTGTAAGTTTCAGTTGTATTTAGTGATTTCGCGGCGTTTTCCTTTTTGACGGTAGCCGAATCGGTATCGTCCGAATCTGAGCAAGCTGAACCGTTGGCACTGTCAGTCTCAGTCTTGGGTATGGGATTTTCCAAGGCGTTATTCGTAAAGCTGTCGTCACTAGATACTATGGATAAACTGTCTATATCTGATTCGAAGCCTTCATCTGATGAACTTGATTTGGGTGGGAGTGATGGCTGGGACACTAACACTAGATCCAGTTGACATGAGTGAAGTCTCAGGTCGTATTCGGGTAATGGTGGTTTCCTCTGTTGTGACTTCTCGACTATCGCTGTTAGCGATGTGGTGGCGTTTTCTCTTAGAAGAAGTGTTGCGATTGTCATGTTGGAATGGCATTATCTGAAAACAAAAAAATATTTATGAAAATCTGAATTTTAATGTTCAGTCATATAAGTAAAGCTATATATATATAGCACATTTTATGTATCAAACCAAGTCATTTTTGGACGTAAATATTTCAACGCATTTTACTTTAGATTAAGTGTATAAAAGCACAGTATATAGACTTTCACGTCCGGCATAAATATCAATGTTCGATTTTAGGCTGAAGAGTCGTGATAGAAAAAAAATTTCTTCCGTACGTTTCGTTCACAACTACAATGAAAATTAGCAGCGGTGATGGAGAAGTACTCATATTATTCTCGTCGTTTAGTGATACTTCGACCGGGAAGGTGTCACTATTCACTATTGAAGTCTTCGATCTGACCAGTAAAAAGAAAGTTAGGGACCTAATAATATAATATCAATAGTAGCAGTACTATTATTTTAATGTAGATGGCATGACGAGAGAGTAATTCTCACATTGAAGTTCATATGAGCTTAATGGATTTAAAAATATGGAAATTTTCACCTATATCCCAGTCAGGTTTGTTGTAATATTTGTAGGTGTTGGGGGCCTCGGCTATTTTAGTGTATAACATCATGAAAATGCAATCGGAGCACATAGACGGTAGTACATAATCACCTTCTCCTACAGTAAGTTCCATCGGTATATTTTTCATTTTAAGCAGTTGCTTACTGTATGGCAAAGTCACAGAAAACTCTTAATTTATATATTTCTATTTTATATATGTCTGCATTATCATCAGCTAACTGACGATAATGCAGACAAAAGTCACGTAATTTACAGAAGAATTCCTTATATACAAAATTCAACTGATCAAATAGTTCAACAATTTAAAAAAGTAAGTAACATGACAACTTCGCAACATTTATTTACACGAACAAAAGACAAAACACTCATTTTAAATCAAAATATAATTTTTCAAAATGTCATTTATAAAATACCTTGTCAAGAGTGTGGGGATTGCTACATAGGGCAAACGTCTAAACTTCTCAAACAACGAATTAGTCAACATAAGAGTGATTGCAGAATTGGAAAGAAATCTTATGCTTTGTAATTACATTTTAATAACCATAATCACATTCTTAATTATGACAATGTTCAAATTTTGGAAAAGGAAAATCATTATAAAAACAGACTAGTACTTGAAATGATACACATTCAGAAAGAGAAAGGCACGCTAAATTTTAAAACGGACACCAATAGTTTATGTGTAATTTATTCGAATTTATTAAACAGAGAATAAATAGATATTTTTAATGTCATGTGCATAACACTGTAATCAAGGAATTTATTTTAGTTACAATAACATAATGTGTATAGATAGATCCTCAAAGCATAAAAGGTAAGTTTTAAATACCACATAGTATTGCATTTGCATGAAAAATCACGTGATTCGATATAATATAAAAGTAAGGTTAAATGTTATTATGAAATTGTTATAATTCAAATATTTAAATTAGGTAACACAAATTCAAAGTAAGAAGAACTGTATTTTTCGGTATTAAACTGTATAGTGATCAAATGCTAACATTTTAGGAATTTAAATGAAATATAAACGATCTTTTTCGCAATGTAACTAATAAAATTTGATATTTTAGGAGATTATTAAATAAATACTCAATTTTGATGCTGGTTGTTTTTCTGTATGGATGTTGGATGTTCGAGTCTTGGTACACAGGAAAAACGGGTTCAGGTGCAGGAGAAAAGCTGGTTTTGTTCCAAATTCGGGTTGGCGTCCTTTGGAAATTGGAGTTTTGGTTATCGGTGCTCAGCGGTTTCAGGATAAGGTAACCTCCGTAAAAACGATGCTAGTGGATCGGGAACTTATGGGATATCTTTTTGGTAAGGTTTCGCTAATTTATTTTAGGCTTATATCACTTTATTCCTTCACACACTTTTTATAAAAATTAGACGCGTTGTACCATTTTTAATTACACAAGCTAACTCTCTATTGTTTTTGTTAATTCTCCAGGCATCTTATTCTGAATGTTGTTTATATTTATTTAATCTCAACAATAATTTTCTCAAAATAAAATAAATTACCACAACCAATCGTTATGACATTTCATTAAAATTATTGTATTAATTTTACAATGGATAAAAGTTTATTTTAAATGTTCAATTTCCGCTAATTACCTATTTTCATTTGGGATAATTCCCGCCTTATCTGATTTTAAAATAGGTACAGCTATGACCATAATATGTTACATATAATTCCAATCAATTAAGTTAAATATCTTCGGGAAAATTAAAATGTAAATGAAAATGACTAAATTGAATGGTTACAAGAAATTCAATAATTATGTGATACAAAATTGATAAATTAAAAACGCGGCATTAACTTTATTGATATGGCATGTGAAAAATGCAGTTCTAACAAAAACTTATTCTAAATTAACAATTTTAAATATTAATACTGTATTTTTGCTCTAGGCCCCTCATGTACATGGTTAGCCTCATCACAATATATATATATATATATATATATATATATATATATATATATATATATATATGGAAAGGATAGTCGTTTTTTTTGGGGGGAAATCCAGCAAAATTAAACTCTGTTAATTAAGTCAGTTCTTTATTTTTTAGCCCAATATTTCGCATCGAATTTGTATGCTTCCTCGGGGAATTACTTTAAGAGTAGATGGACATAAATTTAGTACTTATTAACAAAAGAAAGTTGTTAATACTTACAAATGTGAACTTGTTCTTTTTTTTGAGGAATTACTCATATTGTAATATTCTAAAGTAACATAACTAATGTCAACGGACGTGCACTTAGTTATTTCGAAATTACATTTTAAAAACAGGACAACCAACATACATTTTAAAATGTAATTTCGAAATAACTAAGTGTACGTCCGTTGACATTAGTTGTGTTACTTTAGAATATTACAAACATATGAGTAATTTCTCCAAAAAAGAAACAAGTTCACATTTGTAAGTATTAACGACTTTCTTTTGTTAATAAGTACTAAATTTATGTCCATCAACTCATAAAGTGATCCCCTGAGGAAGCATACGAATTCGATGCGAAATATTGGGCTAAAAAATAAAGAACTGACTTAATTAATAGAGTTTAATTTTGCTGGATTCCCCCCGAAAAAACGACTATCCTTTCCATAGATGTTCTAACGGCAAAGACTCCTGGTCTAATTATATATACCGCCTCATTCTGAGAAACGCAACAATCCGAATGTATGAATATTTCTCCCGCTCCGAATAAAAATCCCCTGAACGCGTTTAGCCAATCACAACACAGTCTGTCTCATTCCGAGCAAACGCAACGATCCGAATGTGCAATTATTTTTCTGGCTCCTAATACAATTCCCCTGAATGCTGTAGGCGCGTTAACATCGATGTCATATGTCAAACATACTTACATATTATGGTGCCGCGTAAGAAAAATTATCTGATTACCAAATTACTATTAAAGGACTATAAATTGTTTAGTCCTGTGTTATGGTAATGAGTAAAAATTGCAATACGTTATACTGACGATGGTTACACAAAGCGTAATGATATTATTACTAAGCGATCAAGAAAATTCCAAATAAGGCATCAAGAGATTTAATAAATTAAATTTTAATAATAAAGGTCACAAAAACTATTCATAGTATACTAAATAAATTTCAGAACTAATAAAAACTAAATTAAATTCTAGTAATGTAAAGAAAAATTTACTCTTACAAATAATAAAATAAATTGTTCATAATGAGAAATTAATTATATAATAACGGAAATTCATCCGTTTAAACTCATCGCCGTAAAATAATTGATGATGTTTGGAATATTTATAATTACGAAAACCATTTAATTTTAGTATGCGGTTAACGGAAGAGCAGCATATGCCTAAATCATTGGAAATATCGCTGTCAAATTTCAATTTAGTTCTATTGCAGCGCATACTAAAATGGACGTATCATTAGGAACTCTGCGATTTGGGAATAATCGTTTTAAATTTTGTACAGTACCAGTAATGTCTATTTTCTTTTTAAGTCTACAAATTGTAGCTTTGTTCGGGATGGGCCTGTCGGCATACCTTCCGGCAAATAAGTCACATACTCTTTGATAAGAATTATCAGCGTGATACCATTTCATCATTTCGGCTTTCTCTTCTAGTGTATAACGCGGCATGATCACTATTCAAACGCTTAAGAGACTCCGTATAGGGTGACAGTGGTGACACTAATTTGTGACATTAATTGTCAAATGGTTGCGCGACAGACTGTTTTGTGATTGGCTAAAAGCGTTCAGGGGATTTTTATTCGGAGCGGGAGAAATATTCATACATTCGGATCGTTGCGTTTGCTCAGAATGAGGCGGTATATATAAAGGCATCGTTCGTATGCGTGTTCGTCATAAACAAAAAAACCCTGGATCGATTTACGCGGTTTTTTTGTAAAATGATTTGCGATATCCGGAGAAGGTTTAATGCTACTGAAAGCCTCGATCTGACCAGTAGAAAGAAAGTTAGGGGCCTACTAATATAATATTAATAGTAGCGGTACTATTATTTAAAAGTAGATGACACCACGAGACAGTACTCCTCATATTGAGGGCCACATGGACAATTATACGTTGCATGCTCACGTGTAGCAAAACCAAGAGGTTTGTTTGTATATATGCCAAATGGAATCAGCAAAAACATTGTATCTCCAAGGACATTGCAATAAACTTAAAGTTGAACACAACAGTAATTACAATTTATGTTATCCAAAACACAATAATAATAATAATGCATATGTAAATATCTAATTTTAACTAAATAAAATAATTGATATCAAACATTCAATTGTGTTCATTAATCTCTCTAATATATTTCTAAGCTTGGGCGTGTTTTGGGATATATGGACATACTACTTTTTTTTTTTAAAGTGGTTAGAATTATTTTATAAACGTTCTGCGAAACGTGTAGGTCTTAAAGAGGATTGTGCTGAATAAATAAAATTATGTGTTGAAATATTGTGGCGTTTTATATACAATATATAGGCTAAATATTTATTAATACCCCGTCGAAAATGGAAATTTTAAGAAGGGATTTGTATTTATTTAATTCGTTTTGAATGCATTGTGTAGATGCATTTTGAATTTCTGTCATTCACCAGAAATGTTCAATAAGCAGATATGTTATAAGCTTCAAAATCAAAGCTGACTTTTTTATAGAGAAATTGACAGCCTCTATGAAAATCACTAAGACATAATTTTTTTAAGAATGGGTCAACTTATATGAAACATGATCTATACACACTTGCGTGACAGAGCATTTTAACTTCAATTTCATGTTAATCTATGAAAGATATTATTAAAAATGACCTTTCAATATAATAGTTTTTTATTCTCAGGCTTGGTATCTGTTAAGCCCTCATAAATACCGTGTTTAATAATATCCAATAAATATATGGATCAATTTCACTTTTTTTATTACACTTAAAACGGCTAGGAAACCGGTCCATAGCTTGAGATCACTACATAAAATATATGCTTTCTGTATACATGCATATGTAGTTAGGCGAGTTTACAGAATATTTTTCATTTGTTTTGTATAGGCTAAATGTATTTAAAAGCCTAACTTATTTCAACTAATAATAATATAGATAATGTTATATAAAATAGGCGATAAGTTGATAAATTACGATGAGAAAGAGAGATAGAGAAGTCGTTGAGTGTTAATAAAAACCTGTTCTGTCCACATATACTATCAACACTTCGTGTACCTCTTTATTACGTCCGTATATTTGGAAGAATTTCAAAGAGTTGATGGAAGACTTGCTGTTTGATTTTAATACACGAAGTGAGTTTATTTTTAGCATCGTTGGTTATTGTTGTTTTGGGTGAACGTGGTACCACTGGCCTAATTAAAATTTTATCGAGTGGATGTACTTTGTCTCTGGGGAATTCCCAAATTATATCTTATTATAGGAATATGTAGTAATAAATGGATTTTTTTCTAGCGATAAGTGAATAGAAAGTAGTTTCGGTTAATGGATGATAATGGAATTTATATCGCTTTTTTCTAATAATTCAAGTAAAAAATAAGTTCTTTAAGAAATATTGTAATGTATTCTTACTCATACATTTATGAATTATACTTATGTAGATTTAGAATTGTATTAAATACATTACGCGCCAAAATATACAGTACTGGAACAATACATTACACAGGCCTGCATTTTTCAACACTTTGAAAGTTGATTTAAAAATTTTAACTGTTTTCTAGTAATTGGGTAAGGCTGATTTCAAATCGGCTTTTATTATTTTTTTTGTATCACGTAAGGTTACTTTTCAAACCAGTAAAATCAAAAAATATAGAAGAAACACGATTTATTTCATTTATAAGCTAGTTTTATATTATATTAAAAAAAATACAAAAATATACACATAGAAACTATTAGAAATAGTTATTTATTCTTTATGCTTCTTAAGAAAACGTTTTCGTTTTTCAGAAAAGCTTGTTTTTCTGTCATATTCAGCTAAAGGAAGATCTCTTCTCAATGTCCAACAGTAATCGGCCATCATTTTTGTGTCCCACCGCCCTTGGTATCTTTTTTCCATCTCTTTAATATCCAGGTGAAATCTTTCTCCTTGCTCTTCACTCATGTCCCCAAGGCTTTCTGGGAAATAGTCCAAATGGGAATGTAAAAAGTGAATTTTTATGCTCATATTGCAACCAAGAATCCTGAATTTTTCCAGCATATTTTCAACCATCTCAACATAGTTTGTGTCTTTATAATTCCCTAGAAATTTATGTACAACTTCGTTAAAAGCATGCCATGCATGTTTTTCCTTATCTTCATTCACATTTTCAAATTCTTGATCTTTCACCAAGCTCCTAATCTACGGGCCTACAAAGATTCCCTCCTTTAATTTTGCCTCTGACAGAGTCGGAAATGTTTTACACAAATATTTAAAACAATTTCCTTCTTCGTTTAAGGCCTTAACAAATTGTTTCATAAGTCCAAGTTTTATGTGAAGCGGTGGAACACTTTTTGAGGGTCAATAAGACTTTCGCGAATTACATTTTTGGTTCCAGGTGTTAAAGTCACCCTTTATGGCCAGTCTTTTTTTATCCAATGCTGTTCTCGATTTCTGCTATCCCACTTGCACAGGAAACATGGAAGTTTAGTATATCCAGACTGCTGACCCAAGAGAAGGCCTAAAATTTTTAAGTCTCCACACACTTCCCAGTTGTGATTTTTATATTGTACTCTTAAAAGTAATTCCTGTAAATTTTCATAGTTTTCCTTTAAATCAACAGAATGGCCGACCGGAACAGAAGCAAAAACATTGCCATTATGTAGAAGAACAGCTTTAAGGCTCCTTTTTGAAGAGTCGATGAAAAGTCTCCAGTCAGAAGGTGTGTACTCAGGAGCTCCGAGGAAAGTAAGTAGATCAGCATTGCTTGGCAGTACACGGGTGGTCCGTTTTGTGCAAAATATTTTACAAATCCAGCCTCACGATTTCTATACCAAGAGAAGGTAGTTTCTGGGGCAAGCAAATTTTTTTGTTTCAACCTAGACCCCAGTATTTCAGAAAGATCTTTTAAAGTCCCAAATCTCTTACTAAATCATTCAGTTCGGCTTGTGAAAATAGCTGAGGTTGGTTTTGACCTGAGGTTGATGGTTCAAAATCACTATCCATCTGTACAGAGCCGGAAGTTGAAGAGGTTTCAATATCGTCTTGTAGTACTTTGGGGGGTATAGGTATAGGTACATGATCACTGTGAGGAACTGGTCTGATAGCTGATTTAATATTGTTTGGGTACAAAATATGTTTCAAAGTTTTTCTGTTATGCCCCTTAATATCACAAAGACATAAGTAGCAATCTTCATGATGATTTTGCGGTTCTCTCCAAACTATCGGTATTCCAAAAGGAAGGCTTTTTCTATTCCCTTTGGTCCCATGTCTTAAACCTTCTTCACATACCTTACAAACAACCTGCGGTGCCCAATCTTTATCTTGATCTCCTAATTTTATTTTGAAATAAGCATAATATGCATTTTTCACAAATTCACCAATTGGTCTCTTAAACTTTTTCAAGACGAAATATCCACAAATATAACAGAAATCATCTGGTTTGTTTTTGCAACACCGGCTAGACATATTTTTAAGAAATGTTTATTTATCAAATACCACGCACAACACTTAAGACAAATTAATTTTACATGTTTACTGATCGACACTCAGAGCTATAATGAAGTAAATGACATTAAAATATACATTTTGTTTGGAGTGATAAACTTGAAATCCTTCTTCGCAGTACTAATAAAGTGAAAGCATAATAAATAGGATTTAGCAGGTAAAAAGCAGGAAATTTGTAGAAGAAAGAATGCATACTATATAAGCGAAAATTACCGAGGAAGAAAATTATTCACGAAGATATTGTCAACATTGACAAACATATTTTTAACTTTCACACAATTAATAAATTTTGAAGTCAAAGTCTATTGGAAATTTGTTTAAATAATTAAAGAAATAAAAAGTCATTTAATCTCCGCACCGGTTTGGGAGAAACATTGTACAAAGAGGAGTTTGAAAGTTTATATGCGGAACTCGAATCCGTGTAAGTAAAATTTTATACAAGATAAATTTTGGAGTATACAGGCTGATTCATTTTCGGCCCTCACCATGGGGATCTCTCTTATTATTGGAGATAGAGTATAGGTTTAAATTTGGCAAAGTTGTTAAATTTTGTGTTTGTTATAAATCCGTAAAGAAAATAGACCTGTGACAAATGACCTTCGTTATTTAAAAAAAATACGGGAAAACCCCATTTTCTTCTTTTACCTGTAGCACCGACATTTGGCATTGTAGAGAAAAAAATAAAAACACATCCTTGTGACCATTTCTAAACCTCTATCCAGTGGTGTACTCTAAATTTTTAGACGACGTTTCGTTTCTTTCTGGCCATCATCAACTATCTAATTTCTTATAGGCGCCATATTGGATTTAGACATCTTCAGAAAGAGTTTTTTTTTCTGATTTCAACCATGTACCACATGCTGACTATAGTTTTTGACATTAGGTTTTATTTGAAAGAATAAATTATAAGATTAAATAAGGTAGCCTTTGGAATTTCAATTTGTCAAACATTTCATTTATTGTTCATTAATAATACAAAAATGTCATACACTAACGAAGAGAAACGAGATATGATAAGTATTTTTTATTCTTCGAAACGAAATTCAACAGTAGCGAGTACAAGATAACAAAAACATTAATAAAAATACATAGAAAAGTAAACAATAAACAATTACAGTAAATGTTCAATTATCTAGCCATCTTCGGTAATGCACAATTGGGCACGCCTTCTGGCATTTTGTACTGCCCTTTGTATAGTTCTCCTAGGAACTGCATCGAAGGCATTCTGAAGTCTGTCTCGTAATTCTTCAATGTTTTGTGGCGCATCTACTTCATAAATATTATTTTTAACATATCCCCATAAAAAAAAATCTAGCGGACTTAAATCAAGTGATCTCGCAGGCCATTCAGCAACTCCCCTATTTCGAATCCAACAGTTTGCAAACTCTTGATTTAAGAAATTTCTAACAACAGCTGCATTGTGTGCTGGTGCGCCATCTTGTTGCCACCATAAATATTGTATTTGATTTAATGGGATATTGTCGTCAAGATAGTCAGATACGTATGTACGTAAAATGTTTAAATATCTTTCTCCATTTAAATGTTCTTCATACATAACTGGTCCTAAGAGACGATTTGCCAAAATACCCATCCAAACGTTTATTCCAAAACGATGTTGTGGTCTTCTAGCCCTGTTTTGTCGGGGATTTTGTACTGCCCAATAGTGCTCCGTATTTCTGTTGAACATTCCAGAATTTGTAAATTTTGTTTCATCTGACCAGATGATTTTGCTTAAAAAATTTTCGTCATTTTCTATCCTTCCCATTAACCAATTACAATATTCTAGCCTTCTCAAATTATCTCCAGGCAGTAAAGAGTGACTAACATGGATCCTGTATGGTGTAAACCTACTTTTATGTAAAGTTCTCCAAACTCTGGACTGGCACAAATTTAATTCTGACGCTATTTCGGGTGTAGAAATTGATGGATTATTATTTATCTATAAAAATACAAGATTAACATGAAATTTGAAAACACGCTTTTAATTTACCATTTGTAAAATATCTTGTCGATTTTCATTTAAATTCCTGTTATCTTGACCATTACGCGGCTTAGTAAACGATCCATTCCCGACCAAATTTCTGTCAAGATCTAGAAAAATGGTACGATGAGGCTGTTGTCGTTCTGGATATAATTGTAGATATCTTGTACTCGCTACTGTTGAATTTCGGTTCGAAGAATAAAAAATACTTATCATATCTCGTTTCTCTTCGTTAGTGTATGACATTTTTGTATTATTAATGAACAATAAATGAAATGTTTGACAGATTGATATTCCATGGCTACCTTATTTAATCTTATAATTTATTCTTTCAAATAAAACCTAATGTCAAAAACTTTAGTCAGCATGTGGTACATGTTTGAAGTCAGAAAAAAAACTCTTTCTGAAGATGTCTAAATCCAATATGGCGCCTATAAGAAATTAGATAGTTGATGATTGCCAGAAAGAAACGAAACGTCGTATAAAAATTTAGAGTACACCACTGGATAGAGGTTTAGAAATGGCCACAAGGATGTGTTTTTATATTTTCTCTACAAGGCCAAATGTCGGTGCTACAGGTAAAAGAATAAAATGGGGTTTTCGTGTTTTTTTTTTAAATAACGAAAGTCATTTGTCACAGGTCTATTTTCTTTACGGATTTATAACAAACACAAAATTTAACAACTTTGCCAAATTTAAAATTTAATTTAATTTCATTATGCTCTATCTCCACTAATAAGCGAGATCCCCATGGTGAGGGCCGAAAATGAATCAGCCTGTATAGAGTTAACGAAATTTGATAAAGGTATATGTGGATTGTGATTTTGAACTATTAAGTAACATACACACAACATACAGTAATAAATACACGATTAAAGTGTATGTTAGGCCAGATACTTGAGTCTGATAAAGAGGAAGTAGGATTCCCTGAATATTCTCAAAATATCTGTGCCATTGAGATTTTTAAAGTTTCAAAACATTCAGAGATAGGCGTGGAAAATAATAAGTGCTTATACAGTGTGAAGACAAGGACCCTATTCTGTAGCGATACATCTCCCACTTAAAATAGGCCCTGAATAGCACACTCGCTTTGTCAGAATTTATCAGTAGAGACTAGAGATCCATATTTCCAGACTGTGAGTACTGATCTCAACATTAGGAGGGCAAATACCCCCTTTTGTGAGAGAAATCCTCAAAAGTCTTTGCTTGTGAGATTTATTTGAATCTGAGTCAAATCTCCAAAATTATCTGTGTAGAGTTCATAAGAGAATATTTGTATATAAAAGTTTCGTTGCTAGATTAAGAATAGGTTAAGAATGAAATATTTTAAGACAATAACAATGAAATGTAAAAATATTAATAGGAAACAAAATATTTTTAAATAAATACTGCTTGTTGTGTTATTTCTTTGTATTTACTTTGGACGCTAGTCCTAGTTGTGTAGAACCAAAAGATTACCCTGAGATATACACAGAATATACAGAGTCTCAACAAAATTATGCCCGTGTAACTATGTACACAATCATTCCGTTAATTAAATTCATTTTTAAGAGCAAAGTTCACAGCAGGATGAATAGGCAACAGCGATATGGCCCAGTTGAAACGAGCTATATATATATATATTCTTTCAAAAACCTATGATACTAATAATAGGACGACAATAAGACATTTCCTTAGGCGAACAAGGTACTTGGTACAAGGAATTTATTTTTTATCATATTAAATTCTTTTAAATCCGATTGACGTTCTCGATATATTCTTTTTATTATTGTTATATACTACTGCTTCTGTATAAATAGCCAGACGTCAAGATATTTGTCAATGTGTTTATAACAACAATGGGATATTACAAAGACTGCAAGGAAGCGCTTCCTGGCCTGTTAAAGACAAGGAATAATTGCAACGAGTCCTTGGCTTGTCCGATTTCGCTATTTCGCTGGTACAAACGCACGTATATTAAAAACAAACTTTTCGCAATTATAGTAACGACACTTACATTACTATAACTAGCAGGAGAAGATAAATAATTTATTTTTTTTTAATTAGAATTAATTTAATTAAATTACAGTTTCTTAAGCGATGATGTATAAAAAAAAATATTTGACGCTGCTATGTTGGGATTTGCATTATTTATATACAGGATGTTATTATATGTTGTTGAGGTGGGGCACATAAAGTGTTACAGAGTAATAGCACTCAAACGATTAATCATATCGAAAAATGTTTCAGACAAAAGTTTCAGTGTTCGGGAAGGCGGTCATACTGGGCCATCCAGTTTTTTCATCGGTGTAGGCGTAGAAGCTACGTCAATGTCAACTCCAATTTTTTAAATGGAACCATGTATTTTCTTTTCAATAACATTATTACAGATTTTAAGATGAATTCAGCGACCTACAACACAAGGTCATTCTAGTCACGTAAAGTATGAAAATAGTCGAAAAATCGAAAAATATCGGAATAATCAGCATCAGAGGATCCACTAACTTTGGTTTGGGTCTACCTACAGAAGATGCTCGAAGTGGCCACCCTCCGCTTGTAAGCAGTGGTTAATTCACCGAGGAAACGACCGTCTAACGTTAGCCAACATTTGTCGTGTAATTTCGGTATATGCTCGGCGTATTCTTTCTTTCATGTCGTCAGGCGTGGTAGGTGCTTCCGCCATTACGTGTCCTTTGACAAAACCCCAGAAAAAGTAATCCATTAGTGTTAGATCTGGCGAACGAGGTGGCCAAGCAACTGTAGCGCCTCGTCCTATCCATTTTTCACCATAAATCTCATTCATCACTTGTCTTGCACATAGAGCATAATGGGATGGTGCACCGTCGTGTTGCATCCACATGTTTATGCGAACTAGCAAGGGCACGTCTTCCAGTAATTCGGGCTGTCCGTTTTGCAGAAAGTTTACGTAATCTTGCCCACTTAAGTGACCTTCAAAAAAATGTGGACCAATGACGTGATCGCCGACAATGCCGGCCCAACAATTAACGGACCACGGATGTTGATATCGTACAGTTCTCGTCCATCGAGGATTCGCATTTGCCCAGTAATGCATGTTATGTCTATTCACATTTCCCGTATTTGTGAAGTTAGCATCGTCAGAAAAAAGCACATGACTCAAAAATGAAACACCGTGTCCATTTTTCGACGAATCCAGTTACAGAAATTGACGCGATTTTGGAAATCATTACCGTATAAATCCTGATGCAGTGACATACAATACGGATGTAATTTGTGTTGATGTAATATTCTTAATACAGATCGCCGACTAATTCCACTCTCTCTTTCCATTTGCCTGGTGCCCGCATGGGGATTTTGTGCAGTAAAAGCTAAGATAGCAGCCGCATTTTCATCAACAATCGGTCGACGTTTGGCTCGTGTTTGTTTCATTGTACCGAAGCGACAGAAACGGTCAGCTAATCGCTTAAATGCTATGTGCGATTTTTATTGTCTGTCCGGATAACGAGCCGCGTACAACTGCTCAGCGTTTCTGTAATGTTTGCGGCATTCCCCCAGCACCATTAACATATCAAAATATTCTTGATAATCGTTCATTTTCGCGATCCGATGTACTCACAATAGAAGGCAATGCGTGATTAACTGACAGCCGTATGCGTTGACAGTTGATGCTGATTATTCCGATATTTTTCGATTTTTCGACTATTTTCATACTTTGCGTGACTAGAATGACCTTGTGTTGTAGGTCGCTGAATTCGTCTTAAAATCTGTAATAATGTTATTGAAAAGAAAATACATGGTTCCATTTAAAAAATTGGAGTTGACATTGACGTAGCTTCTACACCTACACTGATCAAAAAACTGGGTAGCCCAGTATGACCGCCTTCCCGAACACTGAAACTTTTGTCTGAAACATTTTTCGATATGATTAATCGTTTGAGTGCTATTGCTCTGTAACCCTTTATGTGCCCCACCCGGTATAGTAGGTTAGTAGAGACATTTTGCTAGTAAAAGCAGTTTTAGATAAAAGGTTTAGGTATTTATGAAAAATTAATAATATGGCAACTAATTATATTAACATTTTTGATTATTTTATCGATGTTCTTATGTAGAATAAACAACGAAAAACAATAAATTGCGTGGATATTGTGTACTAATCCTATTTCATCTCATGATAATTTTCCACTTACTACCAAAGAGCGGACTCGAGCGATTGATGATTCATATAGCCCATAGACATCTGTCTTGTATTCGCAATAGGTTTGTTTCTGTAAGGTTTGTTTCTGTAAGTTTCTGGATACGTGTTTATACGTGCATAAGTGACACGTACCTACATATACAGCTAATATGTATCTGTCAATGCACAACAGAGCGAATATAATAACCGGTTTGGTAACCGGCACCAACTATTGCTGAAATAAAAGTAATTCTGACAAGCGAATTGCGTATCGAATTTTGAATTAAAATAATTTACAAAAAACAAAACTCAAAACTATGTATTTTCTGTGAAATATTGGAAGCGTAAAACATTACTATGAACAACTAAAATTTATTTAAGGTGTTCCTTTGCTAAATTAGTTCTTTTAGATGTTAAAACGTCTTTAAAAATAGAAAATGTCCGTTTCACATCACAACTGGTGATAGGTGCGTGATTAAAATGTTGCAAAAGTGCACCATACTTCGAATGTATAGACTTTTTCAATCGGCTCTGTGCAGAATTGATATAATATATTCAAATCTGGATTTCTGCTAAATATGACATCAACTTTTTGTCTCAGCTTTGAGAAATATCTTTTTAAATGATGAAACTAACTTACCAACATTTGGAAAATAACCCCTGATGTATTGACATACACTATGTAGTGCATATGCTGCACAGGTAACGTGCAGCATATTGGGATAAGATTGCTTTAATAACTTCCCTGTTTTTAGCATATAAGCTGCCGCATCAGACGAAAATAATAGCATCTTGTTTTTATAATTGTTATCAGATGACATAATATTATGAATACATTGATCGATTACTTCTGCAACTGTTTCACCATTTACGACTGGCAATATTTTAGTTGCCATTAAGTATGGTTGGTATGAAGTTGTCGGATTAAAAATACCAACAACTATATTTAACACATATCGTCCCATTACATCCGTTGTTTCGTCTGCACTTACCTAAAGATAATGATCAGATAGGTTGGTTCGTATTTTTTCAATGGTTGTCAAATAACATTTTGGTAAGTGGTATTTACGTTAAGTAGATTCATCTGGTATATGACAATCAGTATATTTTGTAAGAAACCTCTTGAGGATAGAATTGTTAAGCTTTTTGAATGGGATATTGGCCGTTATGAAAGTTTCACACAGCTCTTCGTTAAAAGTGTCAGGTGCAGATGGTCATATGTTATCTTGATGAGTTTTCGAAGAAACATGTCTCTACACATTACACTTTTGTGGACGCCTTAAACTTAGTGAAGAGGAACTGCAATATATCTCGGTATCATTACAAATATGCAACCAATCTGTATGGCCTTTAATTCATCCTACCATGGTTCCCCTACGAGAATTCTCCATAGTTAATGAAAATAAAGTGAAATACTAAGAACAGAAAGAAATGGACTAAAAAGAAGAAACGAAACCTCGGAGATATCTATTAGTGAAGCTAGTACTACAGAAATTTTTCATTTAGATCCTGATGGTTACTTCGACGAACCTGACGGGTTTTGTCGATAGAATGTAAGTAGTTTTGAAAATATTAAACATTCTATATTGAAGTTTCAACAATTGTCGGCGATTGGCAGTTCAAACATTGGGAGATTTTCTTTCGATGGAAAGTTATTGGAAACATTCCCAACTTGGGCGTATAAACTAATTTATAATGTTTCGACCCATTACAACTACGAATTTAATTGTAAATTAATAATCGACGAAGGAGATACTTGTTGAAACTTCATTATATAGATATAATAAAACACAGTTGTATAGTTTCAAAATAATATATATGCACTACATATGCTTCACCACACTGTGGCTTCATCAGGTGGATGAATATACTAATTCAAAATATCAATTAGATCTTATATATATATCAATATAAAGTACAGAACTAATCTTATTCTAAGAGGGGGTGGACATGTATGAGTTTTAAGTTTAGTAAGGGGGAGTTATTTGTGTCTAGTTGGTCATTTAAAATTATACCTAATTTATTATATTTGTTAATTTCTAAACTTTCTAACATATTAAGTTTTTTACTTTTATCTAGAACATGCAAAGTTTTAAAATTAGTGTTGAATTTGTGATTATGTTCTAGGCAATGATTGGCAAAAGTTGAGTCTGTCTTCTTGTCTCTGTGGCTTCTTTCATGTTCTTTCATTCTAATATCAAATGTCCGTCCTGTTTGTCCGACATACACTTTTTTACAATCTTCGAATGTCAACTTGTAAACCCCTGAGTTTAATCTATTGTCCGCTTTATCTTTGTTGTTTTTTATAGCGTTTTGTAAGGAATTGTTGGTTTTGAATGAAATGGTCTCTTCTTTACTTATTTTTATTAAGTTTCCTACTTTGTTTGAAATTGTACCGATGTATGTGATAGAATTATAACTAAATGTTTTATTGTTTTTTACTGTGGGGTAAATTGAAGATATCGTTTTAGATTTCTGTAGTTTTTTTAGAATATTATTAATTAAATTTATGGTGAAACCGTTATTTAGCGCTATAACGTGTATTCTATTTAATTCTATATCGAGTTGAGTAAAGAAAACTTCGAATAGACACTTGAATAGACACAATAACGACGGAAATAACAACTACTCGACGAATACAATCGAACAAGCAAATAGTGGGGCTGTTATAACATGCTTACTATAGATGATAATTGGTGATTCAATCGCTTCAGTACGCTCTCTGGTAATTAGGTATTAAAACACCACCATGATTTTTCTCTCGTTCAAAATATTGCAACAAATTTAAAACAAGTTGTCGCGACTGTGAATGTAATGTTCTGCCATGTGCTGCCATTATAATTAAAAAAAAATAATTTCAAAAAATATGTATTTATATAAAGAAAATAAATGACAATTCATTAAATATCAACAAAAATGTACTGTCAAATATCAACGAGTGAGGACCACTAAGCGGAAATGTATGTCCGTCTTTGTCTTACTCAAGTAAATTACCTGAGCCGTAAGTCTGTGCTAGACGAAATTTCAAAATACATATAGCAAGCGCCAGATAAGTTGGCGAGGGGATGCGTAAATTCGCGCAGGATTAGAAGTATTGGAGAGATTTGTATTTAGTTTTACATCAATTTGCAAGATACCATAGGTGGCGTAAACTACACATCTATCATTTAATAAATTAATAATTTATTAGTGTAAAATATATAACGGAGACGTTTATAAAAATGGCTTCTGCGCACCCCCTCCTCTCGCCTTCTTATTTGGCGCTTACTATACTTTCAAGCTATCCTTGTCATACAAGTAATTACTGTTTGTTATTTGGATGTGGGGATTATTCTTTGAATGTCGTTGATAGAATTATACATAAGTGACGCAGGGATCATCTTTGGTGATTTTAAGTGTGTTTATGTTCACATTTATAACTACGAGATTAAGTACACGACTATAATTCTCTTCTTATCTGTCGAGCGCTATTTATAGTCCATCGGTTTTCTCGACTTTTCTGTCCGAGAAAATTCTAAGATGTACTGACCAGCACAGCCGGTGACGTCATCAATTAGGTCATCGCATGACTCACATCACACTATTATTGGATGTGTAAGTAATTTGGGCAACGTACAATTTAAGAGTAAAAATACTAAAAAATCTACAATTGTCAACAGAGATCAATTTATTATAGACATTTACTCTAACTGGTCAATTAATAACACAGGTCTGCAAGTAAAAAACTGCATAGGTTTTTTATACATTTTCTTATAGATTTTGATGTACTAAAACCGAAGAAAATATTTAAAAAATTCCATCTCATCAATTTTTTTTACAATACTAATTTTTATATTTTTATTTTGTGTAAAATTCTTATTTAGTTAAAATTTTGTATTTTATTTTTTAAGCTTCAAATTTAATTAAAATTAAGATTTCTTACCCTAATTTTAATAGTATATTTATCTAGAAATAAAGAAAAAAGTAATGGACGTAAAAAATTTAGTGAAAGGGGGGGGGGGATAAAGAATTTCTGGTGTTAGGCAGACGGTTGCATTATTATCGTGTCACACTCAGTTGACATCCAGCATTCAAACGCTACTGTGCTCTTGTTTTTATATGTGTGTTATGGCTCTTAGAGGTTGTGTAATTTCTCCGAACAGCTTCTGTTATATTTGTGGTGAATATACAGTGAAAAGTCAACGAAGAAATGTAAGTGATTTTGTGAAGAAGGTTTATTTTGCTTACTTCAAATTAATACTTGGTGATCAAGACAAAGCATGAATGCAGCAGCAGAATGAAGCACCTCATAAGGTGTGCAGAAGATGTGAGGAAGATCTGCGCTTGTGGTTTAAGGGTAAGAAAACTGCATTTCGTTTTGGAATTCCTATGATATGGCGTGAACAGAAAAATTACACAATCGACTGCTATTTCTATTCGGTAGACGTGAAAGGATTTAATACGAAAAATAAGAAGAAAACATCTTACCCTAACCTTGATTCAGCTATTCGTCCAGTGTCCCATAGCTCTGAAATACCAGTTCCGCACCCACCTCCTAATTTAGATGACATCCAGAGTGATACAGAGGACTCAGAAACGTTTGCTCCCCAGAACGAATCTAGCTCAGATTTTTCAGTTGACGAGGAACCTCAACTTTTTTCTCAGATTGAGCTCAATGACTTAGTCAGAGACTTGAGTCTTTCAAAAGATACAGTCGAATTGCTAGATTCAAGGCTAAAAAACAAAAACCTTTTATCATCTGTTACCTCATTTTCCTGGTACAGACATCGAGAGAGAGAATTTACTCAGTATTTCACTATAGAGGGAAATCTGGTTTAGTGTAATGATGTTCGTGGGCTCATGAAATGCTTTCAAATAGAATATGATTCATAAGAATGGCGCTTATTCATTGATTCATCCAAAACTAGCCTCAAAGCAATCTTACTGCATAATGGAAATGTATTTGCATCTCTTCGAATGGGACACTCAGTTCATATGGAAGAAAACTACAATGACTTAGCTACGATTCTTGAGAAAATCAAATATCAAGAACATCAATGGATGGTTTGTGGAGATTTGAAAATACTAACAATGTTGTTGGGTCAACAGTCAGGTTATACAAAATTCCATTGTTTTCTATGTTTGTGGGATAGTAGAGCCAGAGAGCTACACTGGACAAAAACTGACTGGCCACCACGACACGGTTTAACTCCTGGCGAGAAAAACGTTATCAATACCACTTTGGTTCCGCCAGAAAAGGTTTTACTGCCACCTCTTCATATTAAATTGGGGCTAATTAAGCAGTTTGTAAAATCACTGCAAAAAGATGGGGATTGTTTTAGATATATATGTTCCAAGTTCCCGAAATTGTCTGAAGCAAAGTTAAAAGAAGGAGTTTTCACTGGCCCCGATATAAGAAAACTTTTGCCTGATCCCCTCTTTCCTGAATCAATGGGAGAAATCGAAAAAGAAGAATGGGATTCTTTCAAAAATGTAGTGCAGAAGTTTTTGGGCAATAGTAAGGATCCTGAATATAAAACTATTGTACAGCGCATGCTGACAGCGTATAAAGCTCAAGGGTGCAAGATGAGCTTAAAAGTGCACTTCTTACACTCCCATATTGAATATTTTCCTTAAAACTTGGGTGCCTACAGTGAAGAACAAGGTGAAAGATTTCACCAGGATGTATGTGATATCGAGAGACGTTACCAAGGAAGATGGGATGCTATCAGTATGTTAGCGGACTACTGTTGGATGCTTAAGCGAGAAACCAAAGAAGGAAACCAAAAACGAGTTCGGAGAAGCATCAAAGAAAAGAAGAAAAGGTTTCACAAGGAAAAAGAGTAAACATAAAGTTGTGTATAAATTTAAATAAGAAAAATAATGGTTGATAGGTTTTGATAAATATTATGCTGTGTGTTTGTTGTAATAAATAGTTGATTTTGCTAATTATTGTGTTCTTATTTTGCAAAAAAACTATACGTGATGGAGAGTAATAGAAGTTATTTTTGAAATAAGCGTACCTTAAAACATATAATTCAGTAAAAATATCTCATGCAGCTGAAAAAAAAAATTTTTGCAGACCTGTGTAATTGAAGAATGCGTAGATGTAAACTTGAACGTGAAACGTTAAATTTAAATTCGAAAAGATTTGCGTTAAATATTTGCCAGGGATTAATTTTAACATTGAGTTAATATGCACATAAAATTAACGAAATTTTTAATATTCAGACCATTAATTAAACTCAAAAAAATTCATAATAATATCCTTTGCCTACATATATATCATGTACACTTCGTTAAATACAACACCTCTAATTAAGCAAACGGTAATTAGCATATATTTAATACATTGAAAATTGTAAGCGTTCGAAAATATTAACGATACACATTCCGGTGTTTGAGTTTAATTAATATTTAAATTCATCTTGTGTTTTATGAGAATTTACCGTTTAAAAATCGTGTTTCGTTAATAAACTAGGTCTTCAACTGGGCAGATATAATTAGAAAGTTTAAAATATTGATCTATTGTGATGAGAAGAAAGCATATATGTACGTAGGAACGTTACCCGCTTGCGGTAAATATAACGAAGTTAGTTAATAGTGTATTGGTTAAATACAGTTTGAATTTAACTGTTAACAATTAATATTTTCATTGATTTTCTTTAGCGGTTTAAAGATGTGTATATTTATTGTGAGATTAACGATGACGGTAAAATCATCAGAAAAATCAGCCACAGACTGCAAAAATACATTTTTCTATTCTGGTGTCGTAAAGTACTAATTACGATACCCCGTTGCTTGGTTACACAGTATCGTAATGTATTACTTTACCGCACTCTAATTTTTTTTCGAAGTTGGTCACAAGTGTAATAAGTAACTAAATCGTTTTAAAAGTTAGATATGGTTAGATATGAACGTTTGACAGTGATAAAATTGTAAATAAAATTATAGAGAGAATAGTAGAAACATTTGCTAAAACTTTATTAGTACTAATTATAACAAGTGTTCATTTGAAAAGTCAATCTAGGTTACTTTGAAATTTTGATAGAATAAGACGCAAATATATTAGTATGTGTTTGTTGTTCCGTAAACGTAAATCCAAATAAATATCAGTTAGTGCATAAAATAATCGTGCGTCGATTCTGGTTTAAATAAATTGCTTCTCAGTTTTAAAATGGCTTTCACTTTAGAACATACAATTTTTTTAGTCCAGGTTTATTTTCGAAGTGGTAATAAAATTGATGGTTTATGGGTTTATTCAGTTCAAGATTGCATGGTAGAATTTCAAGTTGAGTTTCCACATTTTGTAATAGATTATATACAATTTAAGAATACTTTGGATAGAACTTTAAACCTTTTTTTCTGAAACTGATAGTCTCTTAAGAAAATCAGGCAGCGGAGCAGTTAAGAAACGTACACCTCAAGTTGTCAATCGTGTTGAAAAAATAATGGAAATGAACCACAATCATCTTTTCGACATTTGAGTCAACAAATAAACCTTTCTGTTGGTACAACTCACAAGTTATTAAAAAAAGATATGCAACTTTATCCATACCGTGTCACAGCAGTACAAGAATTGTTAGAAATTCATTACCCATGTAGACTACAGTTTTGTAATTGGTTTGTAAATATGAACAATAATGGAGAACATTCGCAGAGAGTCATCTTTACTGATGAAGCATGGTTTTACAAAACGGGATACCTAAATTCACACAAAATACAAGAATTTGGAGTAGTGAAAATCCACATGTAATTAATGAAGAATCGCTACATCCAGAGAAAATTGGTGTTTGGGCAGCGATAAGCCAAAGGCGAATCATTGGACCAATATTTTTTCAGGGAACGTTAACTTCTCAAAGGTACCGTACGGAAATTTTACAACCATTTGTCAATCAGTTGCATGATGATGAACTTCAAAATGTATATTTCCAACAAGACGGAACACCTTGTCACTGTACTGCAGAATCTTTGGATTATTTAAGAGAATTTTTTGATGAGCGTATAATTAGTCGAAATACTGAAATTGCCTGGCCTGCACGTTCATGCGATTTAACACCTTGCGACTTCTTTTTGTGGCCTTATCTAAACAAATAACATATTTCGAACACCTATATTGAATTTGAATGATATGCTACAGAGAATCGAACAGAAATGCATAGAAATTAATAACAATCCAGTAATGTTGCAGAATATCATCAGAAATTTTGAACGGAGGATTTTAGAGTGCATTGATCTTGAAGGACAACATTTTCAACATTTGTTATAGTTTTCAATAAATACCTAATATTTGTTTGTATGAAACTGTCAAAATATACGACTTCGTAGGTTAAGTAGTAAATTTTAATTTACGATATACTTCAAAATGTTCTCAGTAAATCACATGCTACTAGATTGACTTTTCAAATGAACACTTGTTATTATAAATCGGTTAATGTGCTCTATTTCTAAAATCTTCGATTTCTTAGGCTCATAGTCTTCAGACAATCTTTTTAAAATATGCTATTAGTTTAGATAATTTTGAGATATCTGTATTTTTATAAATATTCAAACATTTTAACGTCGAATATTTGGACTTGAATTTCTAAAATCTTCGATTTCTTAGGCTCATAGTCTTCAGACAATCTTTTTAAAATATGCTATTAGTTTAGATAATTTTGAGATATCTGTATTTTTATAAATATTCAAACATTTTAACGTCGAATATTTGGACCACAAGGAAGATGCCTTTTTTATTTTACTTTCTTTGTCAAAATAGGCAATCATAATGTTTTCTGTAATAGACACGATGTTATTTTCTTTACACCAAGTATAAATTGGTTATATTCCATTTTATAAATGTGTCGAGATTTTTTTGGCAGAAGATTTTCCAAATTGTCTTCTGCAATTTTCCGAAGCTCTGGCGGTGTGCAATTACTTATTTCATGTATTTTGGTGTTAGATAGTTACATAAATTAGTCTAAGATTTAAGTTTCAAAACACATAACAATATTTCAAATATTTGAAATGTTCAAACTATAAGTCAGTGTAACCAACGTCAAAAAAATAAAGTGTCTAAAATATTCGTATTGAACTATTATTTTAAACATTTTTTAATAACAAGCCATCGAAAAAATTCATAATTTTAATAGACTGTGAAATTGGGTTGGTACTTTAGCCACTTCCACATAATGACATTTATTATTTGACATTGAAACTATAAGTTTGTGTCAAATTTTTCAAAACTCTTATTAAGAAAATTAAATTTGTTTAGATGTAAATGGACAACATTTTCAACAACTTCTGCAGCTATCTGTAAATTTTGATTATGATTTCGATATTAAATACATTGTTTTCTTTTTTGTTCAATGCCATAACCTCTTTTTACAATGAAACCAAATGAAACTGTCAAGCATCAAGTAATGTGTCATTATGTGGAAGTGGCTAAAGTACCAACCCAATTTCACAGGCTACTCCAATTATGAATTTTTTCGATGGCTCGCTATTTCGAAGGCGGAATAGAAAAAATAGTATAAAATACACGTTTCATAAGACATTTTTGCGAACTCGTTCATTAGAAAACTCGCCTATCGCTCATTTTCTAAATCTTGAACTCGTGCGCAAAAATCATGTCTTATGAAACTTGTATCTTAATATACTATTCTGTACTTAAATCTGTTCTATGTAACCTTAAATACAACGTGATTCAAAGTTACATAGAAAATTGATATTTATTATGGTATAATTAATCAATTAAATAAATGTTAGATACTTATAGGAATATCAAAAATACAAGGACGGTGTGTTTTAGTAAATTGATTGCAGTAGATGTTGACCGTCAACATTTAAACATAAATTAATACGATACTTCATATTTTCAAAGACATGAATAAACATATCTTCATTAATTCTGACATTGTATTTTGATGTTGTTCCGTAATTGGAATTTCTTAAATGAGGAAATTGTACGATCTTGGAGGAAATACATTGATACTAGTCTACGAAAATGAAATGGCCAATGAAATTTTAAATGATGATAAAATTTCTTTGTCATTTCTCAGGAAAACGAAGATGGAGATGAAGCTAGCGTAGGGGAGGAATGAGGATAATAAGAGTAAAAGGAGCCACGCTGAAGTAAAAGCAAGATTGCAACTGGCTGCTACGTATATTGAATAGCAGACGGGGGCAAATGCTGTTAGTGTTATGTTTAGGGACCGGACACGAGAGGACGATGACTCATCGCCCACGGGCGTACTACTCAAAATTTGTATTTTTAAAGAGTTTTTAATTTTATTTATATAATTGGAAAACAAACGGGTGGTGATCTATAAAATACGAAATACATTTTTATTTGTTCATTTTGTAGTTCAAGTTGGGTAAAAGAGTATTAATATTAACTAGCAATATAAGGTTTTTTCTGTAAAATTTGATCTTCTTGAAATACATCCTTGTAGATAGAAAACGTCCTTCTACATCGCAACTGGTTATAGGTGCATTCTGGAAATATTCTTTTATTTCAGCGTATTTAGCAGCTAGATTTTGAGGTATTGTCCCCATTCAGAATTGCCGTAATGTTATTAAATCTGGATTTCTATTAAAAACTGCGTCTAAATTTTGCTGAAGGCCACTTTCGAAGTCACTTGGAATATTTTTCAAATTATTAATAGCCACATCTAATGTGGTTAAGCCATAATTTAATTTGAGATTTTGATTTTCAAAATAAGTGATTAGTTTTGGTAAATTTCCAAAGTGTTTCTGAAGAAAGTACAAATGATTTTTTAAATTTGTAATTTATATTGGTTCCTTGCACTCATAAATACTTCGAGCATCGTCATTTAAACATGTAACGAAATTTTGTAAACTATCGAAATTCTCTGCGTAAAAACTAGTAGCTTCCAATCATGTTCCCCACCTAGTTATTACTGGAGAGGGAGGCAGTGACAAAGATGGAAGTATTTCCCTGTAAAGAGCTACTCTCAATGGTGCTTTTCTGAAAACTTTTAGAAGCGGATACAAGTCTATCAACTTCTGGAAAGATGTCTGATATATTCACAGATTCTGTGGAGAGCATGTGCTAGACAAGTAATATGCAGCATATTAGGATATATTTCCTTTAATAGTCTGCCTGTTTTTAACATATATGCAACACTGTCACCGACAAATAAAAGTATTTTTTCTTTGTACTTGTCGTCCAAATGAAGCATTTGGTTCATATTCTCATAAATGGTTTTAGCTACAGTTTTTGCATCAACTGTATTTATAACTTTTGTTGCTATTACATATGCGTTATATGGAATAGTTGTATGTAGTACACCAGCTACAACATTTACCACACAGCGTTCTAATATATCGACAGTTTCGTCGGCACTTATCCATAGGTACTGATTTGAAAGATGGCTTTAAATGTATTCTACTGCTTTTGTGTAATACTTAGAAATATAATATTTGTATGTGGTGGATTCATCAGGAATATTTCGACCAGTATATTTTTGGAGAAATGTTTTGAAGGTGGGATTGTTAAGTTTATTTAATGAAGTATGTGTCGCCATTAATGTTTCACAGAGTTCTTCGTTAAAATTATCAGATTCCAACGGCTCTAATAATCTGTGTATGTGTTTGCGATGCTAAGTGACGTTTCACATGCGATTTATTGGAATTTTTTAACGATATTTTACAGACTTTGCAATAAATTTCGGAATCACTGGCAATGGACATACAATCAGTATGACCCGTAATTCAACTCGCCATTGTTTTACGATGCCATTCTCGACGTTGTTCCATATCATATCTAAAAAAGTAACTTAAACAATATTCTAGATCTAAATAAATGAAAATTTAAAATGTATGCGTAAGTTATTGAACCTTATCGAAATTCACTGCGACACTGACGTGAAAATTGCTCATACAATTTCTTTTGATATTGTTGACACCACCCCTATTACTAATTTAGTACCCCATATTGATTTCATTGCATGCAAATGTCATTTTAAATTATTTACTGTTCTTATTGCAGTTATTTATATACTTCCTTTAATTTCTTCCTATGATTTGTAAATATTTATTTCTATAATTGGAAATCTATTTGTTGAATCAAAGGTTTATTCTTGGATAACCAGAAATGCCATAAAAGACAAATAATTCGGAATTTTGTTAAAGTGTTGGAATTGCAAGAGCACAATTATGTGAAGAATGTAAATGGTAGATATCTGGATCATATTTTTTCTAATTATGATTTTTGGTTTCAGAAGATTTAATTATGTAATAGTTTGTAGGGATAGAATCTTTTTCTCTTGATCGTTGTAGGTGCATCAGAGATATCAATAAATTTATTTATACACTCCACAATGCTACGTCGTATGTTAGGGTTAGTTGATCTTCTTACTATATAGAGTATCACCAATGTCCTTGCTAAATCTTTTAGAAAGATTCTGCGTTCGAAAATAATACCAGCGTTATAATTTTGATGTTCTTTGGTAAAATCAATGAATCCATTTAGTCTACCACGCCAATTATATTTAAGAAAAACGTCATAGGATATGGCTTCTTAGCCTTTTACATGTGTTTGAGGATACCAAGAGGGCGACACTCATTTCATAACACTGATTTGCGCTATGATCGCCTAGACCACCTGGTGAAATTCCTCAGGAAATACAAACGCGCTGCGGACATCGTCACGAGAGAATAACGACCCAATGTTCTAAGTGTAATATAGAACCACATACAAAATATGCAATAGCACACAATTACTTAATTTAGTATTGACAGTTGTGTATGTGCCTAATGTACTACACAGGGTGTCCTTGAAATAAAAAGACAACGTATGAAAAATGGAAAGATAAATTAAATTACGTGACACCTATGTATCGGAATGTCTATTAGAAATACCTCCTTTTAATTTACACATACGCTGCAATGTTTATAAAAACTGTAACGGATGACATTGTTTAGACGGCTGTAGACGTTATAAACACTCTTCAATGGAGTACGATTACGTACGAATGTATCTGCTTGTGAATCATTTATGAAGGAAAACTTTAAGAGCTGACCTAAATCTCGTTCCTTTTCTTGTGTATTGCGTGAATATTTTTTTTTGTTACGAGAAGTAACGAAATAAAATACTGATATGTATATAAAAATGTAAACACATACTGCGATGCTTATGTTTATAAAAACGATAACATTGTGTGTGTCTAAGTTTTGTTATGGTAAGAGTTCGATAAACTGGTACAAATGGTAAATTAAACATGATTTATTAAAATAATATGCAAGATGTATGCTCTACAGTCATTTAAGGTCCTATTTGATAACAATCTATCTTTAAGCGAAAATTGTATCGAACATACATAACGACCGACAACTGAACGAAACTTAAAGCGCGATGAACAATAAACAAAACTATTCTTTTTGTTACTGTGGGTCAACTTCAAGATATCGTCTATTATAATATCGTCCATCGCACAGTGGCGTGACAAATTTTTTTTTAATCGTCTTTTTCATTCCTTTTCTCACTTAACAGAGGAAATCTTGGGAATATATTTCGGATATATGTTCCATATAATTTAATCTTTCCATTTTTTATACGTTGTCTTTTATTTCAAGGACACACGGTATATAGTACATTAAAATTTTGTACTTTCACATAAATAAAATAGATGCAGTTATAATTTACTGGTCTTCAATCTCATAAAAACATCAGATTTTTTTTTAATTGTCGTGGAAATTTGCCGCGAAAGTTTTTAAACATATTCGGGTTAATAAATGTTGAAAAAGTTCAGTTTCATATATTAGTTAACACTCGGTATGTTCACTGCAGATTTTCATTTCGATTTTTGTAATGGCTGAGATTATGATGGATTTTTTTCATATATTCACTGTTCTATGTCTGTTCGATATGCATTGTGTGACCCAACATGAATAGTTATCCTTTCTGCGCTGTAATCGATTTCATATACGCATCACCCCGATCTTTCAAGTAAATTCGAAAAGTTATTTCAAGTTTATTTGGTGGTCCCTTAATTTTGTCCAGAAGGGTATTTTTTAAATATCTCTGAAGGAATTTGCCGAAAATATTTTGGATTCTATAATCTATATAATTACATAATTCCATTTTTCATACTTTGCCTTTTTCTTTCAAGGACACCCGGTATAAACACATGCGAGCCGCATGCAGACAGAGAGACAGTCAAAGTGAATTCATAGAGTTAAAAACAGTTCCATGGAATTAGGCACAGTTAAGTGATTTTAAAAAATAAAGGTGTCAATTACTGTTTAAATTCATTGCTTCATATTCCTCCAGAAAGAGGGGACAGTAATTTTTACGTATCGGCATAGAAGTATTAGCAGATATGAAATTACAAAAACGAAGTAACTTTAAAAAAGTATTTTTTTTTCCGATAATTAAGAGCAGTTAAAACTTGTAAACCAGCGAAATTTAATAAGTCAATAATAAATTTTATTTTCTTTTCTTTTTAATTTGAGACAAAGCCACATGGAAAAATCCATTTTTCCATCAGGTTTCAGAAAGAACTACCCATTTCGGCGCTCGACGACCTTATAAATCATGTTTTAACATTTAAAACATTCGAAGGCGAACGTAATTATTATTGTTAGCATTTCACTTTACACAGAATCTGGTACTTACAGAAACGTGGCGTATAGAAAACTATTTTAATTGTTCGCGCATTTTCCTTCGGGCGTTTCGAATTTTACAACAAACACATAAGACACCAAGCGACAAATCTATAAAAAATAATTGGACACACTGTTGCTTGTGCGACGTGAAGATATTGGATTATGTAACATGTATGTAAGTCGTATATTATGTTTTTTCCTTCATTATGGAATGTAATTATTCGTAAAATAATACATACCAAGGTAACTAGAATGCGCTTATGCAATAGGTCAGTATTTTATTTATTTGTGCACGTACTTACACATACAGTTACACGAAGTATGCTTTAAATCAATTTAATCAGAACCAAAAACAAATAAAATCATGGAAAATTCGATTTTCTTCCGAAAATATCTTTGGATTTTATGTAAATGCGAGGGATATTTTTTAAATAAAATTCGTTTGTGAATGGGAGTGAGAATGACACGCAATCATCGCAGTGCGCATACGCGTTTCCTTCCAACAGGCTTTGCGCGTTTAGACGCCATTTGTAGCGTTATCGTCAGTTTGTGTGCTGATCTGTAGAAGTTTATAATGTTTAAGAAAATTGAATCGATTGACGATTGTGAGTGCAAGAAATTTGACAGTAGAGCTTGAAAATGAGTGAGAATGTTCAAGGACGGACGGATTAAGGTGCATGATAAGTCGTGCCTTGGGCGACCTTCTCTGATTTCTGAAGATTTTGTTCGTGAAATGCACAAGAGTGGATAAGAATTTGGACGAGAATTTGTACAACAATCAGCACATATTTTTATATTTCAGTTTTGATTTTAACACGTCCTTTCCATTTAAGTTAGGCTTCCAGATTGAGGCCCAAGTATTTGGGTGATTTTTACATGGAATTGTATTGTTGTTCAATGTCACTAGCTAGTAATTTTTTCTGCTCGTGAAATTGATGTGAACAGATTTGCTTTCATTGAACTTGGTGCGCCATTGTCTGATCCATAAGTTCATGTCGTTTATTGCGTCTTGAATATTAGTAGTTGTTTCTTCTATGGTGTTTCCAACTGCGAAGACTGCAGTATCAACAGAAAATGTGGCTACTTTAATGTTTTCTACCACAGAAATATCACCTGTGTATAATAAGTAAAGCACTGATCCCAGTATGTTGGGAAGTTTCGAATATTCGCTTTCTTGCTGAATTCGGAAGGTACGTTGACTAATGTGTGATTCAAAAAGCTATACGTATTGTATTGGTCCCTAGACTATTGCATAAAATATGAAGACATATACTCGTAGATACTCAGGCGCGGGTCGTGATGACGTTTTGGGAGGGCGCGTACAATAATGCGAGTGCCTCGTGTGTTTTCGGTGTTTACTAAGAAAACGCTACAGTTAGTACACGAGAATACACGAAGTACTTGCATCATTGTACGCGGCCCAACAATACGTCATCACAAGCCCCGCCTGTAGATACTAACATAAAAATAACATAAAAGTTCTTTAATATTTTGTATAACCACCTTTATATTTAAGTGTTATTTCTGTTGTATTTCTAATCTTTAGCTTGGATACCAAAAATTCTAGGGTCTTGAGCAAAATGCACCTTGTAATGCCTTCAATAAATATCTCAATTACATTCTATTACAAAAAAAAACAGACCTATTTTCATGTGGCCGGTTAGAAGTACCGCCCTCGAGATGCGCACGAAATTCATAGGCAGGGGAACCTCTGGCATTCAGTGTTTTACATCGTTTTAAGCGATAAACACAGTAGTGCAGTGCCGTATTAAGGTAGTGAGTAATGGAGTTTAAAAGTAAATTAAATAAATGTGTTTTACACAGTCAAACTCGTGAAGTGATCTCAAATGCATTTAAATATATGCAAGAAGAAAAAAACTTCAGGGGTACTCAAAATTCCACTGGATCCGTTATATGAACGCGCAACGGGTGTTTCTGAGAGAAGTATTAGACGGATTGTTAAAGAAAAAAGTGAAATAAACGCAGGTGCCGGGTCATCTTTTACATCGCCAAAGAAAAATAAGAAAAAAACCAAGCCCAAAACCGACTTAGACGATGCAGATAAAGGTGTGCTGCGTAGAACAATTTTAAATACCTTTACTGTTGACAAAATTGTGCCGACAATGCCAAACATTCTAAGAAAATTTAAAGAAACAGGATACACTGGAGGAATAGATTCTCTTCGGAAAGTAGTAAAAGATATGGGCTTTCGTTGGAGAAAAACAAAAACCAACAGAAAGTTGTTAATGGAAAAGCACGACATTCGTCAGTTAAGAGTGTCTTATTTGCGTACCATTCAAAGCTACAGAAATTAAAAAAGACCGATTATATATATGGATTAAAATTACATCCGCAGTTCTCATACCGTGGCTACTTGTTGGAGTGACAATTCCAATGAAGGATTAGCAAGGCCTATATCAAAAGGTCTAAGACTAATTATTGTTCATGCTGGCTGCGAGACAGGATTCATTCCGAATGCTAAATTGATTTTTAAGTCTAATACCACAACGGGAGATTATCATCACGAGATGAATTATGAAAATTACAAAAAATGGTTGTTAGAAAAATTAATTCCAAACTTGCCTCCAAAGTCTGTCCTAGTAATTGACAATGCTCCTTATCATAATGTCCAAAAAAATAAACCACCGAATTCTAATAGCAGGAAATCAGTTATGATAGACTGGTTAAGGTCTAAAAATATTTACTTCGACAATAACATGCTCAAGCCCGATTTATATAATATTATTAAAGTACATAAGCCAACATTTAAAACGTTCGAGATAGATGAAATGTTAACACAACGTGGCCATAGTGTTTTGCGATTACCGCCATACCACCCAGATTTAAATCCGATTGAGTTAGTATGGGCATCTCTTAAACAATATGTGGCACAAAAAAATGTATCATTCACTATTAGATATGTTCAACAGTTATGTGATAACTTTTTTGATGAATTTAGTGCTGCTGAATGGAATAAATGTTGTGACCACGCGATAAAGTGGGAGCAAAAGTTTTTGGAAGCGGAACCTCTCATAGACGAAGTTACAGACCAGTTCATTATTAATTTGGGTGAAGACTCTGAATCGGAGAGCGAAGAGGAAGTCAGTGATAGTGATTCTGCATAACTTTTTATATAATTATATGTATAATAATTATATGTGTAATTTTTTTGAAACTTAGTTATTGTTCATTATTGTTTTCTCCTATAATTATTTTTGAGTATTTATGTATTATTTCTTATTGTAATTATTATTTTCATTGTTATTTCCAATAATATTAGTATTAATAATATTCTTTTCTCCACGACTATTAAATAATGTTATTACAACACTCGCCTAGGCTTGTTGAAGAATATACTGTTCTTTTGTACATATAGAAAGTTTACAATGTGATTATAATGAGAAAGAGATTAGCATAAACATTATTTGCCAATAATTCAGTTAATTATCCAAATTAGTTTTACTTAAACCTAAGCCTTTCTACCGTTAAGTGTAGCTAACAATCTTATTCAGTCATCCCCTTAATGTGATGTTAGTACGCTATTAGCTAGTAGGTAAGGTAAGACATTTTAATTAAACATGTTACATGAAACTATGCGTTTTATTTTACTTATATTTGCCTTAATTTAGTGAAATACAAACCATTATAAACATGTTCAACAATGTGATTTTCTGAATTTATCCCTTACTACGTCCCAATGCACGACTCGCACAAAGAGTTTGCATTTCATTTTTCCGAATACTGTCTCTATCTAACACTGACCCTTACTTGACGCACGAACAAATTCTCCCACCGGCCACATGAAAATCGGTCTGCTGTACTTCTGTGTCTTCTCGATTAAAGTTACTATCTTTCTCAGGGGAAATTCGAGTACCCTCGTAGGATTCAATAAATCTTTGCCGAAATGTCTTCTTCAGTTCCTCACAGGCACATATTATATGAAAGCTAGTTTCTTCCTGTTTTCATATCTCCTACAACAAGGCTCGCTAACCAAGCCCATACTGTGTAGATGCTTCCTTAAAGGACAATGTTCAGTTATCAAGTCGGTGATGGTCTTAATTGTTCTGTTGTTGCTTCTAACTAGTTTGGTTCAAAATCTAGCATCTAGAGATTTCCCAATACTGTGTTATTATGGAATTGAGCTTTCGATAGTCATATTTCCAGCTATGATCAGATCTTCCGTTTGGAGCAATCCCATAGCTATGTCACATACAGGTTCTGGTCTTATTAAGTGCCTCTTTGAGCCCTGCTTGGTTAGTTCTTACTTTCTTATTTTAAATGAAATAACCTGTATATTTTTACGAATTTCAATAGAGTTCTGCTGTGGGAGTTCAGCAATTTTCTTGAACAAAATGGTTTGGCACCCTTTTGTTCAACAACGACGAAGATATTTAATTAAAACTATTTTAAAATGATGTTAATGTTTAGTAAGCCACGGAATTAAAATTCATTACTTGACTTAAACTGTCGGAATTAACTTTGTAGACTTCCAAATATTAATAATAGTTCAATTCACTGGAGAAGAGCGTATTGAAATTCTGATGATGATTGGTTTTGGTGACCACGTCAGAACTCATGAAGAAGTATGCGATTTATTTAACAATTTGCAACAAGATCGGCATCCAGTGTATGTCGTTGGTAAAACTTTGAGAAGCTATAACCGGAAAAGTTAGAAATTTACCGGAAAGCAGATGACCAAAAGTCGAAAATAATGAAGTTATTGATCAAGATATTGCTATAGCATTAGAAGAATTTCCACGAACTTCTAATACATCTCCCGCACTAAACTATGATATAAGTTGCCGAACAGTAGCAACAAGATCGGCATCCAGTGTATGTCGTTGGTAAAACTTTGAGAAGCTATAACCGGAAAAGTTAGAAATTTACCGGAAAGCAGATGACCAAAAGTCGAAAATAATGAAGTTGTTGCTCAAGATATTGCTATAGCATTAGAAGAATTTCCACGAACTTCTAATACATCTCCCGCACTAAACTATGATATAAGTTGCCGAACAGTAGCCAGGATACTGAAGCACAAAAAATGTCATCCGTATAAACCACATTTAGTGCAAGAATTATTGGAGAATTATTCATACCAACTGAAGGAAGATTTTCACCTAAAAAGTCAAACAAAATAAATTACTCAAGAGGGGCTCAATTTACAAAAACAAGAGGAAAACTAAACATAATAAGAATTTCTTTGAAATTTTGGAAAAAATTACAAAGATTTTTGAAATTCGAATAATAAAGTAAATGACATTAAGATAACATTTGCTGAAAGGGCATGAATCATAAATAATAATATTTTAAGTTCAAAAATAACATTAATTCAACAATTAAATGAAATGTTGGAAAAATATAAAAATTTTTATATTAATTAAAATATTTAATATAAAAATTTTAATTAAAATAATTAGCTGGACAGTTATAAGAAACATAGGGCTAATTTTCAATGTTAGTTTCATCAAATTCCAAAAAGGTATTTGAGAATTAAGAAGAAGAAGTATTTCAGAAAACGTATCACTTTTGTTTAAATTGAAAATGGTATAAAAGCCAGAGACTGAACAAATAAGGGCAGGGATGCACGGACTTATAGGGAACAGGGGCCACTCGGAAAAATTATAAGCCAAGGACGGGCCACTACAAAGAATACTTATTAACACAAATATTTTTATTTTTAAATAGTATGAATTACTACAAATGATAGAAATAAAAGAACATTCAAAAATGTTTGTTGTAATTATGTAATCGTAATGTAATCTAATCATTACAATGTAATATTTCATGTTTTATTATTTTGATGCATGACATTCCATTGACTTAACAATTTTGTTATGTTTGACTCCACATTACTTGTCGCCACACGTAAAATTGCTTCCAGATTTTCATTTTCCAGACGGTTTCGATTTTTTGTTTTGTAAAGTTTCATCACTGAAAACGTTTGCTCACAAATGTACGTCGATCCAAATAAGTTCGCGCATTTCAATGCATTTATTCGCAACTCTTTATAAGCGGTTTTGTCAACGCAACGGTAAAAGTTGAGTAAATTACCTTCATTAAACTTGTTTCGTAAATTATTATCATTTTGCATGTCTATCAATTCCAGCTGTATTGATTCCGGTGCATTTTCGGGTTCATTTTCCAGACGGTTTCGATTTTTTGTTTTGTAAGTTTCATCACTGAAAACGTTTGCTCACAAATGTACGTCGATCCAAATAAGTTTGCGCATTTCAATGCATTTATTCGCAACTCTTTATAAGCGGTTTTGTCAACGCAACGGTAAAAGTTGAGTAAATTACCTTCATTAAACTTGTTTCGTAAATTATTATCATTTTGCATGTCTATCAATTCCAGCTGTATTGATTCCGGTGCATTTTCGGGTGAAATGTTGAAAGGATTGCTGAAAATGTCTAATAGAAGTTTAACTTTTTTGAAGTATAGAAAACGATCATGAAAAGCTTGTATTAAAATATCAATTTTTTCAACATAAGCGAAATTGACATCAGTTTTATTGAATTTCTCCATAATTTTTTTGTAGTTCGGAAATAGGCTGTAATTGGCTGAATTGATTTGAGTCCTGAAAAGACTCAATTTGCATTGAAAGAACGAAACATGAGAGTATAACTGCGAAATCAATTGATTTTTGCATTGGAGTCGCGTATTTAAGACATTCAAGTGATTTGTGATGTCTACAAGAAACGCTGAGTCACACAGCCAATCAGGGTTGTCGAGTTCGGAGATGTCCTTTTTCTTTTCCGCCAGAAATATTTTGATTTCTTCAATCAAGTTAAAAAACTGCTCTAGTGACAACCCACGACTTCACCTTACTTCAGTGTAAAACAGGAGATCACCATATTCGCTTTCAATATCCTCGAGAAATTGTGTGAATTGTTGGTGATTGAGACCTCGTGATTTTATAAAGTTTACAGTAGGTACTACAACTTTCATCACATTTTCAAATCCCAATAATTTTGAACAGAGGGCCTCTTGATGTATAATGCAATGAAAGTGCATTAATTCCTTGGTATCTATGTTTTTATTTTGTAAATATATACTCTTTTAACATAGTTATTATCCCAGATTTACTTCCAACCATTGAAGGTGCTCCGTCAGTCGTAATTACAGATAATTTCGGTAAATCCAAATCCATTATAGAACATTTTTCCAGAAGAGCTTTGAGCATGTCACTCCCCTTGGTTTGACTTGTCAAGGAACTCATACCAATCAGTTCTTCACTCAGTTTAAAATTTTGCGTTACACCTCGTAAAAATATTAAGAGTTGAGCAGTGGAACTTATATCTATAGATTCGTCGAGTGCTATAGAAAAATACTCAAAACTTTTCGATTTCGTAGCTAATTGCTCTTCTATAATAGCTGCTAATGTGGCAAGTCTTCTTTGAACAGTCATCCGATTTGGTTGAATTTTCTCAAACTTCTTTGCATCTTTCGGACACATTTTTTTTGCGGCGATATCTAAACACTGCTTAACAAACTCACCATCTTTAAAAGGCCGACAAGTTTTCGCTATTATTCGAGATATTTCAAAGCTAACTTCAGTAGCTGTTTCAGCATCTTGAATTGGTTTTGTAAACATAGCTTGCTGGCCTATTAGTCCCCTTTGTAAAGTGGAAATTTTTTGCTTTCGATTTTCGCCGGTTAATTTGGTAAAAGTATGATGCTGGGTTTCATAATGCCTTTTCGCATTATATTCCTTCGGAATAGAAACACTACTCTTGCATATTAAACCGACACTTTTGTTATGCGATGAAACAAAAAAAGTATTTTTCGGTCCAAATATCTTGAAACTGTCGATTTTCATCTTCAACCTTACGAGTACGTTTTTTTACTGGGGCCTGGTTTATCCATATTAAAATTGATATTATATTGTTACGTAGGTAGAATGCCAAGTTCAAACGATGAATTGGACGGGGATTATGACCGTAGAATTTAATTTTGCAAAAGAGTGATGGAGATTTGCAAAAATGACAATTTGCTGTTTTCCGACTAGGCTACATTTTGTTTGAATAAATGGCCATAATTATCGATATTTATCAATAGATAACCCTCATTGGATGAGAACGCATAAACAACATGCGCAGAAATTAAGCGTATTTTCAGAAACCGTATTATTGGTCCTTCTTTTATTCATGGTACACTAAATGGACAGAGATATTTAGATCTTTTAAGTGGTCAGGTTGTTCCTAATATTGAGGAACATGGGGACTTACTTCTGTAACTGTAAGTATTTGGTTCCAACAAGATGGAGCACCTCCTTACTCTGCCCTTAATGTTAGAAGTTTTTTAAATGACCCATTTCCAAATTGGTGTGTTGGTCATAGAGGAGTCATTGAATGGCTTGCACGTCGCCAGATTTAAATCCTTTAGATTTTTTCCTTTGGGATAATTTAAAATCTGTGATTTATACTAGACGACCGCATAATCTGGACGAGTTACGACAGAGAATAATTGGGGAAGTGCAATTAATTCGCGAGAAGGCTTTGGAAAATGTCATTCAAGAATTTGTCCACAGACTTGGATATTGTCAACCAATGAGCGGTCATCATTTCTAAATCTTTCTTTACTGATAGTGATTTTGTTTATATTTTTTGTGTTAATTTTTCTTGTCCTCAATAAAATTTGCGTTATTGGAATTAATTAAATATCTCTGTCACTGTTGAAAAAAAAGGGTACCAAACTTTATCGTCGCTGAACTCCTAGAGGAGAGCTCTATTGAAATTTGTAAAAATATACTGTGTTTAATTTGAAATAAAAAAGTTAACATCGTTTCCGGCCCGATTTACATTTAATTAATTGCGGAAAATCTTATTAAAATCTTAGTAGCCATATCAAAGATATTCGAATGGATCCGTACATTTACCTGACCCTGTATATGCTGCTAATATACAGGCTGATTTATTTTCGGCCCTCACCATGGGGATCTCGCTTATTATTGGAGATAGAGTATAGGTTTAAATTTGGCAAAGTTGTTAAATTTTGTGTTTGTTATAAATCCGTAAAGAAAATAGACCTGTGACAAATGACCTTCGTTATTTAAAAAAAGACGCGAAAACCCCATTTTCTTCAATTACCTGTAGAACCGACATTTGTCCTTGCAGAGAAAATATAAAAACACATCCTTGTGGCCATTTCTAAACCTCTATCTAGTGGTGTACTCTAAATTTTTATACGACGTTTCGTTTCTTTCTGGCCATCATCAATTATCTAATTTCTTATAGGATCCTTATTGGATTTAGACATCTTCAGAAAGAGTTTTTTTTCTGAATTCAACCATGTACCACATGCTGACTAAAGTTTTTGACATTAGGTTTTATTTGAAGGAATAAATTATAAGATTAAATAAGGTAGCCATGTAATTTCAATCTGTCAAACATTTCATTTATTGTTCATTAATAATACAAAAATGTCATACACTAACGAAGAGAAACGAGATATGATAAGTATTTTTTATTCTTCGAACCGAAATTCAACAGTAGCGAGTACAAGATATCTACAATTATATCCAGAACGACAACAGCCTCATCGTACCATTTTTCTAGATCTCGACAGAAATTTGGTCGAGAATGGATCGTTTACTAAGCTGCGTAATGGTCAAGACAACAGGAATTTATATGAAAATCGACAAGATATTTTACAAAAGGTAAATTAAAAGCGTGTTTTCAAATTTCATGTTAATCTTGTATTTTTGTAGATAAATAATAATCCATCAATTTCTACACGCGAAGTAGCGTCAGAATTAAATTTGTGCCAGTCCAGAGTTTGAAGAACTTTACATAAAAGTAGGTTTAAACCATACAGGATCCATGTTAGTCACTCTTTACTGCCTGGAGATAATTTGAGAAGGCTAGAATATTGTAATTGGTTAATCGGAAGGATAGAAAATGACGAAAATTTTTTAAACAAAATCATCTTGTCAAATGAAACAAAATTTACAAATTCTGGAATGTTAAACTGAAATACGGAACACTATTGGGCAGTACAAAATCCCCGACAAAACAAGGCTAGAAGAATGGAATAAACGTTTGGACGGGTATTTTGGCAAATCGTCTCTTAGGACCGGTTATGTATGAAGAACATTTAAATGGAGAAAGATATTTAAACATTTTACGTACATACGTATCTGACTATCTTGACGACAATATCCCATTAAATCAATTACAATATTTATGGTGGAAAACAAGATGGCGCACCAGCACACAATGCAGCTGTTGTTAGAAATTTCTTAAATCAAAAGTTTGCAAACCGTTGGATTGAAAATAGGGGAGTTGCTGAATGGCCTGCGAGATCACCTGATTTAAGTCCGCTAGATTTTTTTTTATGGGGATATGTTAAAAATAATATTTATAAATTAGATGCGCCACAAAACATTGAAGAATTACGAGACAGACTTCAGAATGCCTTCGATGCAGTTCCTAGAAGAACTATGCAAAGGGCAGTACAAAATTCCAGAAGGCGTGCCCAATTGTGCATTACCGAAGATGGCCAGATAATTGAACATTTACTGTAATTGTTTATTGTTTACTTTTCTATGTATTTTTATTAATGTTTTTGTTATCTTGTACTCGCTACTGTTGAATTTCGTTTCGAAAAATAAAAAATACTTATCATATCTCGTTTCTCTTCGTTAGTGTATGACATTTTTGTATTATTAATGAACAATAAATGAAATGTTTGACAGATTAAAATTCCAAAGGCTACCTTATTTAATCTTATAATTTATTCTTTCAAATGAAACCTAATGTCAAAAACTATAGTCAGCATGTGGTACATGGTTGAAATCAGAAAAAAAACTCTTTCTGAAGATGTCTAAGTCCAATATGGCGCCTATAAGAAATTAGATAGTTGATGATGGCCAGAAAGAAACGAAACGTCGTATAAAAATTTAGAGTACACCACTGGGTAGAGGTTTAGAAATGGCCACAAGGATGTGTTTTTTTATTTTTTCTCTACAAGGCCAAATGTCGGTGCTACAGGTAAAAGAAGAAAATGGGGTTTTCGAGTTTTTTTTAAATAACGAAGGTCATTTGTCACAGGTCTATTTTCTTTACGGGTTTATAACAAACACAAAATTTAACAACTTTGCCAAATTTAAACCTATACTCTATCTCCAATAATAAGCGAGATCCCCATGGGAGGGCCGAAAATGAATCAGCCTGTATATACCTATACTTTTGCTGGGTGATTCGTTTTTTTATCACATGTGATATACATTTTCAAGAAATATACATTAAAACCAACATCTCTGACACAGAAATGTAATAGAAGTTAGTGGCATATTGACCAATGTGCTTAATCAATTAGTTCTTTATGTATCTAAACACCAAGTTCTGGAAGGAAACTACATAAATTCAGTAACCTTTTCTATATATTTCTTTATTTACACTGTCATGAATGTATAAATAATCTTAACATTTATACTTTTATTATAATATTAAACGTAAAAATATTTACTTAAAAATTAGATTCTTTTCAAACTGTGTAAATTTCAAAATCTCCAAAAATAATCGTACAGTTAAACAAATATGAGTTGCTCTAACACCTGCCAAAGTACCAGACGCTATAAACATAACGTTAAACTAAAAATTATTTCTACATTACATATTATTTAACATGCTTTAATCGCATAATGCCGTTAATATCATTTACATAAATTAAATTATATACATATATGCATTGCAGTGTTCTTGATATGGAGTTGACTTAAAGTAATAGCGGCATTTTCTAGAGACCTTCGTCTCTGTTAACATAATCCGTTTTATTTATTCTGGTATGATAATTGTTCAGTTAATCTTACGACACAGGTAAAACATACACTCAGACATAAGTAAATACATGACAAAGCAGAGGTTGAATTAGCTAACGTTACTTGAACGGTGTGAATTATATTATATTTCGTTAGAGTAAATTTACATGTATTGATTGGTTCAGTAATGGTTGTTATTTAATTTTTTTTAATTAATTTTAATTTAATAAAATTGAATCTAACAAATATAAATTTTAAAATGCACAAAACTAGAGGTAAATAGAGAAATTTAATTAATGTTATTCTATAGCTTGAGGGCTATTTTAGTAGATAATCTCTTTAAGAGACCGTCCAATGAAGGCTGTGACTGCCTGGAATACACAGACGACCTAGAAATTGTCGTCCGGCGACGTTTTGCAGAAGTAATTTCAGAACGAGTGCAAATTGCCCCAAAAGTTACTTTTCATTTTTCCAGTTCGAATCCACTTCACATTCTATCAGCCCAGTATCGGGCCATGTCCAAAGCATTATCTGTAGCAAGCCATAAATCTTCAGTGGATTAGGAGTTTGGGCAGTTCTTACAGGTTAACAGATGTTGCATATCCTGAACTTCCCCATAGTCGCATTTGGTGTCCGTTCCATCGATAATTCCCAATTTCGCTAGATTCGTCTTTGCATGGACGATTCCCGTTCTGAGGCGATTGATAGTTTTCCTAATTTTCCAATCCAAATGACAGCCCGGCATTTTTGGCGTGGAGGATATATGTTCGGTGACCTCGCACCTAGCTGCTTTGTAGAGATGTCCCAAGGGTGAAGCCTTCGTACAGCCTGTCCATAAGACAGCATGTCTCATTAAGGTCAATGTTCACATGTCTAGCATGTGTGTGGCCACACCGGGCAAGCATACTCCGCTGTTGAGAAACATAGAGCTTCAGCGTTTTATTCAGAGTTTCGTTGATCAATAACTGATCCCACAATAGGATGGTTTCCTACTAGGAAGATCATGTATGGGACAGGTATTGGCTTTGACAGAGCACATCGACGGGGATTTGAAGGGAGGAACCTGACTGAGGTTGTCTTTGTGGACCTATCGTTTGCACACGACACTTTAAATCGATAAATTCTCATTTACTAAAGTATGTAATACTACCAAGGACTATGAATTAGCCAAAGTAAATTACAGGAAAATCGAGTAATGCCATGGTGCAGAAATTCAACTTTGATAAGAAATATAAAATAGCATCATGCCAGAGAAGGAGAAGTGGAAAAAGGGCCCACCCGTTTAGGTGGAATCTATCTAGTATACTGACGGTTCTAAAACCGAAAAAGTTGTTGGTGTCGGAATATATGGATTCAAGAGAAAAACGATGATCCAAGTGTGTCTAACTAGAGATACTAATGTATTTGAAGCGAAAGTCTCTGTTTTATAGTAAGTGTCGTATAACATAATAAGTATAACTATAAGTAAGAAGTTATATTAGAAGTTAATAGAAGTTTTACTAATATCATTATGTTATTGAAAATGTACTTACATATCGAAGTTTTCCTAGTATAAAATCGTTTAGATATCGTAATTATGATAATTAATTTAGACAATTCCAAGGTGATGTACAAGTATTATATTTTACATAAATTATTTTCGATAATACAGAACTTATGAAACGACATTAGTAGGTTATTATATAAAAAAACAAAGTACTTTACAATATAGCCTAAGGGATGGCCGAAAACACAAGATACTGTGGATACAAATCTAGAAAGTATTTAAAAATGCATTAAATTTTTATATAAATTTAAAAAACAAGTTACTATTCATTAATTAGACGATAAAGTACAAAAGTTATAAATTGTAAAATAAGACAACTTTAAGTAATATATATATATATATATATATATATATATAGATAATTTCTTAGCCGTGCGTTTAATATATCATTCAATAAATTCTTGGAGTTTTTCGGTTTATATATGAAATATTTATAAACATTATCAAATTAGTATGTAATTGTGAAGTAAATGTGACTGTAAACATTGCTGTCTACAAATTACAAGTCATACGAAATTTAATTGAAAAATTTTGTCTACGTTGGGACTTGAACCCAAGTCTACGATTAATTAAGCCACGAAAGACCTTGGTTCAAGCTAATTAGAAACGCATTATAAGGTGACAATGTTAATGATTCAGATGTCAGTTACTGAAAGTAGATGTCAGTTTTGAAAGCAGAAGTCAGTTTTGAAAGCAGATGTCAGTTTTGAAAGCAGATGTCAGTTATTGAAGGCAAATGTCAGTTATTGAAAGCATATGACAGTTTTGAAAGCAGATGTCAGTTTTTCGAAAGCAGATGTCAGTTTTGAAAGCAGATGTCAGTTATTAAACGCAGATGTCAGTTGTTGAAAGCAGATGCCAGTTTTGAAAACAGATGTCAGAGTTGAAGGTTTGAAATTGCTAATTATTAGTCCATAGCTATATGTATATTTAGATAATTTCTTAGCCGTTCTTTTAATATATCAATTGATAAATTCTTGGAGTTTTTCGGCTTATATATGAAATATTTATAAATATTGTCAAATTAGTATGTAATTGTGAAGTAAATAACTGACATCTGCTTTCAAAACTGACATATGCTTTCAAAACTGATATCTGCTCTCAAAAAACTGACATCTGCTTTCAAATCTGACATCTGCTTTCAAAACTGACATCTGCTTTTAATAACTGACATTTGCTTTCAATAACTGACATCTGCTTTCAAAACTGACATCTGCTTTCAAAACTGACTTCTACTTTCAAAACTGACATCCACTTTCAATAACTGATTTCTAAATAGTTAATATTGTCACCTTATAATGCGTTTCTAATTTGCTTGAACCAAGGTCTATCGTAGCTTAATTGGTTAAAGCGACGATCCGGCAAACCGTAGACTTGAGATCAAATCCCAACATAGAAAAAAAATTTCACTAAATTTCGAATGACTTGCGTTGTAATTTATAGACAGCAATATTTAAATTCACATTTACTTCACAATTACATACTAATTTGATAATATTTATAAACATTTCATATATAAGCCGAAGAAAAAAAAGAATTTATCAATTAATATATTAAATGAACGGCTAAGAAATTATCTAAATATACATATAGATATGGAGCAATAATTAGCAATTTCAAACCTTCAAAACTGACATCTGCTTTCAAAACTGACATCTGCTTTCAAAACTGATATCTGCTTTCAATAACTGACATCTGCTTTCAATAACTGACATTTGCTTTCAATAACTGACATCTGCTTTCAAAATTGACATCTGCTTTCAAAACTGATTTCTACTTTCAAAACTGACATCTACTTTCAATAACTGTCATCTGAATCATTAACATTGTCACCTTATAATGCATTTCTAATTAGCTTGAACCAAGGTTTATCGTGGCTTAATTGGTTAAAGCGATGGTCCGGCCAACCGTAGACTTGGGTTGAAGTCCAAACGTAGACAAAATTTTTGAATTAAATTTGGTATGACGCGTTGTAATTTGTAGACAGCAATATTTACATTCACATTTACTTCACAATTACATACTAATTTGATAATATATATAAATATTTCATATATAAGCCAAAAAACTCCAAGAATTTATCAATTAATATAAATATATATATACAGGGTGTTTTAGGATTATATGAAAAAAATTATAATTTGGGTTGAGGACACTAAAATAAGAGAAAACCTTCCTATGAAACTGTATTCGTAACGCTTCGTTAAATAGTTACAGACCTTCAAGGAAAAGGTGCTTAATACAGTTTTTATAATTTTTCTCAAATTTCGAAACATATGCAAAACTCATTTTTGGTAATTGTCACCAGCTAAGGAAATAACTTCTAACAAGTAATTTGTCGATCATCCCCTATTATTACGAAGTGGTAAAGTCAGTCACCTCTACTGTATTTTGCATTGAAACTTTTTTTCTTGAGGGTGGAATTTTGTAACATAAAAATTAAAATGCTTAAGCGAGATTCATTTAGCAACATTTTTGTTCCTTTTATTTTTTTCAGAAAATGTTTGGTTTTGTTGTAAAAAATTTAAATAGGTTACGCTGCATAATCTGTAATTTGCCGTTATAATAAAATGCGTAGTAGGCTGCTATTACGTCATTTTCATAGGTTAGTTTAATAATGTTAACTTTTCCATAGCTACAATATTCCACATTTAATAACTCGAAAACTGTTTAAAATACGGGCATGATATGGTTTATTTTTGAAATCAGAAAAAAAAAAAAGATTATTATGAAAATTTAATAATAAACAGGGTATTCAATTTAAAAAATATATTATTTTTTATCCCGTTGAATCTGCACGCCGCTGTTTTCGATGGCATGTAACAAAAAATCCGTTCTCTTATTTGAAACGTTTTTTTTTTTGATACAGCACTTAATACAGGTGCTGTATCATATTTCACCAATTACTTATTTCAGACTTCTAATGTCTTCGTGTACTTGAGTCTTAGGTCATTATCATTGCCTACTTTACATTTTTATTACATTAATCCTCTTGATGTTCTTCCTTTCTTGAATATGGTTGAAACATCAACCACATCAAATTCTTCTATTGTATTCACTCATAATTTCTCTTTTTTTTTGTTCATTGCTCATTTCTGGTCTATATTCCCCTGTACCTATGTATTTTTTCCGATACCGGAATTCTTTTTAGTATTTTTCTTTCAACTATTTCTAACTTTTTATTGTATTTCTTCGAAATTTGATAATTTTTTTTGAGAACGTAAAATAAATTGAAAACAACAGCTAATTATTTGTATCTTGTAAATTTCTTATATTATTTAAACAAATATATTTTTAAAAATACATATATACTTCTTTTTTCGAACAGAATGAAAATCAATTTGCATTTTTCAATAAAATATACAGAATATCCGGCGAAATAAGTTTATAAATATATTTAGCTATCTGTATGCAGTATATTTGAACAATAAATTTATTATATTTAGTTTAGTAATCTTGCCATGGTAATGATGAAATATAAACATTAACACTTCGATATTTACAATAAGCATGAACAATCAGAAGGTCTATGACCTGACTTTACTCGCTACGGAACATTAATGGAGAAAAGCACGCTGTTAAAGTTCAAAAAGTTCAACAAATGCTACTGCATTTTACTACTTACTAAGTTAATCTATTCCTATAAGCATTTACATAAATACAGACAAGAAACAATTTATTCACATTCAAGTTTAATATTTCATATATTGTGGGAGACAGGCGCGGCTCGTGATGACGTATTTTGGTTTGCAGTACAATGATCCGAGTGCTTCGTGTATTCTCGTGTACTAACTGTAACGTTTGCTTAGTAAACACCGAAAACACACGAGGCACTAGTATCATTGTACTGCAAACCAAAATACGTCATCACGAGCCGCGCCTGGTGGGAGATATGAAAATATATTTCATATGAAAGTTATTATGGAATATTACGATATTACTTTTAAACTTAGAGCGTGATTTACAAGTAAATGCCAATTATTAAGAGTTTCTTATTTAATGGAGCAGTCTGTAAATGTTAAGACGATTAATTTCAAATCAATGTGGATGTATTTTTAACTTGAAATTTTCAAATATCTTAAAAAATAAGCAGTTCAAACTAATTTCTAGACTTAAAATTTAATAATTCAATGAAGGAAATACATGAGTGCTAGAATTTGTCTCTTTCTCTTCCTCCATGTAGGTGGTGCGGGAGCAACTTTGAAATCTTAAATAGAAAACTGTACATGTTATTACAGATTAGAATATTACTGGAAAATGAACGTAGGATTTGTCTGAAAAAAAATTTTCAATGATAGATGGTGCTGTAATCGATAAAATTCAAGTTTTTTCAATTTCTCGCACTGTGAACCTATGCATATGATTCTGCAATTCGTTTTCAATAAAAAGAATACCACGAAAAATTACTTATCAAGCAAGAACTATTATCATAACCCAGGAACAGGCATACTTGGTCAGCGCGATTTCCTTCGCTCAGGACTTATTGGAGTGCTTTCAAATAAAAAAAAAAATTATAGAAATGTTTTTGTATGTATAATGTATGTATTTAAGGTTTATGTTATTTTTTCAATTCCTATTTTTTCTAATTCCAAAAATACAAAATACACGCAAAAAAAAGACCTTTTTCTGTTACGCAGTTAATAGTAGCTACTACTGAATTGAGTATTTAATTGTACAAGAGAAAATTGAAATGGTTCTGGTATATGGAGAAGCTGGCAGGGGTCTTGATAATGCTGTTACTCTCTATGCTCGGCGTTTTCCGGATAGGATTCGGTCACTTGCTTCATTTTACCGTACTATCAAACAATTCACTACTGATGGGAGTGTTCAACAGAAAAAAAGAATCCGCCGAGCAACAGTTACTGGAGAAAATAAAGAAGTCGCTCAATTAGCTGCCGTGGCTGTTATCACAAGAGAAATAACTCGCGATTCTGGATTGTCCCACACCACTGCTTGGAAAATTTTAAAACGGCATAAGTGTCATCCATATCATGTCTTCTTTTTCTTCTTCTGTTTTGGGTTGGACGCCAGCACGTCCAGGCACTTGAGCGTACTATCCCCAATAGATCTCTCAGTTCCATTCTGTTAGTCTTGTGTCCTCGATAAAAGCCACTATCCTCCTCAGGGGAAATTTGAGTACACTCGAAGGATCCAATAGATCTCTCCCGAAATATTTCTGTCTTAGTTTCTTCTGTTCCTCACACGTGCATATTACATGAAGGCTAGTTTCCTCCTGCTTATCACATCTTCTACACCAGGGCTCGCTAACCAAGCCCATGCTGTACAAATGCTTCCTTAAAGGACAATGTCCGGTTATTAACCCGGTAATTATTTTAATTTCTTTTTTATTACTACGAATTAGGTTGGCTGAAAACCGTCCAGCTCCCTTAGTAGTGTTTTGGTATGGAGTTGACCTTCCGTTAACCTCCATTTATTTTTATGTTCTTTTTCTAGCCAGAACCACATCTCCCTTTTAGCGGAATCCTTAATGATACCACATACAGGTTCTGGTCCTATGAAGTTCCTATTAGTACCTTCTTTGGCCAGTTTGTCGGCCATCTCATTGCCTTTAATTCCCTCATGTCCTGGCACCATATCAGCGACACTGTATTGTCTTGTGCCAGTTTAGTGTGGACCTGTTTACAATATTTCACCAGCTTAGACCTGGTAGATGGGTACATAATGGCTTTAATAGCCGCCTGACTATCAGTCATTATGTTAATTTTTTAGTTTGCGCAGCCGGCTTCCCGAATTTCCTCGGCGCAGGCTGCGACTGCAAACAATTCGGCCTAGAAAACCGTAGTATGTTTCCCCAGTCATATCGATACCTTCCTTCTACGGCACATTCCGCATATGCCTGCACCTGCCCCCTGACTAGATTGTGATTCATCAGTGTACAAGGTGCCGGCACCACATTCGCTAGAGCGACTTTTTGCCTGTTCCCTGGTCGGTATAAATATGTTCAGCTTAGCTTTAAACATAATTTCAGGTGTCATACTGTCCGCCGGCATTTGAAGTATCGGCTCTTCCAGTATAGTTCCTGTGATATCTATTTGGCTCCCTACAACCTTATTAGGACACCATACGTCATTGGTCCTCAGCCTCAGTATCGCAGCTATTGCTTCCGCCTTTACAAATAGTTCCAGCGGAGGAAGACCCCGATGGCCTACATGGAAGCGGTTCCCGTGCTGTTCATAGCTCCCGTGCTTCCCAACAGAGTATTTCGCTGGAGAGTCGTGAGGAGCCCCACCGACGATGTCCTCCTCCACCAGACAACTGCTCCATAGGTAATCCATATCATGTGTCTCTACCATCAATATCTTCATGGCGTTGATTTCGATAATCCGGGAATTTTTGTCAGTGGGCATGTGAACAATTATAACAACACTCCAATTTCGTTACGCGCTGGTCTCCGACGGGGCGTCTTTCACGAACCACGGAACGCTCAATCGACGGAATACACATTACTGGAGTGTTGAACATCCATACTGGCAATGCCAAGTTGAATACCAGCGCCCTTGGACTGTCAACGTGTGGTGTGGAAATTGGGAATAAAGTCATCGGCCCCCACATTATTGAAGGCCACTTGAATGGTGAAATGTGCCGAGACATTTTGGAAAATAAACTGCCAGCACTACTTGAAAACGGTAGCTTAGAAGTGCAACAGAACATGTGGTTTCAACATCATGGTTGTCCAGCACACTGATCGTAATTTCAATGGTCGCTGGATCGGTAGAGTTGGTTCAGTGAATTGGCCTGCTAGATCACCAGATTTTACTTCGCCAGATTAATTTTTATGGTGTTATCTCAAAGAGCGAGCTTTCCTGAGCTCTATGAATCTTTGCGGGGCGTAGATTGGTCAATATTGGATGAGTGTTTGAATGTTAATACCGCTACTAGAATCTTTTACCGAATTTTTTATATAGAAACACACCTACATGCATTTAGAGATACAAGAAATATTGGTGTTATTGCTAATGTTAACGAAAGATTCAGATTTTTACAGATTTAAACATTTTTTTTGTGATAGTGGATCTACAGATACGTTAAGTATTTACAAAGTTTCTTGAATTATGTTAATAGTACATCATTAGATGTCCAACGGTCATTCTCTGCATATAAGAGCATTAATCCCTCACGGCGAACACAGTTCCGTGAAGATACTGTTGAAACATATCTGATGCTGCAAATATTTAACCGATATTATTCACTTTGTGCATCTGCATACTGAAAATACTGTTTAAAACAGTAAGTGTTTATTTTCATTTATTACCTGCTCTTTTTGGGTACATGCATTTTCGTCACCGACCAGGTAGATAAACCGTGCGCAATAGTTGGGGCATTTATGACACATGCATTTTCGTCACCAAAGTGCTTAATTACGGATTACTCCTTCAAGCAACGGGCTATTACGAGGTACTTAGGAGGGCCGGGTTTCGCTTATCTACCTACGTCCAGAAGAGGTAGGTGAATGCTTTGCCTTTGATTTAATACCAAATATGCCACAAGACGACCGACTAGTTAAATATGCTGATTAATTGGTTGATACGTATATCTCTGACGAATCACTTTTTCCGCCTTCAATCTGGGCAGAGCATTCAGCTACCTTAACTCGAACAACAAATGCGTGTGAATTCTTCCATAAACATTTTAACGAGTCGTTATACAAGGATCATCCAAATTTATTTGTTTTTATAGAAAAATTGAAGGAATTTCAAATAGATACCTATATTAAAATGCAAAGTTTGCATATGCCTACAAAAAATACAATCGTAAAGTTAAAAAAAGGCAGCAATTTATTGAGTCTATGCTTACACAATACCAAAACAATGAAATAAGCAGGTTACATCTAGTTAAATGTCTCTCATATCATTGTTATTTTACATAAAATGATGTTTTACATATTTTTTATATAGCTCTGTACCTATGTATACGAGATATATTTGAATAAACAACCTTGTTTTATATAAATAGTTTCGTTTCATTTTCAATTGCTAAGTACCTACTTAATAAGATAAGAAAATGGTCGGTGACGAAAATGCATGTGTAAGTAACGTCTGCTTTTCAGGACGGTGACAAAAATGAATGTCCGATTATCACTTTTCTTACCTTGGTGACGAAAATGCAAACACCCCTCTTTTTCGAGGCGCACGCTATTGACTGAACGTTCAGCGTGTCAACCCTAGCTATTATCATACCGTTAGAACGCGTATTTTATAAAACTATTAAGAATTCCAAGTAGCAATTGTTTAGAGAAGCTTTACTAATAGCTGCATTAAACGTGGTATTTTTAAGAAACTTCAGAATAGGTAGGATAATAAATTATTTTATGGTTTTCGATAAATTTGTTGATATAATGCAGTTAAATGGTAAACATCTCTAAAAGTTACTTTCAGTGTTTTCTTTGCATATTTGGTAGATATATAGGGGTCGATTAATGCAAAAAGAAAAACAAAATACTGAGGCTTTAAGAAGCAGGGTTATTTTAGTATATGAGCAAAGATTGTTACAGGTAAAAACCGTAAAAATAATAAATTACGGTCAGGCGTTATTAGGGGACTGTATCATAATAAAATTTACTTAAAAGTGGACTGATGTAAACCTTTACTAATGAACAGGCATATAAAGTTGTAACTTATACACTGTGTGTTTCGTCATAAAATGAAATATCTCATATTGTATATATTTATATGTTAGATATAAGTAAATTTAGCATAACAGAATTAAAGAATAACATTTCAAACTTTACAAATACTCAACTTGCATTTTCAAATTTAAACTATTATATAACGTATTATACGTATTAACATATTAAAAATTGTAATATTTTACTTAGATTCCAACATTTATTAATCTGTTTATTACCTGCTTTATACATTTAGACCGTTTCTTTATTGCCAAGGATAATTAGTGACCGATTTCCGTAGACCCTAATTAAATTAGCCGTAAATTCTCTGATAAACGGCAACGCCTCGATAATTAATTCAAGGCCACACATTCACTTAGAAACGGCCTGAAATTTTTGTATTATTTGCTTACTTTTCATTAGATTTAGTGCTATTTGGTCTACAGACTCTAAGTTTTGGATTCTTTGTTGATTGGAATAATTTCTCGTGAGTAAAAAATAATATTTTTTCAATAATCTAGGTTTTTGTATATAACATATGAACATAAGTTTTGAGAAAAAGATTCGACGAGGAATGGTACTACCAAAAATGGTCCAAACTAGTTAGCACTAGGCTAGAAAAGATACTCGTTTGTTACTATGGTGACATGTTAGATATGTCAGAAATAGTTTTAAAAGATGTCATACAAGATTGAAATACGAAAGTCTATATATAATAGTTGGACGAGTACCTAAACGCGAGATTGTTAACATTTTTCGAGAAAATACTGTCACTGTCAACCATTTATCGCACAATTAAGGAATGTGAAGAAGGTATGCCATGCATGAAATTACCGAAAAGTGGACGACCCCCAGTTTTAGGCCCACATAAAGTAAACAGACTCATCCAATCTGCTCAAGACAGAATTGGTACGTCTACGCGCACTTTAGGCCGTAGATTTGGAATTGCGCACAGGAATGATGGCAGAATTTTGACTAAAAATGGATTAGAATATCGAAAAAGAAGGAAGTGTCCCAAATACACCGCAACTCAGCTAGAGAGAATCCCCAGATGCTGCCGAACATTATATAACAAGTGTTCATTTGGAAAATTAATCTAGTAGCATGTGATTTACTGAGAACATTTTGAAGTATGTCGTGAATTAAAATTTACTACTTAACCTACGAAGTCGTATATTTTGACAGTTTCATACATACAAATAAATAACAAATAATAGGTATTTATTGAAAACTATAACAAATGTTGAAAATGTTGTGCTTCAAGATCAATGCATTTTAAAATCCTCCGTTCAAAACTTCTGATGATATTCTGCAACATTACTGGATTGTTATTAATTTCCATGCATTTCTGTTCGATTCTCTGTAGCATATCATTCAAATTCAATATAGGTGTTCGAAATATGTTATTTTTTAGAAAAGGCCACAAAAAGAAGTCGCAAGGTGTTAAATAGCATGAACGTGCAGGCCAGGCAATTTCAGTGTTTCGACTAATTATACGCTTATCAAAAAATTCTCTTAAATAATCCAATGATTCTGCAGTACAGTGACAATGTGCTCCGTCTTGTTGGAAATATGCATTTTGTAGTTAATCATCATGTAACTGATTGATAAATGGTTGTAAAATTTCCGTACGGTACCTTTGAGCATTTAAGGTTCCCTGAAAAAATATTGGTCCAATGATTCGCCTTTGGCTTATCGCTGCCCAAACACCAATTTTCTCTGGATGTAGCGATTCTTTATTAACTACATGTGGATTTTCACTACTCCAAATTCTTGTATTTTGTGAATTTAGGTATCCCGTTTTATAAAACCATGCTTCATCAGTAAAGATGACTCTTTGCGAAAGTTCTTCATTATTGTTCATATTTACAAACCAATTACAAATCTGTAGTCTACGTTGGTAATCAATTTCTAACAATTCTTGTACTGCTGTGACACGGTATGGATAAAGTTGCATATCTTTTTTTAATAACTTGTGAGTTATACCAACAGAAAAGTTTATTTGTTGACTCAAATGTCGAACAATATTTGTGGTTCATTTTCCATTATTTCTTCAACACGATTGACAACTTGAGGTGTACGTTTCTTAACTGCTCCGCTGTCTGATTTTCTTAAGAGACTACCAGTTTCAGAAGAAAATTTTTAAAGTTCTATCCAAAGTATTCCTAAATTGTATATTATCTATTACAAAATGTGGAAACTCAACTTGAAATTCTACCATGCAATCTTGAACTGAATAAACCCATAAATCATCAATTTTATTACCACTTCGAAAAGAAGCCCGGACTAAAAAAAATTTATGTTCGAAGGTGAAAGCCATTTTAAAACTGAGAAACAATTTATTTAAACCAGAATCGACGCAAGATTATTTTATGCTCTAACTATATTTTTGATTGACATTATCAAATGTCATTTGGATTTACGTTTACGGAACAACAAACACATATTAATATATTTGCGTCTTATTCTATCAAAATTTCAAGGTAACCTAGATTGACTTTTCAATTGAACACACGTTATATATATATATATATATATATATATATATATATATATATATATATATATATACGGGGTTGGGCAGAAGTAACGCATCAGTCTAATAATTCCGTAAATATAAACTTTAGAACAAAATGTTGTCAACAAAAGTTTTTTGACAAGTTATTTTGTATTGGCTTTAATCATTTGCGTTTTTTTTCATGATGATTACTTATGACAGCACAAAAAAAAAAATTTTAAATATAAATAATATTTTCTTTTAGAAAATTCGAAATCTTTATTAATTTCTGAATATGAATATGTACTTTTTTTATGGGGTTAGATAATAAAAATATTGAGGAAAAAAAAATTTAATAAACATACATTTGGACTAGTGCAGTGTTTTGTAGATTGCTTTGGAAATTGTATATTTTTTGACTGTCATTGAATTATTGACGTTTCACAATAAAATAGTTTCCATCGTAAAACTTGCTTTTTTTTAATACGTGTTTTGTGTGAAAATGGTCAAATTAACTACTAATGAAAGAATAGAAATTCTTATGATGGTCGGATATGGTGACTCTTTATTCAATAATGTTTATTTGGATCGAGATCCTATAGCTCAACAGTTTCGAGATTGGTTACTAAATTTAGAGAAACGGGCGATGTTAGAGATATACCTAAAGCTGGTCGACCAAAAGAAATCACTAATGAAGACCGATCTCTTCATGTTTTACTTGCTGTAACGGAAAATCCCACTACGTCAACAACTCAACTAGGATTAGAAAATGATATGAGTAGCAGATCTATTAGACGAATATTAAAAGCGAACAAATACAAGCCCTATAAGATACACTTACTGCACGAACTTAACGAAGATGACCCGGACAGAAGATTACAGTTTTGTGAAACAATAATGGAATTGTCCAATAACGATCCAAATTTTTTAAACAACATCGTATTTTCTGACGAAGCTACATTTTGTCTAAATGGATTTGTAAATAGGCATAACTGCCGTTATTGGGTGACTGAGAATCCACATTGGATGCGAGAAAATCATACACAGCATCGCCACAAACTTAATGTATAGGCTGGCATTGTTGGGCAACGAATCATAGGTCCGTACTTCTTGGAACACAACCTAAATGGTAATGGTTACTTACATTTATTGCGTAACCATATTGTACCAGATCTGTTGATTTTATTTCCTAACGACAATCAACCAAGCATGCCAAACCGTAATCTATGGTTTCAACAAGATGGAGCACCACCACATTATGCTATTAATGTTCGACAGTATTTAGACACAATTTTTCTCGGTCGTTGGATTGGACGTCGAGGTTTTATTGATTGGCCCGCTAGGTCTCCCGATTTAAGGTCCATTGGATTTCTTTCTTTGGGGACACTCGAAGTCGCAAGTATACAAGGAGAAACCTAGAAACCTAGAGGATTTGAGAGCAAAAATTACTCGTGAGATACAAGCCATACCACCTAATAGTTTACAAAATACAATTCGTCATTTTTGGGAACGTTTAGGACACTGTCAGGTCGTAGAAGGACGTCACTTTGAGCATTTCATTTAATTTTGTAGTTTGTTTACTTTTATAAAATTTTATTTTTTTCTCAATATTTTTATTATCTAACCCCATGAAAAAAGTACATATTCATATTCAGAACTTAATAAAGATTCCGAATTGTCTAAAAAATAATATTATTTCCATTTAAAAAAAAATAAATTTTTTTGGCTGTCATATGTAATCATCATGAAAAAAAAATGATTGAAGTTAATACAAAATAACTTGTCAAAAAACGTTTATTAACAACATTTTGTTCTAAAGTTTATATTTACGGAATTATTCGACTGATGCGTTACTTTTGCCCAAACCTGTATATATATATATATAATATTTTCGTGACCTTGGTATGATATGGTAAACTTAATAAATCGGCGATTAAATGTCTGGTTTATTACTTCAAAGTATATATATTTAAAACAACCCTACATGTTTCGGCAATGATGCCTTTGTCAAGGATATCCTTGACAAAGGCATCATTGCCGAAACACTACACTACAAATCGATGTTATCTCTTCAAAAGTACAATCAGAAATAAAATTCAGAAATGGATTTATTATTTACCTACTTATAGAAATAAGGTACAATAAAACCCCTGTGGACAGTTTAAAACGACCTATTTTGAATTCTCGGAATTTAAGGCTGAAAATACCCATACTCTTGTACCTCATTTTTTTTTTTCTTGAGAACTGCAAACATAATCACTTCATAATCGAAAATTTATAAAATTGTTTATCTTGAAACGCCTGCCAATGATCAGACATTTAAAATTTATTAAGGAAATATGCAAATATTTAAAAAAAATGCATATAATATGCAATATATGTAAAATATGCGCTTTGTATATTTGAGTTACATTAGTTATAAATAATTTATTCGCGTTGAATGCGCATGGCACTCATCCTGTTGAAAGTAGACAACATCGTCTTTGTTAATATGCTCCAACGATGGTAAAATTTTGTAATATATCGAAATAATTGTGTTGATTTAAATTGTTTTAAAAGAAGGGGCCAAAAATTTTATTGAAAATAATCCCAACCACTCATTTACTTTCTTATAACGCTGTTTTTTCGATTAATACGAACATTTGGATTCTCTTCTGCCCAATCTGTAATTTAAGGATGACCCATAACCATTAATGGTAAAAGTAGTTTCATCTGAAAACAACATTTTATAATGGGAAAATTGATCATCCACAACATTTTCTCCAACCCAAGTACAAAATTCTAATCTAAACACCTGGTCCCCAGGATTCAGCGTATGAATAAATTTGGGATTGTATGGATGAATCTTGTTTTCCTTAAACACTTTTTGCAATGAGCTCTTGCTTACACCCAACTCCACCGTTCTCTTACGTAGTGCTATTTTTGAATCTTCTAGTACGGATCCCATAGCTAGAACAGTTAATGCGTCATCTTCATTATATTGTTTTTTTGCTTTCTTCCTTCCAGCTACAGAGCCACTTTCATCAAATTTCTTAACAAGTTTTTTCAAAGAATTAATAGCGATATTAATGCCGAGGAATTTAACAATAAATTTGTTGATTGCTGTTTGATATGAAATATCACCAATTCCATAACACTTAATCAAATAAATTCGTTGTTGCAATGTAAGCATATTCGTGATCGTTGATGATTGCAAATGCCACGTCACTTAAATCTGAAACTCAAAAATAATTAAATGTTAACAGCATTTCAAGGCAATTCGATTATCAACAATAATTTGAACTTACAATTAGTTAAATTTTTAAAATCAAGCAAAAATGTTTTTAACATTTGTGTGCATACAGAAGGTAATCAATCAGTGCATTTCAATATGATTTCTAATGGTTGTAAGACAAGCAAAAAGTTTCATACAGAATAGCTTTCTTTCGTCAAATGAAGAATTAAAAAGTTCTTCTTTCCCCTAGTACACCAAATCAGTGGACACATTGTATAATACGAATATCCAAGTGTCTGTAAAATGGCTTTAGAAGATCTAGAATGGATTTGTAGATTGGTAGAACTTGGATTTTTCAATAATGGCACATATCAATTTTGGGTTTATATTAGTATAAATTAAGAATAATAAAAAATTTCAAATATATAGTTTCTATTGAATAAATATCGTATAAAGTGACGAATTTTAATGAATTTTATTTTTTTTTAGCTTAACGTTACCTTCCCCCCAATAAGTTTGTTAAGATAAATTACTGCTTTCAAGATCCTCTAAAGGTACAAGTAATTATTTTTCAAAAATATTCTAAAGCCATATTCTTTACATTAGCCTATAAATGTTCATTTAAATTAAAGTAAAATTGTATGACAAGAACAACTGACAATCCAGTTTGTTGAGCGAGAGTTTGTATTGAAGTATTTAGGGCGTCAGTCGTTATTTGTCTAATTCACTTATCGTCCCAGACTACAGGTTTCTAGAAAAAACTGAAATTCTATTGAGTGCATTCTGAAAAGTATCATAAACAAAAACAATTTGAGAATTTCATCTCTAAATCCTTCTAAGCAATTTTTAGTGGATTATTTGCAATGTCTATGAATCTACTCACCATTTCGAAAATATGACACATACTTTGTCTTGTATTAACAAAAGTAGGACATCCATTTCTACATATTCAATGTATTACCTGTTTGACGAAACTACTAGATACAATTTTAAAATTCAAAAACAAACTAATATTTTTGGACAAAGATTCGAAATCATGGCCTTTAATAGTTTAGTGGTTAAAGCGATGGTCCGGCAAGCTATGGAAGTGGGTTCGAATCCTACTTAAGTACGAATTTTTTTCTATAAAAAATTCGAATAAGTTGGCATCGTAAAGTGTAGAAAGCATATTTACAAAGCTATGAAAGTTTGTGCAAAAGTTTTTATTTTATTTTCTTAGTAAAAAATGAATAAGGAATTAAATAATATTTTTTTAGACCGAACCACCTGAAAAATGTATACCAATAATTAGAAATTAAAAGCTAACAAAAGGAATTATATAAAACTTTGGAGATACTTCAAGGAATATCGCATGTTTCACAGGAAAGTTATTACACAAAATATAACTGAGATTTAGTAGAGTATTGTGATAACACCTGTATACCCGGCATTGTCAATTCAAATAGATGTACAACGTGAAAGTAACCGATGATTAACTTCCCAGCTTGCATTTGTCATTGGCTCGCTAAATACTTGTAACGATGTTTACCAGACGGTTATCCGTGAATTTCTTACCACCATATATAATCCTTCCTCGTGATGGTTATTACTAGAGCTGAGGATGTTTGCTGTACGGCAGGACCGTATGTAGTGCATCCCCACCAGCGTATAAACACGATGCAGCGAAACACTTTAGTTAGTCGAGAACTGGCAACGTGATCGTGTGTTGTCTTGAGCTCTATTTAATAAGTATGACGGACGTGCCCAAGCCAAGAAAGCGCCCATTGTATAACGACGTGAAGAAATTTATCCGAGACTTTCCCGATTTGTATTATAATGGAGCAAAAGTGGTTTGTAAATTATGCGATAAACAGTTACTTTGCTGGGACAAATACGACTGTAAAAGACATGTTGAAAGTGTACACCACAAAGACAAAAAAAATAATGTGCTGTCTAAAATCGAACGGCAATTCATTTTCGATTTATTGACAATGCTACTCGTCTGCGATGTGCCAGTTCACCTGCTAGATAAAAAAGCCTTTCACGACTTTTGGACTAAATACAATTCCAACAAAAAGCTACCGTCACGGAGAACGTTACTCACCTATTTACCAATTGTGCGTGAGGACATTGAAAACAGAATGAAAGCAGTAGTAAATGATAAACAGTTATGGGTATGTGTCGACGAAACGACAGATCGAAAAAAACATTCTATTGTGAATATTATAATGCGTGTACTAGATCCTGTCAAATCAACATTTCCCATTTTATTAGCCAGCAAAAGATTGGAAAAGTGCACTAGCGAAGTAATTACGAAGGTAGTGCTCGATACGCTACAAAAATTTCAAGTTTCAACTAATCAACTCCTGATGTTTATGAGCGATGGTGCTGCGACAATGCGTTCTGTAGGCCGTTCTCTTAAAGCAGATTGTGAAAGACTTTTGCATGTGACATGTAAAGTTCATGCTTTACACCTTGTGGCACAAACTATTCGGCAATGTTATCCAGAGGTGGATGCATTAATAGCAACCACAAAGAAAGTGTTTCTAAAATCTCCCAAACGAATTCGAGAGTTTCACAGTCGGTGCCCTGGTATTCCCGAACCACCAGAGCCAATCCTTACACGTTGGGGAAGTTGGTTAAAGACGGCATTTTATTATGCCAAGTATTTCCAACAAATAAAATCTGTGGTTCTACAATTCAATCCTGCCGAAGCTGTAGCCATTAAGGAAAGCCAGAGACTCTTTCAAAACCCTTCCCTTGATGCAGATTTACAAACTATTTATAACAATCATATAGGATTGTTTAACGCAATCGAGAAATTTCAAAATACTGCATTATCGTTAGCTGAGTCACTGCAAATACTGGACGATGTACACGCCCAGCTATGCGCAGTAAATGACAACAAAAATGTTAATGTAATAGAAAAGTTCGAGAGTGTGATAAACAATGATTTTGATTTTACCAGATTAAAACAAATTAGTAATGGTGCAAGTGTAGATTCGGTTTCTATCTATAAAGATTATTTTAATTGTGCGTGTGTTACATCCGTAGATGTCGAGCGGTCTTTCTCAAAATATAATAAAATTTATTCATCACGACGTACATCGCTCACCGCTACAAATATGGAAACGTATCTAATGCTACAAACTTACTGCAAGTCTTATCCACTTGGCGCTATGCTATAATAATCGTAAATAAGGTAAGTGTGTTATTTATATACAGTACACATAACTGACATACCTAAGTGATATAAATAGCGAATGCATGTAAAGCAATAAAATCACGCATGCATCACCGATCGAAACAAGGTCATTATATTCGTGCGTTTAACTGAATACTATCCTGGCACACCGTAAACATCCCCAGCTCTAGTTATTACTTTCAATAAGATAATGTAACGATGGAAAGTCAACTGTTTAGCAGTTTAGAGAGAAACCAAGAAAATTATTTAATTGAGTTCGTAGCTAAAAGCAAGAAAACGCAGTGAAAAATATTAAATTTTCTGAATTAATTTACATTTATAATTACTTTTATTTATGGAAATATACAAGAAAGTCCAATTTATTAGAATCTTTAGAAATATGTAAGAGAGAATTTAGGTAAAAACAAAATTAAAGATCTGTAATTAGAAAATTATTTTTTAAATCGAATAACGATATATTAAATAATCGAATATATCGTGATTTATCGGATTTAATTTCGGTTAAATAATTATATATATATAGAAGCAGATTTAAATCAATTAGAGTGGAGAAAAAGCGAAGATAATATATAAGAGTTTCTATACGTTATCCGCTAGTTAATAAGTTGAGAAAATGTTTGTTCCACAACAAGCAAGACAACACATTACCCGCTAATTGTCCCACATCTCACTATTATATTTTTTTAACACTAATTAGAGACAATGAACTGAACAAATAGACAATGGATAAGTCTGCAGAATGTGGTCTATGTATCTCGTCTTTCATTTAATGTATTATTTTGTAAAAGTTCAGAGCTAGGAGATTGTTAGGTTGTGACACGACGACGGTTGTGGTTTGAGAATAGATATGGCCGTAGATATGTAAAAGTTGCGGTGGGATGCTTACTATGAGATATTATTAACGTAATAATAATTTGATTCTATTAGTAGACGAACATACATATACACTCACCGGCAAAATAATCGATCCACTCAAAAAATTGATGAAGTTTGTTTGTTAATAAGTTTGTTATTTTAAATTCGATTTGATTCATTTTTTTTGCATATTGTAGGTAAATTTAAATGTAATCTATCACATTTTTTGAATTTTAAGAAAATTTGGCGTACATAATTTTATACAGGGTGACACAAAGTCTGTTTTTTTAAATCAACTTTAAAGCCACATATGGATTGTCAAAGTTGCTCCACCTTCTATTTTCTTATTTTGTTAACACGACACATCATTTCTTTACAATTTCTTTTTTTATTTATTACAATAGCTTAATTTTTGTAAAAGATACAAGGGTTTAAGAAAAATCTTACATTTTTACATTTTTCCTATGGTACTAACAATAAGTTTACGAATTTATCGTTTTTGCATAGAGGGCTATTGAAATACTGTCAGTTGTGAAATCTAAAACTTGTCAATTACGTTTTTGAACGTGTTTCTTGTCGAATAGTAATTTAAAATATGGATCTTTCTGTAAACGACGCAGCGAGAGCTGTTGCTTTGATTCAGGATGGTAGGTCACAGTATTATGTGGCCAGAGTGTTGGGAGTTTCAAGATGTAAAGTTCAAAGAGCTGTTAAACGGTTTAATGAATTTGGTGTATACACAAGAAGATATAATTGTTGTCGAAAGAAATCTACTAGTAAGCGAGATGATCGCTTTATAACGTTAAATGTTTTGAGGAACAGAAAAGTTACTTCTGTGCAAATGAAAAACAGATTAGAGGACGTAAGGCAAGTTCAAGTAAGTGATAGAACAATAAGAAGGCGGCTGTATGATATTGGACTGCGTTCTAGGAGACCTGCAACTGGTCTAGAGTTATAGACACCATCGAGTTGAACGCCTTAGATTTGCTAGGGAACATGTAAATTGGGGTAACGAAGAATGGAGCAACATCCTATTCACGGAGGAGTCCAGATTTTGTCTTAGAACACCAGATGGACGTGAAAGAATTTACCGGAGAACTGGTGAACGTTTCTTTCAAAACCATTTTTTTCCTAGAGTAAGTTATGGAGGCGGTTCGATAATGGTTGGGGTGGCATAAATTTTGAAGCTCGGACGGACTTGGTTATAATTAACGGGGGAGCCATGACAGCCGATAGATACATAAGAGATGTTTTAGAGCCACATATTCTTCCTTTTGCACCGTTCATCGGAGATGATTTCATGCTGATGCATGATAATGCCCGACCGCATGTTGCCAGAATTGTACGCGAGTATTTAGCCGAAGTTGAAATCTCAGTAGTAAATTGGCCTGCTTTAAGTCCAGACCTAAACCCAATTGAGCATGTTTGGGATGCACTTGGGAGGAAAATACGATCTCGTGTACCAGCGCCTGCAAATTTACAGCAGCTTAGTGACGTTCTAACTGAAGAATGGAATCAAATCAACCAGGCTTACATTCAAAACTTAATTGAGAGCATGCCAAGACGAATTGCAGCTGTTATCGTGCACGTGGAGGAAACACTTCGTATTAAGTCTTTTATGTTTTTCATTTTCTTTTCAATTCCTTTTCATTAAATTCGGTGTTAAGTTAAATTCGTAAACTTATTGTTAGTACCATAGGAAAAATGTAAAAATGTAAGATTTTTCTTAAACCCTTGTATCTTTTACAAAAATTAAGCTATTGTAATAAATAAAAAAAAGAAATTGTAAAGAAATGATGTGTCATGTTAACAAAATAAGAAAATACAAGGTGGAGCAACTTTGACAATCCATATGTGGTTTTAAAGTTGATTTAAAAAAACAGACTTTGTGTCACCCAGTATAAAATGATGTACGCCAAATTTTCTTATAATTCAAAAAATGTGATAGATTACATTTAAATTTACCTACAATATGCAAAAAAAATAAATCAAATCGAATTTAAAATAACAAACTTATTAACGAACAAACTTCATCAATTTTTTGAGTGGATCGATTATTTTGCCGGTGAGTGTATGTAATATTAGAATTTATATAATAATCGTTTATTTTGAAAGTAGAAATTGTCCAATTGAATAAAATAATTTTTTTTTTTTTGGTGTCAGAACTTATGTGTGATCATATACTCCCTTGTAGGTGTAGGTTTCCGCGGTCGTTCTCTAGATGTAGATCTCGGTTTCCGGGTTGGAACCGCGTCGAGTTAGACGTAATTGCCAACGTTTCGTCCACTGTTTCAAGTGTAACTCGTTTACAGGATTTTTCTTTAGACACTAGTGATTAATGGTTAGTTTTGACGCTGAATCTCTTTTCACGAAGGTCCCGATCCCGGACACAGTGTCAATCATCATTATAGCCGCCCACGGCAAACCGAATGATATATCCGAACTCGTAAATGTGTGCCTCACTTCCACGTACTTCCAATTTCGAAACAAGTTGTATGAACAAGTGTCCGGAGCCGCTATGGGTTCTCCCTTATCCCCGGTAGTCGCTAACATTTTTATGGAAGCGTTCGAACAACAGGTCTTAAGCTCCTTTCATTTAAAACCTAAATGTTGGTTTAGATATGTAGACGATACGTTCGTCATCTAGCCGCATGGGCGGCAGTCTTTAGATGAATTCTTACTTTTTCTAAACTCCCAGCACCGTGACATTCGCTTTACCATGGAGGTGGAATCAGACGGAAGTCTCCCGCTTTTAGACGTCTTAGTGACCCGCAATATCAATGGCAAACTGGGCCACACGATTTATAGGAAACCGACTCATACGGACCGATATCTGAACGGGTTTTCCCATCATCACCCGGCACACAAACAAGCGGTCATCAATACTCTTGTACATCGTGCGTTTTCTATCTCAGAACCTAGGGCACTACCCTCCGAATTTAAGCATATTTCTAACACCCTACTCTAGAATAATTATATCGCCCACGAGATACACCGTACTATAGTGAGACATCGTAACCCTAAACCTCGAAGTGAACCCGATCCTAACATCAGCACCGCCTTCTTACCGTATATTCAAGGTATCACCGATCATATAGGAAAGGTTCTACATAGAAATAAAATCAAAACTGTCTTCAGACCCCATTCTAAAGTTTCGGACTTATTACCCTCGGTTAAAGACAAAATATCTCCGCTCCAAGCACAAGGAATATATCGCATTTCGTGTTCGCGTGGCAGTGTGTACATTGGCGAAACTAAGCGGCCAGTCGGTGTGCGTGTGTCCGAATATGAACGTTGTACTAGACTGTTACATATAGCCGGTTCAGCGCTGGCAGAACACAAACTCAACTCCGGTCATCAAATTTTATTCAAAGATGTCAAGCTTCTGTCCCGTGAATCGCATTATTTCCCTAGGAAAATCCGTGAATCTATTGAAATTTACAAACATGCCCGCAATCTCAACAGAGACGATGGCTATACGTTACAGCCGACGTGGCAAACTCTACTGAACTCTACTAAGAATTACCACGCCCAGACGACGCATGCCATTGGCTCATTGTCCCCAGCCAATAGCAGGCCACCATCTGACCCGGTCCCCCCCTATATAAGTTGTACCGGTCTCTGTCATAGCATTCTTCTAGCTACTGCGAAACGACGAACATCTACGTACAGCCCTGAAGATGTCCTTTGAAACAGTGGACGAAACGTTGGCAATTACGCCTAACTCGACGCGGTTCCAACCCGGAAACCGAGATCTACATATACTCACTTGTTTTTACTATAAAATCAAACCCAACATGATTTAAAATTTAACTTAAGGCGGTGTGGTCATTCACTGTAATATTTCTACAAAATTACGTAAAAACTAGAGAAGATAGAAAGTTGTAATACTCGGTATATTACTAAAACTAAATTTAGAATATGAAAAAATCAAAAGCCATAAACGAATTTCGAAAAATGGCCCTGTATTTTTAGAAATTCGTTTATGGCTTTTGATTTTTTCTTAAAAAAATGAATAACAAAATTTAAAAATAAAGCCTTAGTTTTGTAGAAATGAGCATCGTTTCGGTACAATTAAATTTTGGTATGGTACAACGGTAATTATGGTGGGTGTAACCAAGGCATTGTCGGTTGGATAGCCCTACAATGGTCTGCCGCACTATGTGAACTCGACTATATTATTTAGTTTATCTATGGGTACATATATAAAATAATTAAAGGTGGCAATCTTCATATTTACATATTTTCTATGTAAATAATGTTAAACAAAGCAAAATATGACATTCAAATGTGTTAAGAAATGTAATATGAGGTACATCATTTTAGTGTTGCATATAGCCTCATAGAGGGCGCCAGTAATAAAACGTCAGGTGTCAACGTTAATGCCAGTCTTTCGTTAACCTAAATTTAAAGTTTCATTAAGATATGCTGAGTGATTTCGTCATAGTGTAAGTTTATAAGTTGGCCGAAAAATGGAATTCAGTTGAGAAAATTTTCGCGCAATAATTTTTTACAACTTTCGAAGAGGATTAACCCAACAACAATATATTGTTGAGTTGGTTTTTGTTTTTGAAAATAAAACACCACACAATCGAAATTTTCACGTTGGTATTGTGAATTCCAACGTAGATGCATCAGTATCAGCGACAATACCAGGACAGGTTCGCCAAAAATAGCAATCACTAAGAAAAACATCGAAGCTGTGCGCCGTCTGATTAAGGAAGATAGGCATGTAACATATCGTTAAATTGAGACATCCATGGGTATTTCAAAGAACTCAATGCAAACGATCCTAGATGATGAACTGGGTATAAGAAAGTTACGTTCCCGTTGGATTCCGCAATTTTAACCGAAGAGCAAAAGTCAGCTTACGTTAATTGGTGCCGAAAACTTTGAGCCAGAAAAATCGAACGTCGCAAATCATGCATTGGACAGGGATCATAACGTCTCGGTAAAATGGTTAAAACTTGTCAAAAACATCAACAACTCCAGAGACCTTGACGCATACAAAAACACATGGTGTTACCGTTTTCTCAAGAAGGGTAAGTTGACGTAATTTTAGTTTGTGTATTTGCTTTAAAGTCAGTGTATACGTGGACGCCGTGTAAAAACACTTTGATTAGTGGTTTTACCTACTGATGATGACAACTTAGTTGTCGAAAGACGTATTTAGGATACGATTATTAATTGTGATAAGGGGTGTTACACCTTTTTTGACTTTTTACTTAATCACAGTCTCCAAAGAAATACTTTTTGAACATTTAATTCAAAAAGTCTACAAGAACGACAATAAGACTATTTTCTGTAACTAACACGAAGATGAATTAGCAACGGATATTTCCTGCTCTAGCTCTAGTTCCAGCTTGCATTCTTTTGGGCATACTTCGCAAAAGATCTCTAAAGGTTTCTTGCGGAATTCTATTCAATTCTTCGTGTTTCAGTTTCAACTGAATTAGGGATCGGATTTCGAGGTTCTATACGGCGTTTGAGAATGTCTCATAGGTGTTCGATCGGGTTTAAGTCGGGACTTATTGGAGGCCAATCTAATGATGCAATTCTGGCTTGCTGAAAGTACTGTGGCACCGTTCTGGCTACATGTGGCCGAGCATTATCCTACATTAATACAAATCTATTATCCCCAATGAAGCCAATATACCGATAGGTCCAGCCCGCAACGGGCCATACGGAACAATATACGTATGGAACGTAATGCGATGTGGCAACGTATGTACGACGCCACTCCGCGTGCGCATACATAAGTCCGATGATCGAGAGCAATAGATTGCCCGTCATTCGTATCTAGCTGTGCAAATGTAAAGGTTGTAACAGTTGCAAGTTCAACTGTTTAGAATTTTCGAGACAATAACCCCTAGAAATCTCGAGGGAGTGAGGCGGGAGTTTTACAATAGGCTCGGCTATTGTTTGGGGAGAGAGGGCGGTATTTTCGAATCCTATATTTAGTGACTTTCTTAGAATTAAAATTTATTCTGCAGAATTATTGATTTTTTTACTTTTATCTTTTAGAAAACGTTATTGTTTTTTTATTACTTAAAATTACTTTTCCGTAGCAGCTAAGAATACAATAATAATAACTTGGAGATATAACGACCTTTTTATATCTGAAACAAATGGGCAAATTACGTATACAGAACGAATATGCAAACGACTATATCCTTGCGCGGTTTAAGTCTTACTAAATTCATAACTCTGCAATGTATGGTAATGTAAGCTATTGCGCGTAGAGGGGATTAGCTGTTGCCACTTATTGCTCGGTATGGCCTGTGGAGAGCTGGTCCTATCGGTATGGTACAGCATGTTGTTCAATGATGTTACGGAGGCACCAGTCTGCATTCATTCGTCTATTAATCTCAACAAGCGCCGTCAGCATAATTGAACCTCCACCGAAGCTAACGGTTTGCAAAAGATTACATGCAGCGTAACGTTCTTCAGTTCTTCTATACATTCGATCGTATCCACCTGGTTTCCATAATTGAATTCTAGTCTCGTCTGTAAAAAGAACTCTGCTCCATTCATGTTCATCTTAATCAACACTAACCGGGCGGTTTTATGATGTGTGAGAGGCCGAGGAATTTTAGCAGGACGTTTTAGATTTAAACCAATTTCCTTAAGCCTCGCCTCATTGTTTTTCACTTACATTACACTTGCCTTGTATTCAACAACTTTTTTTTGGTTGCGGAACTGTAAATGTGCGATTTCGTAAATCTTGAAGCTGCACATAGCGATCATCCCTTACGTCGTGCACCATTTACATTCTTGTCCAGGCCGCCGACTGTATTCTCCAGTCTCTCTGTACCATTTAACAACACGAGAAACCGTTGATTTATGCTTTCTCAGTATTCGGGCAATATCTTCTTGCTTGCGATCTTCGTTGGCTAAAGTACTTTTTGTTTTACCAACAAAAAACTCAGAATGAATTCACAAACACTAGAAATGTTACTCTGATAATTTAAAACAAAAGAGCAATCATCCTGCTACACCAAAGCACGCTATCAGATGCTGGTATAATTACAAAATAATGCTACTTCAGTAATAGGGTTGTTCTAGCACAGAATCCCTGATAGTTTGATGTACTTTTGTAGTGCGCATATGCACGCAAATGATTAATTTGAAATTAGTTTGCAATTGCGTATGCTAGAACAAGCGACACATTCTGCGCGACATCTGCCCAAAATGTGTGATACTAAATAGCAAAAGTATATAGTTCCCATTCCTGATTATTAGGTATTCTGACACCATAACCAATTATATATGGTTAGGTTATAAATATTATTATCATAATTTTGTTTTAAAATTCTTAATTAATCTAAACCACTATTCCCGTTAAAAAGAAAGTGATATCGTTTACGTTAATACACTCGAATTGACCTGAAAAACACCTCACCTGTTACAGTATTATGCGCATGTCCCAAATTTCAAATTTTATTCAAATCCAGGAATTGTTTGGATGATCCACAATCAATCCGTAACTACAATTTTCGCCTGCTAGAACAGCTTGCTATTAGCAAGAAATTAGTAATTTCACTCTGCCAGAACACAATATTAGTATTACGCATGCGCTATACAATACCTAATAGTTTCTTGCTGCCGCTAGAACAAATCTAATAGTGAACAAAAATAGCTATTCGTATATATACAGGTGTATTATAATAATATACTAATACAGGTAGAATACTTCAAAAAAGTACACTTACCAACATACAGTGCATAAATGTTACAGAAAGATTATAAAACAAATATGGAATATTTTTGTCCGTGAGTTTACGTGCATCATTTCTCTAATAACATATGTCGCAAAAATATATCGACAAACTTCAAGGGGGTGATAGCGAACATCGAAACCAAAAAAAAATGTTTAATAAACATATGTCTGCAAATGAGCCGTTTATGCTGTAAAGCAATAAATTGTTTTAAATCATATCCAAATAACTAAAGTAATTCTTGATTTAGTTGGACGCCACTGTCTTTTGTTAAAGATTTTTTTGTTGCAAGTACGTTTTTTGTTGGGCAGCAGAAACATATCCTTATCACAATAAACATTCCACAGATGCCGACTTTGATATCGTAGTAGCTATTTGCCACATTTAGTCATCATAACATTAACTTTGTTGATTGTCAATTCAAAATTTAATTTAAAATTAATGATAATTTCCAATTTGAAGAACTTGCCGATATGCACCTTGCTTATGGTGCAGCTTATATGAACATAGATATCCGGAACGTCGACAATTTCACCATACAACCTTTGTTCCCATCCATCGTCGCCTTAGAGAAAGTGAGAAAGTGGTGGTGGTCCAAGAACAGCTCGTACGGTTCAATTTGAAGAAGAAGTTCTACACCGTGTGGAAGAACACCAATCTACAAGTATTCGCTCAATTGCACACCATATGGGATCCTTCAAGTCGACGGTACACCGTGTCATTCATGAACTACTTCTCTACCCTTATCTTTTACAACGCATAAAAGCTTTAAATCCTGAAAATTATCCGCATCGATTGGGTTTTTGCCAATAATTTTTGGGTCACAGCAAACCTAATTTCGGGAGAATAGTATTGTTTTCTGATGTAGCATGTTTTACGCGGGATGGTTTTTTTAATAGCAGAAACAGTCACATTTGGCATGATTAAAATCCTCACGCTATGGTCTCCAGAAGTCACCAGCAACAATTTAGTGTTAACATGTGGGCTGGTATTGTTGGAGAGAATTTAATAGTTCACGTGATGCCTGCTCGTTTTCTGTAAAATGTTTTGTCTCTATTATTGGCAAATGTTCCTTTAAACATTAGAAATAACATGTGGTTGATTGACTAAGGAGATAAAATTTTGAAATCTATATTAAATCTATGACAGGCCTGCATAAAATTTGTGATGACGTGATTTTTGTTTGTTAAGCTCAGTTTTTATATAGCAATAACTAATTAAAATACAGTTGGTCTCTACCACCCACAGATTTTTTTTTTTTGCACAAAAGAAAAAGAAAAAAATATAAAAAAATCTTATAATAGGCGTTTTAATACATTTTAAAATGAATGTACTACTTCGAATTCTAGGTATTAACCCAAAAATGATTTTCTGTTGTGGTTTTAAAGAAATTTGTTAAATAGGCTCTCATTACCTGATGTAAATCTTTTATTACATGTATTAATTTTGGACAAGATTTCCGGGAATTTTTACCTGCTAAATCTTATTTATTATGCTTTCACTTTATTAGTATTGCGAAGAAGGATTTCAAGTTTATCGCTCCAAACAAAATGTATATTTTAATGTCATTTACTTCATTATAGCTCTGAGTGTCGATCAGTAAACAAGTAAAATTAATTTGTCTTTAGTGTTGTGCGTGGTATTTGATAAATAAACATTGCTTAAAAATATGTCTAGCCGGTGTTGCAAAAACAAACCAGATGATTTCTGTTATATTTGTGGATATTTCGTCTTGAAAAAGTTTAAGAGACCAATTGGTGAATTTGTGAAAAATGCATATTATGCTTATTTCAAAATCAAATTAGGAGATCAAGATAAAGATTGGGCACCGCACGTTGTTTTTAAGGTATGTTAAGAAGGTTTAAGACATTGAACCAAAGGGAATAGAGCCTTCCTTTTGGAATACCAATGGTTTGGAGAGAACCGCAAAATCATCATGAAGATTGCTACTTTTGCCTTTGTGATATTAAGGGGCATAATAAAAAAACTTTGAAACATATTTTGTACCCAAACAATATTAAATCAGCTATCAGACCAGTTCCTCACAGTGATCATGTACCTATACCTATACCCCCCAAAGTACTACAAGAAGATATTGAAACCTTTTCAACTTCCGGTCCGTACAGATGGATAGTGATTTTGAACCACCAACCTCAGGTCAAAACCTACCTCAGTTATTTTCACAAGCCGAACTGAATGATTTAGTAAGAGATTTGGGACTTTCGAAAGATCTTTCTGAAGTACTGGGGTCTAGGTTGAAACAAAAAAATTTGCTTGCCCCAGAAACTACCTTCAGATCTTCCTTTAGCTGAATATGACAGAAAAACAACCTAACGAAGCTTTTCTGAAAAAAAAAAAGGTTTTTTTAAGAAGCTTAAAGTATAAATAACTATTTCTAATAGTTTCTATGTGTATATTTTTATATATTTTTTAATATAATATAAAACTAGCTTATAAATGAAATAAATTGTGTTTTTTCTATTTTTTTTTAATTTTACTGGTTTGAAAAATAACCTTATGTGATACAAAAAAATAAAAGCAAATTTGAAATCAGCGCTACCAAATTACTAGAATACAGTTAAAATTTTTAAATCAACATTCAAAGAGTTGAAAAATGCAAGCCTATATAATTAATATCTAACCAATGATTTGCGAAAGTTGAATCTGTTTTCTTTTCTTTATGACTTCTCTCTTATTCTTTCATCCTAATTTTGAACGTCCTCCCCGTTTGTCCTATGTATAACTTATTACAATCTTCACATGTTAACTTATATATACAAGAGTTTAATTCTTTGTCGATTTTATCTTTGTCGTTTTTAATAATGTTCTGTATAGTATTGTGTTTTAAATGATGTATGTTTGTTATTAAGTTTTTTAATGGAAGTAGCAATTTTTTCAGTTTCTGTTTTCTAATTTTGGGTAAACTAAAGAAATTATTTTAGATTTTTGTTGACTATTCAGGATGTTATTGATAATATTTATGACGTAAATTGGTCCAATAGCATTTTAGAAACAGTCGCCATCACTTTGCTAGCCGATGGTTGTGTTTTGAATTTTTTTGGCGGAGGTGGGTTTGAGTGACACCATTTTATACTAACATTCTCATCAGTTATTATGATACGGAACAAAAAGTCATCGCCTTCATACTCGTAGGGAAGCCGGAGTTCTCTGAAAAGTCGTTTCCGCTGTTGTTCCGTGGAAAGTTGGAGGTTTTGGCACCCATGTGGCATGAATTACTAAATTTAAGCTTGTCGTGGATAATAGTGTGAACACTAGCGACACTAGTGTTAACTTTTTGAATGTTCCCAAGATTCATGGCAGACGCTGGCCGGCATAAAGTTCAACACGCGTTCACTACTATCCAGGAAGGATTTACACCACTAAAAGACTGTTCTGAGTGATAAACACTCTTCTCTAAACTTTTGATGAAGTCTCTGATGAATATCAATCGCTTACATCTTCATTGAAAAGAAATTTAGTAATTAATCTTTGTAGAACAGAATATTGTTGCCTAACTTTGTTAACATTGTTGACATAATCAAGTTGCAGTTGTTCATTGTGTTAGCTAACATGTCTACAAAACCGCTTTGCAGTATTTTTTCAATTATGTTCAGAAAAAAATAAAATGCGGATTAAATTTACAGTAAATTTACAAGCAATTTATTATTTCGTTAATTATAACAAATTAATCGTTTGTTAAATGCATTAAAACATTTTCCTAGTTTTAACACATCGCTTGTAACAATATAATTAGTCGACAATTAAGAGAAAAAATAACTTAACGCCGGCGCATCAACTCATTTATCAATTCGTCATGTACTATATTCAGCATTCTAGACTCCTTCTTCTTAAAGCTATTGTTAATATTATTTTGATTGTTAACATTATTTTATTAGGAACGAAAAACAAGATATAAGAATAGATTGAAGATTCGGTGCATTGAACAAGTAGGAAAATTTCTAATCGCTAATTGATGAGTAGTACATATAATCCATTGACATTAAAGCTGCTTTTAACGCTTGAACAAACTATATGCGCCATGCCGTGCGTTCACGGATTTCTGAATTTTTATGGAACAAAGTGATGTCTAAAACGTGAAATTCTAAGGAGAAAACTGACGTTTATATGTATTTGCTATTAGATTTTTTTATAGGAAGACATTAAGAAAGAAATACAATTCTTAATTGAAGAAAATTAATGCAAAACTACTAACATTAGAAATACAATATTTTTTTAAACACAACATTTTTTTTTGGCTAAAGCTCGAATTATCTGCAAATTTAATTGCCTTATTTTATTATAAAAAAAAAATCAATTAAAAAAGTATATTTTGCACATAATCTGAGCTTTACTTATGAGACATTTAACTAAGATTGATATTGCCAGAAGGTACTTCTCACTAAAGAATTCTTAGGTTTGAATACTCGTAAGTTAATTACACTAAATCCAACGTGAATATTACAACATTACAACATCTGCTTTTCGCTGTCATTACACTTAACTGACTCAAAGGGCTTTGTTCTTTTGAATCTCCTGATCAGGTTGGTATAATCGGGGAGTTGGATAGCTTCGACATTTAAAAAAAAAATGAGGTTGAGGTTAATGAATTGTTAATATTTTGTTCCACATGTTACATTACCAGATTTGCAATAGGAGAGCTAAAGAAGAGCCCATGGTAATACCAAATATTCCACTGCAAAAAGAATCTTTGTACAAAAAAAGGTTTAAGTATTTATTATATCAATACGTTAAGCACGTATTACGCATTTGTTACAAATGAAACAGACATGCAATGTTGCAACATTGCATGTCTGTTTCATTTGTAACAAACATTGCATGTCTATTTCATTTGTAACAAACATTGCATGTCTGTTTCATTTGTAACAAATGCGTAATATGTGCTTAACGTATTGATATACTTAAACCTTTTTTTGTATATTTGCTGCCATCTGGTATCGTGTTAATGGACTTACACCTATATACGTATTTTTTCTCTTCTGTACCGGCATAGCCGGTCAAGGGAAGGTTGCCACTTTCGGCATAGTCTTCTTCGTCCGTTAGATGTCACTAGATTATATGGTGCCACCTGATAGGGCAAAATTTGCTATACCTTATGAGGCGATTTGTTTAAGCTTTACTTACTTCACTAGCTTAACTGATGACGCCTAATAGTAGATGGCAGAAACACGTGTCTTAAGCAGAAGTAATTGCTGGAAAATACGAGGTGTATGTCCATGTGTACAGATACAGACGTGTACATTGCATGTCTGTTTCATTTGTAAGAATCTTTGTATTGAAAATATGTGCTGTCGAGACAGAAATATACACCTCTAATAAATTGGTTTTCATTTAGTGATGTGTGTGGACTAATTTCATCCCATTTGCGTTCTATTACATATATAGCTAGATTTGTAGAAATGTTAGTATGTAGGAGGAAGATTATATTTTCTATCGCGATCTGCAATTTACCATCACGAATATATACAATTTTTATATAAATATCTGTCATATGCTATTTAAATATCTACATACTAGCTTAGCTTATTATGCTGGGTCCCGAGTTTAGATCCGGGACTAGGCTGTTCGAGTAGGTTTTCATGGGTTTCCTTCTTGTTCTAGGGCGCGGACATAATAGTAACTCATGGCTTGCCAATGCCCCTTGTAATTGGCGTCAAGCTGTTGGGGAATGCTAAGGCATGAATTATTATTATTAAACTTGAATGTATTTTTGAATAATGTAATTTTATCCATGACAACTTCATATATATATAAATATGACATTAATACACTGTCATTCTTAATTTAAAATTCTTTGAAAATTGCAATAATTGCCGAAACATGTAAGATTTGAATTATTTTAAATATGTATATACATATTAAAGTAAAACAGACCTTAAATCACCGACTATCTAAATCTACTATAATATAAAAAGTACAAGAAATAATTGCCTATATATATATATATATATATATATATATATATATATATATATATATATATATATATATAGTAGATTAAATTAGTCGGCCTTGAACGAGAAGGAAAACCACGAAAACCTACTCGGACAGCCCAGTCAGGGATTTAAACACGATACTTCCAGCATAATAAGCCTGTGCACAGATATTTAAATAACATATGATAGATAATTATATAATAATAACATATATTCATGGTGGTAAATTGCAAATCGTTACATTATTAGGTTATAATATATACTGCTTAGATGTTTAATATTAATGATTTCCTTAGTTTCCCTTTTCATTGTATGTTGTTCTTTATCGATTATCTGTGTGTTTTCAAAATCGAAATGGTAATCGCGTTGTAGGTTGTGTGCAAATAAAGCAGTTTTGTCTGTTTTGGAGTATTTGTGGGCTTGTATTCTTTTGTATAAATATTCTTTAGTTTGGCCTATATAGTAACTATCGTAATCGTGACATGGTATATTATAGATGACATGTGTTTCTTGATTTTTTTCTATTTTAGGTTTTAGTTTTGAAAATAGATGTTTATTAGTATTACTAAGTTTATATGTTGTAGCTATATCTTTTTTTTTTAAGTATATTTAATTTTTTCTGATAATTGTGGAACATATAAAAATTATATACAGTGGAAGCTCTCATAAGCGGGCAGTCACGGTTCCAGGATTTTTGCCCGCTTATGGGAGGTGCCCGCTTAAAAGAAAACTCTGAGAAATCAAACAGAACTCGTATAATGTAACATGTAACTACTATATAGGTACATATATGTATGTACATAATATGTAATGACATAGACACAAACAAGTTATTTAGGAACAGCTGGAAAATATCTTAAAATGGATGACTGCTTCATTTTCCTTTGCTGTTCTTCCATACGGCACTTCTGAAAATGACATTCCAGATTTTTGATATGTTCAAAAGCCACATAGTCATCTGTAGAAAACTTTTTCAGTTCTCTGATGCAATTTAAAGCTTCATCAAAGCACTTTATTTTATTTTCTTCTTCTTTTTGTTCTTGAACGTCTTCTATTTCGTCATCGGTCTCGTTCGCTTCACTAACTTGACTGGATGTAGTAGTCTGGTTTTCAAAATCATCATCTTCTGTTGGTGTCTTATCATCAATTTTTATAAATTCGTCTAGGTTCTGGTCACTGGTAATATTTAAATCTTCTGCAGCTCTCCTCATCATCTCCATTGTCGCAAAAACAGACAACGGTAAGTCATCCTCATCCTCAGAGTCAAACTGAGGAACCGTCGCATCCGTTTTTCTGAACCCAGCCTTTCTGAAACAATTTTGTATTGTTGATGGAGTGACCTTTTCCCATGCCGTTTTGATAAAATATAATGCCTCTAAAATATGATTTTTTTTGATAATTCAGATGATGATTTAGAAGAATCTATGTTTGATAAAATATGTTGTATAATCTGGTTGCGGTAATAAAGCTTGAAATTCTGAATGATGCCTTGGTCTAGTGGCTGGCAAACAGAGGTTGTATTGGGAGGCAAAAAAATTAATTTCACATTTTTGAGGTGTAATTCTCGAGGATGTGAAGCAGCGTTATTTAAAAACAGTAAAATTTTTCTCTTTTCAATTCCCATTTTTCGATCAAGCTCGATTAACCATTCACCCATTATATCGCCTGTCATCCAGGCTTTCCGGTTTGACATCCACTTGACAGGTAAATCCTTAATGCTTATGTTTTTCAGTGCTCTAGGACGAGCCGATTTTCCAATCACTAGTAGTTTTTCTTTCTGCCCTGTCATACTTGCACAAAACAACACTGTAAGTCTTTCTTTGGTCAATTTCCCACCTACACACTTTTCAGATTTTAAGGAAAGGGTCTTATTGGGAAGCGCACGAAAAAAAAGGCCACTTTCGTCGGCGTTGTAAATGTCCTCGCATTGGTATCCGAGTAATAGTGAAGGACGTTTTTCTATAAATGCATCAACTGTCTCTTGGTTTACATCAGCTGCTTCACCAGAAATGCATTTAAAGCTTACATTATGTCTTTTACGCCACTTTTGTAGCCACCCATCAGATGCACTGAAACTGGTGTAGCCGAATTTTTCTGCAATTTGTTTTGCTTTTTCTTTTAGAAGCCCTCCAGAAATGGGTATCTTCCGATTTCTAGCATTCACGAACCACTGATAACATTCTTTATCGATGTTGGAACCTTCAGTTCTGAAAAAACTTTTTTTTTGATGCACATTTACACCAGACTGCCATAAACGTCTAATGTCCTCTTTATTTTTTGCTATCATCGTAGCTTGCGTCTTTCCTATCGAAAATCGCGCTGCTATAGCCCCAGTAGATAGTTTTTCTTTATCAATTATATTCACTATTTCCATTTTTTCTTTTAGTGTTAACATTCTTTTTTGTGGAGCCATTGTTAAAAATGCACACACCCGATTCTCTATCACAACTAAAGCATAAAGAACCAACGACCAGCTGTTTCTTAAACGGTAAATCCCGTAAGGGAATCACCGAGTCTAGAAATGTGTAATGCGTGTTAAAATCTTAATTCGCCCGGTGTTGGAGCTTCGTGGTCGCTTATGGGAGATATTTTCTGGCTTTGGCTAAAAAAAATGTTGCCCGCGCCTGTTTATAGGAGCGCTCGCTTATGGGAAGGTGTCTTATGTATTAAAAGATAAGGCGAAAATCGGTTCCGAACAATTTGGTCGTTTAAGGGAGATGGTCGCTTATTAGAGCTGCCCGTTAAGGGAGCTTTCACTGTATTTATATTTTAAATTTCTTTGACAAAGTCATTATGTGCCGAAACATATAAGATTATTTTAAATATATACATATTAAAGCCATAAATCGCCAACTAATTGAATCTACTATAGCATACAAAGGTCAAGAAATAATTATATATATATATATATATATATATATATATTCCAATTGTTTGTTTTCACTTTTATTTTCATTTAAACTGCATAATAGGTCGACATCTACAAGTACTATTATACACGCTGACACATAAATAAGGTCCCGGAAGTTAGGTCTATTCATTCCACGTTACGTTATTGTAGTGTATGGTATAAATTGAATTCGAGATCTGAATTGCGAAACCAACAATCCGTTGTTTTCGTGGTGAAACAAATAGAAGTAAAGAAGACGTTTACACATACATGCTCAAATATACAAACACGATTTACACCAATGAATAAATTTCTTGCAGGTATGACTTCGCTAATATTTTGTATTGTATTGAATTTTAGCGAAATAGGAAATTGCCAATAATAGAAATAACTTTTACTTAACGGAATAATTACTTGAAGAACGAAAGTCACTGAAAATATTACAATTACGGGTTAGTTATAATAATACTAGCGGAGTTTCTTATGTTATCTAGCTAGCTATGAAAGAAATGAGTTAGAAGACAAAACAAAACGTAAGAACCATTAACACTAACATAGTTATTCCAACGTTTCCTTAATAACGTTATGCTTTCGAGAGAAAGTTCCTTTGATAATTCCACGAAATACGATCCCCGCTGCGTTTTTCACATCGTCATTCTGTGATGTCCCCTGGTCCTCGCTACAACTTCATCTCCGAGGTGGGTTCATTAGAGAAGCCAATAGAGGCCGATTTTATTGGTGTAATAAATAATACACTCAGAAGCAATATAAAGATAACATTTAATAAATACTCAACAATAACTTTACATTGTAAGACGTTAACATTTACTAGATTGACGCGTTCTCTTCTGTACCCAGTATATATGTAATGTCTTAACCTAATTACTTAATATTACACATAACCTACTAACCTAGTTACTTAACTAAACAAGAATGCGAAAGATGAAACAATTAACTAGGACGCAATTAATGAGGACGTGTTTCGTCAAACAAGTTATGCATTGAATATATAGAAATGGATGTCTTACTTTAGTTATTTAGTCACAGGAGGCAAGGTTGGGACTGTAGGGAGTATGTTGTAATTCCCAAAAGCTACATTTACTGGTTACAGCTTGAACAATTCGTGCCTTGTGCACTCTGCAGTTGTCGTGCAGAAGCAGAGTTTTCTGAGCAAAATTGTGGGGTCCTTTTTTCATATAGCCGTGTTCAAGTTCTTAATTGTGTCCTTGTAGACGTTTTTCCAGTTATCGTTGACCCATTTGGTATATACTCAATTAAGAGAATCCTCTTCGCGTCCCAGAAAACTGTGGCCATCAATTTTCTCGTAGAAATGTTTTTGTTCCTTCTTGGACGATGAAGAGCCCTTCTGCGCTCATTCCATGAACTGTTGTTTCGTGAGAGAGTTCCAGTGGTGTACCCATGTTTAATCCCTAGTTAATTTTAGAAACACTAGTTTCCGATACTCCTATTTCTCTGGAAATAACTGAAGCTTTTACTCAGCGGTCAGTCAACACCAAATCTTCAACTTTGTTGATGATTTCTTCAGTTCGTGCTTCCAGAGGTCTTGCACACTTTGGGTCAACATTAGTGGATTCTCTGCTCCATTTGAGCTGCTTACATCAAATTTAACGTGGAAATAGGATGGGCTATTTTCTCCAACGGTGTTACCATTCTCTCAGAAATATTCTTAGGGCTACTGCCTTCTCTTGATAAAAATTTCATGACGGTTCTGTGTATCAAATCACTCATTTTCTCTTTTTTAAATGAATGTTAAGTAATAAATGTTAAGCGATTCGAACTAAACTGGGAGATGACACTATAAAACGTCACAAAAACTTGACGTAAGAAAATTGTCATAATGGCATATTGTTTTAATAGTTAGGTAGATAATATAATAAACACGCCTTGTAATTATATCATATTTTATACATCGCTAAATATTTGTAAGTAAAACACATGCATTATTTCTCATTTGTTAATATATTCTTTAACATTTCCAGTGAGGTCATTCTAGCACGAAAAGAATTTCAATCCAACACGAACTCTTTGAATATCGCAATTTAGTCTGTCGTATGAAGGTCGTATACATTCAATCGCATTACAATAAATAAAATACGGTTCGGAATATATACTTAAATCCCGTATAGTCGCCACATTCTATCCGATATTTATAACAACAAAGAAAACCTAAAAAAAAGGAGAAAGAAATAGAAAACAACAAAACGGTATTGGTGAGGACAAGGAGAATTGAATTACATCGCGAACACACCCGCGAAATACTATACAACCGTGTGTTGTACTAACACAAATTACATCCGAGCCACAAGTAATTTATGTTTCTGTAACGACTAGTTAAATGTAGCTGAGGTGAATTCGTAAATCGATATGCTGCAGGAGCGTTTAGTTTTTGGTAATTCGAGATTATCGTGTATACGTGCGGGTAGATGCATTTGTATGAAGTTAAATAATGATTACACAGGCCTGCATAAAATTTGTGATGACGTGATTTTTGTTTGTTAAGCTCAGTTTTTATATAGCAATAACTAATTCAAATACAGTTGGTCTCTACCACCCACAGATTTTTTTTGCACAAAAGAAAAAGAAAAAAATATAAAAAAAATCTTATAATAGGCGTTTTAATACATTTTAAAATGAATGTACTACTTCAAATTCTAGGTATTAACCCAAAAATGATTTTCCTGTTGTGGTTTTAAAGAAATTTGTTAAATAGGCTCTCATTACCTGATGTAAATCTTTTATTACATGTATTAATTTTGGACAAGATTTCCGGGAATTTTTACCTGCTGAATCATATTTATTATGCTTTCACTTTATTAGTACTGCGAAGAAGGATTTCAAGTTTATCACTCCAAACAAAATGTATATTTTAATGTCATTTACTTCATTATAGCTCTGAGTGTCGATCAGTAAACAAGTAAAATTAATATGTCTTTAGTGTTGTGCGTGGTATTTGATAAATAAACATTGCTTAAAAATATGTCTAGCCGGTGTTGCAAAAACAAACCAGATGATTTCTGTTATATTTGTGGATATTTCGTCTTGAAAAAGTTTAAGAGACCAATTGGTGAATTTGTGAAAAATGCATATTATGCTTATTTCAAAATCAAATTAGGAGATCAAGATAAAGATTGGGCACCGCACGTTGTTTGTAAGGTAAGTGAAGAAGGTTTAAGACATTGGACCAAATGGAATAGAAAAAGCCTTCCTTTTGGAATACCCATGGTTTGGAGAGAACCGCAAAATCATCAGGAAGATTGCTACTTTTGTCTTTGTGATATTAAGGGGCATAATAGAAAAACTTTGAAACATATTTTGTACCCAAACAATATTAAATCAGCTATCAGACCAGTTCCTCACAGTGATCATGTACCTATACCTATACCCCCCAAAGTACTACAAGAAGATATTGAAACCTCTTCAACTTCCGGCTCCGTACAGATGGATAGTGATTTTGAACCATCAACCTCAGGTCAAAACCAACCTCATCTATTTTCACATGCCGAACTGAATGATTTAGTAAGAGATTTGGGACTTTCAAAAGATCTTTCTGAAGTACTGGGTTCTAGGTTGAAACAAAAAAATTCGGTTGCCCCAGAAACTACCTTCAGATCTTCCTTTAGCTGAATATGACAGAAAAACAACCAAACGAAGCTTTTCTGAAAAAGGAAAACGTTTTTTTAAGAAGCATAAAGAATAAATAACTATTTCTAACAGTTTCTATGTGTATATTTTTGTATTTTTTTAAATATAATATAAAATTAGCTTATAAATGAAATAAATATTTTTTGATTTACTGGTTTGAAAAATAACCTTACGTGATACAAAAAAAAATAAAAGCAAATTTGAAATCAGCGCTACCCAGTTACTAGAAAACAGTTAAAATTTTTAAATCAACATTCAAAGAGTTGAAAAATGCAGGCCTGTGTTATTTGTAGAGATGGCAAATTCGACGCACATGCCAGCGGCGTACGCATGCAATTTTTCATTTAATTTAAATTATAAGAAAAATATTATAAAACGTGTACGAACACAGGCCGTATTATGAATCATCAGTGAATTCATTATCTGGATAAGATTTTTCAAATATTCCAATCACCAGATATATCTCCACAGTTGTTTCACTTAAGTTAGTGCGACGTGCGGAATAAACGTGTTTTAATGCCGAGAACGACCGTTCCACATCTAATGATGTTATATGTGTATATTCAAATTAATCTTGAAAAGAACTTAGATGCACCATCACAAATTAGTTTTACGACCGGTTTCATTATATTTCCTTAAAAGGGATTTTATCTAAAAGTCCGTTTTGGCTAAAAACTCTTTTAAATGCTATATTAAAAGACGACCGTCTCATAATCCTATTGCCACTTCTTTCTAACTAAAAGGACTTTTACCTTAAATTAGTAACGTTGGCAATACTGAAAATTTAAATTGATTGAAATACGCGCATCAGATACAGAACATAACCTGATATTTTGTAGCGTCTTATACTTTTTGCTGGTATAAGAAAACGCACGAAGCAATCCACTTTCGTCATTACAATCTCTATGACTTAATAGTTGTATTACGTGTATGTGAGCCTAGTGTCGATTTATAAAATTTACGGTGAAGTTTATAGGTTATATTTATATTTAAATTAGGTTATGTTTATATATAAATTGACCAAATTTTCTAATACATTCACATTAAAGAAAATAAATAACTAATGTATTTTGTGACTAAGTAAATAAAACCGCATCTTTAAGTTTATTATTTTAACAACTAAATACTGTCAAATGATTCTGTAGTTGCATTTAAACGACTTTTCATGATGGCCAACATCTTATGTTAATATCTTTTATAAAACTAGTTGAAATGATGCCAAAATTATAATTTTAAATTAATATTATTCATCGAAATAATACTACAATTACTATTATATCCGTATAATATATTCCAGATTAATAAAATTATACATTTAGGAATATACAAGACATCAGAATAATTGAAGCATACATGAGTAGGTAAACCCCACCAGTTTTGTATAATACAAAGGTATTTTTAATAATATAAAATATTATTAAAAATACCTTTGTATTATACAAAACTAGTGGGGTTTACCTACTCATGTATGTTTCAATTATTCTGATACATTACACATGCGGTTAGTCCGTAGTATGAGTGAAGACACAAACAAAATGCAGTTTCTAGAGAGATTGCCTGTGCCACCTTTGGAAGGGCGTCGTTACTTCACATTGGTTATGTGGACGGGGCGAGGTATTTCGGCTGTCTGACAACAGGCAGCGCTGAATTTACTTCTACGCCCGGTTTGGATAATTTCGGTGATGTGGTTCTTTTTTGTGAATGTGTCTGAGACTATCCTTTCTCCAGCAGAGGCGTACCGACGAGCCTGTAGAAAGGAGAAATACGTATCTACGTCTCTGGGGAGGGATATGTTCGGACACGTTCACAAAAAATATTAATAGTGAACCTGTATTTGTGTTCTTCAGACCAGATTTTTAATAATATTTTATATTATTAAAAATACCTTTGTAATATACACGACTATAATTTTTGTTTTTATGAGACTGGTAATACATACGTCACTGCTTTTGGTTGATGACGAAAGTGGATTGCTTCCTGCGTTTTCCTATATTGCTATAGGTTTAGTGTTTTTCACCAAATTCGTATAAATATTATTTTATTGATTATTAATATTACAGATATGTAATAAAATAGTACTTTTAGCGAGAAAAATCGATGAAATCAAATTATTTCGCAGTCGAATTACTTTCTATTTTAGCATAAACCATAATGAATAATTCTACGCCTAGCAAAAGAATCGATTACTCGAATTTTTTTAAAGAAGTCGAACTTCTTTTAATTGAGGAAATCAGTATATTTAAAAAAGTTATAAAAAATAAAACAATCGGTAAAATCATGTAATGAAAAGAAAATTTATGTTAGTAATGTGTTTTTTTAAATATAAATTTGTTGTATTATTAAATCTATATTTGAAAATAATTTATAAACGAAAAATATATTTATTTACATTTGCATTATGATTTTACATTTACAACCTGTTGGAGTGCTTTGTAGATAATTAATAATTACTTTCCTGGTTCATTATACAAATTATGCACATCTGCAATATTCCATTCTATAACTGTCATTACTGTATTTATATTTAAACGAATACAGTAATGACAAGAAAGTATTAAATTCATTCTATTTACTAACATTTGCGGTTACAAATTATTACGATTGTTATTTGTAGGTTAAATGGTCATTTAAATCCGGTAAATGCCAATCTTTCTTCCTTTAACTAAAAGCTGATTTAAAATAAGCTTTTAAACTAAATGGTAATTATGAGACGAAATGTTTCACTGAAAGCCCAAATAAAAAATGAAAGGCCGTTTAAATATATTATGAAACCGGCCGTTAATAGGTGAATAGTAGTAGCACCACTAAGAGAGTTCTAAACCAAAATCCAATAAGATTTAACACAGGGTTCTAATTTTGCATTTTTTATCCCCTCCACTGCCTACCTCATGTGACATCATCACGTGACCACGCCCATAACCCGTACGAAATTCGAGCGCCAAGGAACATAAGCGGGTTGTCATATATATATATTAGTATAATTGTAAATTATGTATTGCAATTTTATAGTATCTCCTGATGAAGTTATTAATAAATTATGAAATATTGGGAGAATGTACATTTGTGTTTTAATGTAAACAGACCCATGACCCAATATTAGTGAATTTATATTAGTACGGTCAAGAAATTTTCTATAATTATGTATATATATATATATATATATATATATATATATAATTCAAATCTTACATGTTTCGACAATTACTATTATATATATATATATATATATATATATATATATATATATGATGCTATGGACATTTCCCCGCAAACATTTTAAAAATTTTATTTTATATTGTACAGTGATTTTCGATGCCAGTGTATAATTTTTATCATCGATGTATGCAGATTTTATTTAGATTTATTTTTGACTTGTGTAGTTGTAGCAAGCCGGATATGCGGTATCCGAGATCAGACACTAATTGTTATCAGAGTTGAGAAGACGTGAAGTATAAGATATATTTTTTATCTTAGTTTAAGTAGCTTCGTCATTTTTATTAATTAGTTTTGGTGCGTTATTTTCATACCGATTTATTTACGAGTGTGCAGAACTCGTAGTTGTTTAATTTTTGTACGTTCTTCTAACTCTGGTGTCTCGAAAAAAAAAATACATTTTATTTACGTAAGTAAAAGAAATTATTCTCATTGTCATTATTATTATTTTCTTGTATGTATTGATTTGTATTTTACCATTGTGGTAATTTTGATATATATTTTATCTTAGATATATATATATATATATACATATATATATATATATATATATATATATATATATATATATATATAAAAAAGACAAAGACGTATTTTAATATTTCAATATAAAAAAATTACTTTAATTTTAAATTTTGTACGATGAAAAAGGGCATTTTTTTTTACATGTGACTGCGCATATGTTAGAGATTTGCGTCGGTCTGTCAGTTTTGGTTGTTTATCTTTTGAAGTTGTTTATTAGGGGTGAAATTTAAAAAAAAAACATCTTTGCAATTTATTAGATTTAATTTACTTCGGGTGTAATCAGAGGACGTTTGGATTTATTTTGCGGTCAGTTTCAACAAATTCTTTTACCTCTAAGTGTAAGTTTGAATTACACAATTCTTTATACTATAAAGAATTTTTTTTTCTTTTAATTTTTTTATATACATTAAAGATTCATTTGAGTAAAGATGTGTATATTTTTTAATTACCTTTCTATTTGTGTACTTAACAGTAATTTCAGTAAAACTAACAATATTCACAAATAAATTTTGTGTGGCGCCTGTTTGTGGTATTAATACAATTATTTTTCCACGTTTTCCATTGGAAACCCTGAGAGGAAAGCAGTGCCATTTAAAGAAAGTAACCGACTGAGTATCTAAGCTGGACAGAGTTGGTGTGAATAGTGGTACATTCAACTACTAACTCACTATTCATAGCAATATGTATAAACACCTTCCAAAATTGGGAATCATTTCAGATTCTAAATTAGGCCTCTTTAAACACAATTACCTTTTTCACTTCCAAATCTCCACGATTTCCTATTACCTACTGAGGATGGCAGGTTAGTTCTTGAAAAACAAATTCAAAATGCAATTTTTGCGGTAAGGGGTTTTATATCTTTTTTAAGTTTCCATTATTAAAAATGTTTTAGTTTTATACAAAAAATGGTGGGAGCTTTACCCACTCAAATATGTTTCAAATTGTTTTTGTTACAAATAAGTAATTTGCTATCGCTTCGGAATATTACGAAATTCTACACACTTTTACGTAACGCATGTTACATATGCCGCATTCCAATCTAAAATAGCATAATTATTATAAAATTGAATCGCATTCTGTTATTATTCCACACTGAAAGGAAAATAATTAATACTAACTCGTATGAGTGATTCATAAAGATATATTAAAATATTTCGATAGCATCTGCATACCAGAAGCGATAATTTCTTGTTCTTATGGTTTAATACAAAGAGTTCGGATAATGTGAAAGCAATGACCGTAACGCGAAGTCTATAATAAGTAACAAATGTTCTAGCATTTCCGGAAAAAATACGGAAGCATGTCGTCATCCTATAAGGGAAAAGAAACGCGTTCGTTTCTTATACTCGTAAGATGTGAGTCTTAAATTGAGCACAGTTCCTCAGTGTTGTAATTACGTAAGAAGAAATAGGTACATTCGCTCATTTATGTGCAGCGCGATTCAATTGATCCAATACAGAAAATTCTCTTAACCATGAAATTAAATATATACAGAGGATTTATTGTAGTGTAGAAACCGTTTCAAAATAATTCTTTAGAAACCGATTAGACGCGTAAAATATAAAAATTTAATTGGAAGCTTTACTCTGTTAAAATTGTAGGGTTTTTTAATATCAACGTTTGCCTCATTGTTGAATAAATTTTACCTAAATGATCACCTATGGCAACTATTAGGTCTAGTAATAATTAATATCTTCGTAGCATACGAAGTGGTATCCGAAATTTGAACAACGCAAAAGGACACAGATACAATCAAACACCGCTAGGTGGAGTTGTGCGCAACCTTTGTGAATCATTATATTAAGTCGCGCATAGTGATATAGAGTCGTTTAAACGTGACCGAAATTTATATTTTTTATCAAGCCCAATTTTGCATATTGTCTTCATCTTAGTGTAAATGAATTTTTCAGAAAAAATAGGACCGCTTAACTAAAGAGATAGGAGTTGTAGACGTTCAACTTCGAAAAAAAGCCTTAGGTCTTAGGCCGGAATATTTCGTATATAAATATGCCGTTTTTAGCCTCCGCAAATAACACAGGTCTACAAAATTAAACTTTTTGACAGATGTTTTTATTTTGAAAACTGATTTTATATAATTTTGGCTGATTTCAAAAATTCTATGCATTTATTTGTATCACGTAAGTTTTTTTGCCAAATATTAAATGAAAAAAAACGATATTTCTAAAAAAAATTATTTGTTTATTGAGTAAAAAGGTGGAATACAAGTTAAAAAAGTGGAAAAAAATACTTTACTCAGTCTTTTTTAAGTGAAATCTTTGTTTTTATGCCAGAAAGCTGCGTTGTCCGGACATTCGGTTGTATGTTTTTAAGGGCATATCCCGTTTTAACATCCAGCAATAGTCCGCCATCATCGTTATGCTCCATCTGCCTTGGTATCGCCTTTCCATTTCCTTAATGTCTTGGTGAAACCTCTCTCCCTGTTCTTCGCTAACTGCTCCAAGATTTTCAGGAAAATAGTTCAAGTGTGAAAACAGGAAATGCACTTTCAAACTCATATTACAACCTAGACGATGAAAGTGTTGTAACATATTTTGAACAATATTTTCGTAGTTTTCGTCCTTAGAGTTCCCAAGAAACTTATCAATTACTTCTTTAAATGAAACCCAGGCGTTTTTCTCGACATTAGTCATTGTGTTTTGAAAATCCTTGTCTTTGCATAATGTTCTTATCTGCGGCCCAACAAAAATACCTTCTTTTAACTTGGCATCGGATAAGGCTGGAAATGTTTCGCACAAATATTTAAAACACTGTCCATTTTTGTCTAGGGCTTTAACAAACTGCTTCATCAAGTCAAGTTTGATATGGAGAGGAGGCAGTAAAACTTTTTTGGGGTCAACCAAGCTAACTCTTAATACATTTTTGCTACCAGGTGTAAGGCTTTTTCTAGAGGGCCATTCTATTTGAGTCCAATGTCTATCCCTTGCTCGATTATCCCACTCACAAATAAAGCATGGAATTTTTGTATAACCTCCTTGTTGTTCTAGTAGCATGCACAGCACTTTAAGGTCAACACAAAGCATCCACTGATGTTCTTGGTAGTTTATTCTCTTTAAAAGAAGTTCAAAATTTTCATATGTTTCCATTAAATGTACCGAATGGGCAACGGGAACCGAGGCCAGCTCGTTACCATTGTGCAATAAAACGCCTTTTAAACTACGCTTACTTGAGTCAATAAACAGGCGCCAGTCTTCTTTTACATACGGCACATTTCCTAATTTTGAAATTAAGTCAGGAATATTGTTGCAATACACTAGCGGTCCGTCTTGAGTAAAATATTAACATAACTCTTTTTCGCGATCCCGGTAAAAGCTTGATGTGACGCCAGGTGCCAGGAAATGTTTCTCACTAAGTCGGGAGGCTAACAATTCGGATGCATCCTTTGGAAGGTGCAAATCTCTAATTAAATCATTTAGTTCGCTCTGGTTAAACACTTCGGGCTATCTGAAATCTTGTGTGAAATCTGAGTCATCTGGGTCGCAATTAGATTCCTCTGATTCTGACGATATGACGTTTCCTAGTGCTTTTGGGGCGGTAGGTATCGGTACATCTGGTCAATGAGGAACTGGTCGAATAGCAGAGTCAAGATTGGGATACACAATTTGTTTCTTATTTTTTCTGTTGCATCCTTGAACATTACACGAACAAAAATAACAATCATCACTGTGATTTCTAGGCTCTCGCCATACCATAGAAACACGAAAGCTTAAACATTTCTTCCTACCTTTTTGCCAGTTTCTTAATGCTTCAACGCAAACGGAACAAACAGTATGAGGAGCCCAGGACTTGTCTTGGTCGCCAATTTTTACACCAAAATAAGCGTGGTATACATTTTTCACAAAGGAAATTAATAGTGAACCTGCATTTGTGTTCTTCACACCAGATTTTTAATAACATTTTTCCAGGATAAATAAACGCCATTCTCATTGTTTTTACAAAATAATGAGTGTATGATGTTGTTGGCTTACTTAACTTATGTATTTTCGCATTTAAACGACTTGAGTGTGAATTTACAAGGACGTGATAAAAATATTTTATTAATGACAGACACCGTTCATGATTTCATTAAGAAGCTTGTTATTTGGATTATTCGCCTCCAAAACAAAAAATTGGATATGTTCCCACTTACTTCTAATCATATTGAAAAAAATTTGAATGAATGGGACACTATTATTCACCACAGTTTGGGTTACATGAAGATGCATTTGCGCGAGCTAAAAACTCAGTTAACGGTGTATTTCTCGGAAGATAAGAATAACTCGAAGAGATGGGCACTGAATCCGTTTAGTGAGAACATTGTAGCTGCTACGTTATCAGTTGAGATTCACAATCAGCTCTTCGAAATATCTGCCGACAAAACGCTACAACTGCAATTTACATCTGAAGATTTAAATACGTTTTGGCTAGCTTGTCAAAATAAATGTGGAAATTTAGTCACAGTAGCATTGAAAATATGAATCCTTTTCGCCACGTCTTATCTCTGTGAAAATGGTCTTTAATCTATGGTCGCGCTAAAAACTAATACAGGAATCGTCTCTTCGAAAACAATTTGTTTGTGTGTGTTTCTAACGTAAGTCCAAACTTTTAAGAGAAACTTTTAAATTAAAAACAAATGCAACAATCACATTACTTCCTTTTCGTTACATATGTACTTGCTGTAAGTAAAATATTTATAATTAAAGGCCGGATTATATGCAGTTTGCATAAATTTTGCTTAGTATATGCATTTTATATATTATTTCATATTTTGTAGTAATTCAGAATTTTTTCATATTTTAAGTATCCGAGTTTTACTTATTTACTAAATAAAATTTATTACAGGCATTACTAAAAATATGTCGTAGATGTAACAAACAAACAAAAATTAAACAGCCCTCTTTAAATCAAAAATAGCATTTTATTAAGCCTCTTCACGTTACTTTTCCGATAAGAGTCTCCAAGAACTTATTAATGCTCTTTCCATACATCCAGACCGAGACAAAATTCCTGAAAAAGCTAATACCTTAAATCTTCTAAAAAAATACAAAAATATATTTTACCAGAAAATTAGGAGTAGATGTGTTTTTTTGCTATTCGGAGAAATTTATTCCCATATTCGAAAGTAATTTTATTTTAAACGTCATTTTACGTTGGCTTTTCGAAGTGTAAACTTGTGAGTCGTGAGTTGTGATATATAATGTGCCTGGATTGCACCTTATTCAGAATTGCGTATGGATGGAGAAAAAGTGTTTTGCGTAGCATGCTGGAAGTTTGTGAGTAAAACTTTAAGTTAATTAATTAAGTAAGTTTTTAATTATTCGTTTATCTTTTACTAACATTTATTTTATAAGAAAACAACCGATGATGTGATAGTTTTTTTGCAGATTACAAGTGAGAGAAAGTTCCAAGTCGACCAACATATGAAAACTCCACTTCATGCTGCAAAACTAACAAAGATCAAATTGGCAAAGAAGAGTCAGCAAACATTACCGCAATGTTTGCCATCAACTTCCAAAAAATCGGAACAAGAACAATTTAATGAAGATTTGTGTCAAATATTTGTGTCGGCAGATATTCCACTACATAAATTAAAAAATTCAAATGTCAAGTTATTTTTGCAAAAGTACATCAGCAAATATAACATTCCCGACGAGAGCACGTCAAGAAAAAAATATATTCGCTGTATCTATGCAGAAACATTTAATAGTATTAAGAAGGTTGTTGCAAACAATTATCTTTATATATGCCTAGATGAAACTACTGATAGTGTGGGCCAATACATAGTCCATTTAATGGTTGGTAGCCTTAACGTATCGGTTCCAGTAAAATCTTATTTAATTTAATCCAAACAGTTGGAAAAGGCAAATAATTTGACAATAACAAGGTTTAAACAGGAAGAATTGGCAACTTTCTTCTTACCGGAATCGATTCCCACAGAGAAAATTCTATTGTTTTTGACGGATACTACACCATACATGGTGAAGGCAGCTTTAATTCACACAACTTGCTTGGCGCACGGACCAAATCGTGTTGCAGAAGAAGTCAGAAACCATTTTCACTTAGTAAATACTTTAAATAGTAGTGTTAAGAAAGTATTTTTAAAGGCCCCATTACGAGTTCAGTTTTACAAACAATATCTACCCGATGTTCCGCTTCCCCCTCAACCAGTAATCACACGATGAAGAACGAGGTTGGAGGCTGCTATGTTTCATGCAAATCATTATGAAGGAATAAAGACAATTATTATGGTTCTCGATAGGGAAGCACAACCTGTGATAGACGCCCAAAAGGTGTATTCGAGTAAAGAAATACCTGAAGAGTTAGCGTTTACTAAAGCCAATTACAGTTTTATTTCCACTTCTATATTGCAGTTGGAAAAGCAATTTATGTCGATAAACAATAAACAAATTTGAAAAGTCATGTTTTGATGTTAAAGGAAGAGTGGGACAGTCTGTGTATGAAAAATTTTTAAGTGTAATAGGAAAAAATGACGGTTTTAAAAAGCTAAAGGACATTGCTAAAATCTTGGTGTGATGGTTCAGTAGAAAATATTGAGTTGACAAAAAATGATATTTCTAATTTGAAATATGCTCCTATAACAAGCGTCTACGTAGAACGAACCTTTTCTATATATAAATACATGTTTTCAGACAAGCGTCACAATTTTTTTGTTGAAAACTTGAAATATGTGATTGTAAATTGTTTTCATAGTTAATTATGTTATAAAATGTTCTAAATAAACTTGTAGTAAACATAATAGAATATTTTTTCTACAGTATTCCATTTTCTAACATTCCTCGTATTTTTTTACCTGCATAATTTTCATAAGGAAGTGCATATTTAGGCTAAAACATCTGTATATTTATGCGCATATTTTCAGTTTTTTTTTTTTTTGCTTATAATCCGGCCTTTATTTATAATAAATAATTTTTGCTCATAAACCGATTTTTATTGATTTATTATTGTTTAGGCTATTTCGCAAATACAGATATGTTTCATACATATTTGTACTAATTTTAGTGTTGGTTGCAATCATTTACGCAGAAGATGGCAACGTAAGTAACGAATTGCTGATACATTTAAGAAATTTAATTAGATTGCAGGGTTTGCAGTATCTTTATAAAACATATAAAGCTTCGTTTCTGCTTTATTTCTAAAGTACTAAATACATAAATAAATAACTTAAACTATTTTGATATCTTAAGGCTTTTTTAGAGTGAAATAAGTGTAAATTTGCTTAAAGTTGTATATTTATTGCAACTTACAATACCTGTTTGTGTATTGAATTATAATTTCATCTAAAGACGATATGCTGAATGTAAAAATTCAATTTAATTTTGTGGTTACTTACTACCATTACTATATGCATGTACTTTAACGAATTTTAATAACATATCAACACTACTCTAATGCATAAACGCTTCAAATGTAAAAATATTCGTGAACACACATGATATCTACCGTTTAACACCATTAAGCTAACGTCCACTCAACCAAAATTGACAAGGGCCAGCTGTTATCATTGTTATTATTCGTGTACTATATAAATATACCGTTTGAATACTGTCCATATAACTGGCCGTTACACAAAAACAGGTGTAAGTATGAGTAAATGAGATGGGTAAACAGTTGTAACGTGTCTCGTCCGGTTAAGATTCGATGAAGTTTCCCTAGTTTTGAATGTCGTTATTCATTAGATTTGTATGTCTGGATTCAAAACAACGATACTCTATTTAGTAAACCTTAATACAGATATATAAATATGGGTAAAATAAAACTTAAATCATGTTTAAATCAAAGCTTTAAATTAAATTTTGGATATGTTCCAATAAGAGTTTTGAATGTACCAGGATAGGCAGAGTAATAAGATAGCTTTGCATTGTATACTCTTCGATTAACGTCTTCGTCAAACTCTTTCTATTAACGACTCGATGTAGTTACACCATTGCTGGGAGTTTATTCAAGCAGTCTCTGTCAACATATATATTGACAGTTCTCGTAGATAAACTGTGATGTTATGCGTACAAGATTGAAATCCGAAAAAGCATGTCTAATTTAATACAAAGGTATTTTTAATAATATAAAATATTATTAAAAATCTGGTGTGAAGAATAATATTTTATATTATTAAAAATACCTTTGTATTATACAAAACTGGTGGGGTTACCTCCTCATGTATGTTTCAATTATTCTGATATATTTCTAATTTAGTTGGCTGAATGCGAAAAGTGGGTATTGTAAATATATTTCAAAGATCTAATGTTGCCCGTGCAACAATTTACCGAGCTGTAAGGGTATCTGAGGAAGACATACTTGTTTTAACCTACCAAAAAGCAGAATATCTCGGATGTTGACTGATATTAGAGCAGGTTCAAGGGTTCAACCATATCTTTGCGGAGGTTGTATACCGGTATATATATCCATAGCGGCATCGCTGTTTTATGAGCGTGCGTGACTCGCTAAGAAAAATAATATAATTTTAATGTGTAAGACCTAAAGGACACTGCCGTCTAGTCTCCCGGATAGTTCAGGTGTTTGTAACGGTTGTCGCTGTGTTAATTTATATCGAGAAAATTTACACTGAAAAATTGGTGGCTTATAAAGTGGCAGACGGTTGATTAATTTACCGCAAATTGATGTTTGGATAGACGTTATTGACTAGGCCGAAGATCAATTAACCCAATCGAACAGCTGTATGTGAGTAATATTCCCGCTAATTTTCTTTCTGACTTTATGTGTCTCCGTCTCCGTGAATCACTATTTATAATGCATAATTATCGTCAATAGGGTTTTTGTTACGAGTTCTAAATCTAATTGTCTGCCAAGAATCGCTATATGTTTTGTTAAATCAACGGAAGTGGGAAACCCTTTTGGAAATCACTTCAAAGACCACGTGTTCTGGAAATAACTGCGAGAACCACGTGTACCAGAAACGCCTACATTACAGCAGGTGAACCTAGTGCAATGAGGAATAAAAAGCAAACTGTAACGTAGCTTTTATTTTATTTACGCCGTTACAACTGATTTCTTACCACTCAAAAGCTTGCAACGTGCCTTAAGAAAATTTAGCTACAATATTAAGAATCATTAAATCTTAACCCCCAGTAAACTCTTCTATTGTATGTTATATCAACTTAGTTCGGATTAAATTGTAGCACAACACTTCTCAAACAACCGAGTCATCGTTTTTGACGATGAAAAATATTTTACGCTTTGAAAGAATTTGTAGGTTTGCAATAAAAAACCCAAAGTTTTGGACGCAGCTATACAGATGTTAATATGTGCAGCAAAGCTTAGGCTGGAATCAAATAAAACCCCAAAATCCGTTACACTATGAACTCTCTCGAAATTGTAATCATTATGTAATATACTGCGTTAATAGGATGAACCTTTTTCGTATAAGAAACAAAACAGCACTTCTTATTGTTTAACCCCAACTTGTATTTAGAACACCATTGAGTAATTATATCAATATTAAATTGTAAGTAACGTATATCACCCCATGTCGTGACAGAGGCATAGATTTTCAAGTCATCCGCGTAGTCTAATAGGGGACACCATAAAGACGTCGATATGTCATTGATAAAGAGAACAAACAACAGTAGTCTCAGGTGAGATCCTTGTGGGACACCCAATGAAGGAAAATATTCAAAAGATTTATAGCCATTGTAATAAACATAAATAGATCCGTTAGTTAAGTATGACAACAGAAACAGAAGAAATGAAGAACTCAAACCAAATGCTGAAAGTTTAGCAAATAAAAGCAAGCGAATTCCATAATCAATTTTATTAAAATCAGTAGAAACGATATCTACTTGGCCATATGTATCAAGATGTTCATTAATAAATTGACATATGATTACAAGAATTGTTACAGGATAAAACCGTGCTTTGGTATTTGGTATTAAGGTTTAGACAAGAATATATAATGCTTTTGAAAATCTTGATAGATAATAATAAATTTGATAGAATCGATATCAGTCTATAATTATTAACATAAGTACTTTTTTTTTGAAAACAGGATAGAATAAGTCCTACTTTCAAAAAAAAGTGCACTAGAGCGCTTCCAAATCGTTGGAAAAGTAGAACTCTGAATTGCTAGTTTTACAATTAATGTCAAGGGTCTCGCTAAAGCAAATCTAGATTATGAACGAGAAAACCAGGAACTAAATCATCACCGGCAGTTTCCCTTTGAGGAAATTTAGCCAATATATTGATTACCTCCACTTCTAAAACCAGAAACAATATGGTTCGAATGTTCCGTAAAAAAAAAGAAAAATTAATTCTTGGAAGGTGTGTGGAAGAGAACTTATTGGCAAAATCGTCAACTATACTCTGAGGAGAGTCGCGAGATGGTCTCCTCAAAAAAAAATTACGTTTTAGGTATACGCGTTGTTATTAACAATTGTATTAAATTGCTTTAAGATTAAGTAGACTACATATTAAGTTAAATGAGCAATATTTGGCGTAAGAATGGTAATCAAGCACAAACTTGGGCAAGTTAAAATCACCAAGTAAAAGAACTAAAATATTTTCAATTGCTTCACAAAAAAGATCAAAATCGTGAAGAGAAATATTCGGTGGAATATAAACAGCCACAAGATAGAAGGAAGATAAACGAGAGAAAGGGTAATGACGAATTCTATACCGAGGATTTCAATGCTGCCTCGGACAATGTGAAATATAAAAGAAAAGCTAAATTTTAAGATAAAATCCTGGCGTGGTGCGCCATTTCTCCGGCAGGTGCATCGCAACCATATGCAGGACATGTTAAAGGAGAAGCCATCACTGCAGCTCTTTATATACCTACTAAGATGTTTGCCTAAACTGTTACAATTTATAAACGATCGTCACATGATCACGATAATGATGAAATTATGTTATGACTTTAGCTAGCTTCTCTAAATTCCCTGGCATAATGGATGCCAGGGAAACTAAAGAATATCTGCATGTTAATAATGTCTCATTTGTATCCAGAGAAGATAATCCACCTAATGTTCCCCAAGCACGATCTATCGACGAATTTCGGGCATTATTAAGCAGAAAAGTTTACAATAATGGATTAGAGGCCGATAATGAAGAACAATTAAGAAGGAGAATTTAACAAAAGATTCGGGAAATCGATGTTGGCGCCATCTAATCACTTATGAAGAGCAAAACTGCGAAAGATTGAAGACTATATGCCGTTATATATTCTTATTGTTTGGAAATTGTTAATGCAACAAACAGCTCAATTCTTATTGTTAATCTCTCGAAAATTTTGTGTTAAATAATATTTCCACATTTGCGTGCAATGTATTTACTTGTCGTAAATCAAGTCTAACCTTGTAGATTGCGACAAAAGTCACAATTACATAAGGTTAAAAAAGTTGTCATACTTCTTATTTTCGTCAACAGTACGTATTATTATTTAAATTTAACAATAAAATATTTATTTTACAATTTTATGTCTTATAATTAATTCTCCCTCTCACTGTATGTTTATTTGTAGACAATAATTTTCATTATCACCGCTTCTGGATATAATTCGCGTTATATAGTAGATTTATTTCTCTTGCTAAACTTTCGACAGTAATCCAATTGCTACATCAATTCAAAGTTTCTCTTGTCAAATCATACTCATCCCAATACTAATTCTCTCCAGATAAAAAGAAAATTAGTTCATGATTTTTATAATACATATAGTTTATTTCAAATTATAAGAATATAACTTTGAACGGCTCTAATGCTTTTATTTCACCACCTGCGGCAATAACTACCTGGCCGCTCAATACGATTATCTTTTACGCAAACAAATTGCTGAGGTCCGTAATGACAAAATTTAAGTAAATTGTAATTACTGAAATTTAGATGAAATAAAATTTAATAATAATATAAGTACCAACAGTTGTTAATTTGAATATATAGTTATTATATATAGTTAAATAGTCATTAAATTACAATTTAGATTAAATAAGTGCTTATATTTATTAAACAAAATTTAAGTAAATATAGTTAGGAGAGTTGGTATATATTATAGCTAATATTGAGTCTATTTGTCATTTACTGTTAATCTTTACTGCTGTATACATATTTGATTTTTCTCTCTTTACTTAACGAACATGTGGCGACCTTTTGTTGAAAGTGTTAGTGATTATGATGTGGATAGTGATAATACTGTTGGAGCACGACAGAGAAAGAATATATCAGAAGATGCAAAACAGATAATTTTCAATGTCTATCATACCCTGATGGAAGAAAATAACGAACTACAAACCCAGAACATTCAACGAACGTCGCAATTAACCAAGGTGCCTTTTGGAACAATATATAAAATAATTAAGAATAACGCAGGGCCTCGAAAGCAAAGAAGTGACAAAGGAGCACCGAGAAAAATTGAATAGTATGAAATTGATACTATTAGGCAGCGAGTATACTCCTTCTACAGAGGAAATGTTGAATCTACACTTGACTGCTTACATAAAAGAATCTATGATGAGCCTATAAATATTCAGTGTTCTAAAGCAATCTTGTGGCGGACGCTAAAGAAAGCTGGTTTTAAGTTTGGCACTATAGACAAACGTCGCACAATTATGGAAAGGCCGACGTTACAGAAACTTCGATATGAATGAAACAGTGTAACACACATAAAAAATGCTATGGAACATATAACTGCTGCAAATTGGAAAAATGTTGTTAAACACGCAACAGCAAAAGAGGACGAATATATGCGCATGTACAAAATAGTAGCACCTTTGATTATAAATTTGCAATACGATTCAGACACAGCTCCGATTTGCAAGACGACTCAATCACAGATGATTTATGAAATGCGGTGACACATAAAAATTTTATTGTGTATTACAAATAAATTAGCTTTATATATCTATATGTATCTACTACACATGTTGCCACACGATTTGTAATTTTTTCTTTGTATATAAACCCAATCTACAGATATTTTTTTATTATATACTTGAAATTAACAGCGTTTTATTATTATATTATAGGGCCCTAATTTATAGTCAATACGGCCCCTAGATTCATACGTTGCAAATAGATAAACCGTACCCGTTCAATAAGGAGACCAGGTATAATAATTATCATCACAGAAGGTGGTGCAATAAAAGCATTATAGCCGTTCAAAGTTATATTCTTATAATTTGAAATAAACTATAAATCATCGTCGCATATATTCGTGTAACCGAAACTTAACAGTAGCCTAGTTCTTCTGACACTGAGGGCGTTAGACCGTTAATTTTCTATACGCAGGTACACCAACATTTGCACACGGAATTTTTTTCTCACATCAAGTGCAGCGTATCATGGTCACAGACTAAGCAAACGCATGCACCATTGTTCATTTCGCACAACAAAATTGTTACCCATAGTTAACTTATGATATCGTATAACTCTTTCAGTGTTTAGTCTCAGGCATGTTAATTCAGTGTAAATACATGCACATTGAATATCGTATACTGAGAGTGCATTTATGTATGAACAATGCGTCTGTATTTATGTAAATAATGTGAAAATGATGTATAATATCCGATGAACGTGGATATACGTTTGAAATTTCGAAAAGACATGTGCGATAGACTAAACGATTCGGTATTTCCGTTGTTGCGTCTTACATCAATTTACATAATAATAGACGTAGAATTTATTAAAGTAATTTTATTTTATTTCTATTCCATTAATTTCGAACATTATATGAGAGTAGTTTTTTAAAAGTTGGCAATACTTTCACTATGATGACTATGTTGCTGGCTTCAGGAATGTTTTAGAAGTCCACCGTCAAAATTTCGCAAAATCTGTAAGATAAATAAGCAATCGTTTAAAGTAAACTATTGGTATAGTCCAACCAAGCAAATATGACCCATGAAGCAGAACTGTCGATATGATGTGTACATAATGGGTCTTTCAAATTGAGGGTCTTATTTTAAAAATAAATAAAATATAGCCTGGGTATTTTGACATTTACGAAGTGTAATGTATGACATTTATAAAAATGTCTTCTTTCACGATACATCAATGCGTTCAAATTGTTGAATTATTTTATGAAAATTAGCGTTCTGTGAAAAATGTTTTCAGAAAATTACTTGAATTTTATGGTTTACATGGATACCGGTTCTGTGGAAGATCAAGAAAGAGAAAGACACAGTCGTAGTGGTCGTCCACACAAGCATATTGATTTCATTTGTGAAAGTATTGCTAAAGCACCTGAAATGTCCATTAGTCGACGTTCCGAACAAGATGAACAAGTGAATCAACAATATTGCATATTTTACGAAAAGATTTAGTTTTAAAGGCATATGAGGTTCAATAACAAAGGAACTAAAGCTATTAGACCATGCAAAACGTCGTGCATTTGTCAGTTGAATTAAAAAACAACCAGATGATTTTTCACAAAAAAATCTTCTTTTCTGATGAAGCAAATTTTGAAATTGGTGGTTTTGTTAACAAACAAAATTGTCGAATTTTTATAATTTTTATAAATTTGGATAAATTGTTGTTAGTTCTATACGCTGTATTAATGTCAAACTTTCTTAAATATTTACAAATTTTTGTGCTTGAAGAGCCTATAAACGTGATCATTTTAAATTTTTGGGTGTTATTATTTAATATTGGGTAAACTTGTGATATGGCTTTTGTAAGGAGTTTTTTATTTAAAATGTTATCTATTATATTCCTTTTATATCCATTGTTGATAGCTATTTGTTTAATTAAATTTAACTCTTTCTCGAAATTTGTTTGGTTCAACGGAGTATTGATTAATCTATGTATAAGACTGTGATAAGCCGCTAATTTGTGTTGTATCGGATGGCAAGAAGTGTTATGAATAGTTATATCTGTAGTTGACGGTTTGTGGTAAATTGCAAAGTTACATTTGTTGTTAATTCTAGTAATCGTTAAATCGAGAAAGTAATTTGTTTCCTGTTCCATTGTAAACTTAATATTGTGATGCAATGTATTAATATAATCAAACAATAAATTTAATTGTCTCTTTGTTCCTATGAAACCTAGTAATATATCATCTACATATCTGTACCAAAATAATACATTTTGAAAAAGAGGATTTGTTCAAATAGAAAACTTAATTTATTAGAGTCACTTGAAATTAATAAATTAAAGAAAACCGACAAGATCCTAAATGATCAATTAGAAACAGATAATTCACCCTTAGTCAATTTATTTATTTGATATGCAGACAGTCACATATTGTATTTTTCCATAGAATTTCTTTACCTCCCTGTAATATAATGTAAACCCCTAGTTTTGTTACTTAAGAACAGTATTGTATAAACCGTAGTGAAAGTATTGTGCACAGACATTTTAGTAATAAAAAGTACCCATTCCTTCAACTATTTAAAATAAAACATGTGTTTGTTACCGTATACTTGTGTTAAAAAAATTTGTAAATAAGTTAGTTATATGTCTGATGAAGCTCAGGTTGGAGCGAAACGACCGTTACAGTGTTAATTAAAAAGTGAAATTCATTAAAATTTGTTTTATTTTATCCTGATAATAATTAGCACTTTGATTAGTAGTTTTACTTACTTATGATGACAACTTAGTTGTCGAAATACATATTTAGGATACGATTATTAATTGTTGTAAGGGATTTCATACCTTTTTTTAGTTTTTACTTAACTACAGTCTCCAAAAAAAGACTTTTCACCACTCCAAATTTATAATGGAAAAGAAGCCAAAAAACTTTTTAGGAAATGTTTCGCCCCTTTCAGAATGAATTTTCGCTGTAAAAAAACTATATGTACATGCCTCAAAAAGTTCCTCTATCTTCTTTTGCTAATAAAATAACATTTCAAAAAAATCCTTTGTTTTAATTTCTTGGTAATGAATAATTAATAAACAGCAATATTTTTAAAATAATATACTAACGTCTTGTTTACCAAATATTAACTGATACCCATGCATCACTAGTGATTTATAGTCCAATAATTAAATAAGAAATGTCGCGAATAGTATGCAAAAACTGAAGTTTTGCAACTCGCAACAGCTTTGAGACACTTAAACTTACTAAATATATATATTCCAAGACATAATTAATTATTTCTATTATGATATACTCAATTTATTTAATTAAATAAATTTAACGACACACGAAAACGTTTTGATTTGTATTTCGGCATATTCGGGTCGAATATGTTCTACAATATCTGTTACGAATTAAATAAACGACATAACTGCGATCTCACGGTTATTCTCATTAATTCTAAAAGTTACATAACGAGAACCAGGTATTTGAATGTCAATCCTAATATCACTAAATTAATATGCACATATGGTGAGGTGCGCTCGGTCAATATGAGGAACGCAAATGAAAGTTCAATGCTGCATTATGGTAGTTGCGCGATTATGGCGACATTATTATTGATGCAAATAATACTGTTTACAGTTTTAATTGATTTACATTATTTACTGATGATTTATTGACAAACTATTATCTTCGTAATGTTAGTGTTATTGTTCTGGTAGCTCTTATATGTATAGTTCGTTTATTAATAAGTGTTATAACTACAGCTCGGATTATATGTAAAACGCATATTTGTTGTTATCAACAAAATTATGAGTTTTCTGGGTTTATTTAATGCTTTTTGAATAAAATAAGCCAGTTAAAGAAAGAGTATTTTGCATATTTTTATTACTTTATTCATATTTGTACACATTTTCTTCAAATTACAAATTTCCTTCTAAAAATTTCATTAGGAGACAAGTTCAAAAATAACAATTAAAAAATACCTGACCATGGGAAATATCAGATATCCAAATGTTCTGGGAAAGCACTTTGCTACATTTCGTGGGCTATAAAATTAAAATAAATAATATTGTTTTTACATAAAATACAATGTTTTACAATACTTATATGACATATATCAGTACGCTTGTGCCCAGAACTTAATAATACAAAACCGTAATAAAAGGAATAGTGACTGTAAGAAAGGTAGGTTATAGTTAGGTATAAGTTGATAAATACGAAAATAGGTTTGGGAATTAAACAAATTTAAAAAAATAATAATATTTTATAATCTAAGAATTATGTCGATACACTGATGTAATCATTAAGATTCGCACAATGATAGGTGACAATTTAATTTCTCTTTTGGTGAAACAACAGACCCTTACGGTCGATATATTTCTAATTTGTTTGAAAGCCGAAAATCCTAGTAAATCTTATTTAATAAGCTGTAAGCAGTTAGATAAAACTAGCAACTGTACAATAACTCGTTTTAATAACAATGGATTAGCAAAATTTTTGCAGCCCGACGTAAAAATAATGTAAAAGGTAAGCAAGTGTATTGTTATCTTTAATACCTAAAACAAAGTTGGGTTAGTTACACCATTTATAACTTAAGAACGGCTGGACAGATTTTAATGATCTCTGATTTGTTGGATTCGTCTCCGCCCCGAATAGCAGAATATCTATTAACTAAATATCAGAAAAATTCACGGAAAAAAAATTATACAGAAAATTCATTTTTAAATAAATTAGGTTAGGAACTCCGTCATCTTTCGCAATTGACAGCTTACGTCACTTACGCTTATAGCTTATTTGTAATAATTGATGTCCATTGCAGTGACATATGAAAATGTAATTTTTTGTTTGTTTCATGTTGTCTGTGATTTGTTTTGAAAAAAGCTTATAAAGGTTACCGGTCGATTTGTTTGTTTTGTGCAAGTGTTAGTAATAAATCTTATTGTGCGAGTTATTAACGTAACGTGGTACTCTGCATTCATTCAAATCTAATTGACTGTGTAACAAACGAAGACGAAGCCACCGACTATCCAAGTGAATTTTTAAACTCCTTGGATGGACGCCTGGCTTACCACCGCACAATTTACAACTGAAGGTTGACTCTGTAGTCATCATGCTACGAAATATAAACCAACCAAAACTATGCAATGGAACACGTTTGGTGATAAGAAAACTGATGATCAATGTGATTCACGCGACGATACTCAAAGGAAAATTCAAAGGTGAGGAAGTTCGCATTCCGAGGATCCGATGATCCTAACCGATATGCCCTTTGAGTTTAAACGAATTCAATTTCCGATTCGTTTTGAATTCGCTATGACGATTAACAAATCACCAGGCCAATTCTTGAGTGCTTGTGGTCTGAATCTAGAAAATACTTGTTTTCTCAAGGTACGTGGTATGTTCACGTGTCGGCAAATCATCCGCTTGATTTGTTCTTGCGCATGATAACAAAACGAAAATTGTCGTATATCACAAGATCCTTCACTGAAGAGAATCAACCCGAGTGCAACCCATGCAGCTAAATACATAGCTTCAATAAAGCAAATGTCTTGCTGACACCCCATTGAAATATTTGATTTTTGTACTTTTATTGAATTTTTATTGTCCTTATATATATATATAAGGACAATAAAAATATATATATACAAGGTGTGTATAAATTGTGGCAAAAGCTACACGTAGCGACATTCTTCGTTCGGTTTTGAATAAAAAATCTTAATGTTAAAATGTCGTATCATGCTTCGTAAATTCGTAAATGTCAAAATTTGACAGTAATGATTTTGATTGAACTCACTTTGAAATAAAACTTATTGTTCTACAACGTTGCCAAATGTGTTTTTCGTGGAAGTACGTTAATGAATAAATGTTTAAAACAAGCTTTTAAATCAAAAAGAAAACGTTTACGAAATAATACTAGTAAAATTTTTTTCTTTAAACTAAATTGCATCTATCTCTATTAACAGATATCGAAGAGCAAATGTTAGTTACGCACTAAAAGTCTGAACTTCAAGAACCCCGTGAAAACAAACGAAGCATGATACGACATTTTAACATTAAGATTTTTTATTCAGAACCAAACGAAGAACGTCGCTGCGTGTAGCTTTTGCGACAATTTATGCACACGTTATATATAATATCTTCGTGACCTTGGTATGATAAGGTAAACTTAATAAGTCGGCGATTAAAGGTCTGGTTCATTACTTCAAGGTATATATATTTAAAACAACCCTACATGTTTCGGCAATATGCCTTTGTCAAGGGAATACAAAATATAAATTTATATTTATTTATATTTTGTATTCCCTTGACAAAGGCATATTTCCAAAACATGTAGGGTTGTTTTAAATATATATACTTTGAAGTAATGAACCAGGACCTTTAATCGCCGACTTATTAAGTTTACCTTATATATACCGTGTGTCCCAATTTCGATGCTCACTATTGGTATCTCGGTTATTAGAAGATATAGAACAACGGTTAAATGGAATGTTTTGCAGAATTCAATACTCGCGGCAAATCTCATTTCAAATTTGACCTAACTTTTTAAATTTTTAAAATATTTTGAAAAATAAAAAATTTGCCGATTTCGTTATTCCTCAATAACACGATAACGCTTAGTCTGACCTCTTTTAATGTTTTCATTGTTCAGACACTTTTTTAAAACAAATTATTTGATACAAACAGAAACCCCCGATTGTCATTTGTTTTTAAGTTATTACCACTATCTTTTGTTTTTCATATGGCGGCCATATTGGATTTTGGGTATGTTAGGTAGTCCTCAAAATGTGCTTTTCAACGATGTATAACATGCCTGAAAAATTTTTATTTATAAGGAAAATATTAATAAAAACGTAAATTAATCTTTAATATGAAATTAGTAGGCTGAAAAATTAAATGTCAAATGAAAGTGAAAAGATATTCTAAGTAATACTGTAAACAAACGAAACGATAAAAAAATTATAGAAATAAAAAGTAAAGATACAGATCTTAAAGTTCACATTCACTTAAAGAAATTGTTCAATATGACGACCATTCTGTTCCACATAATTTTGACACCTTGTTCGAGTAGAGTTACAAACTCTACGTAGCGTGTTTCCGTTTACTGATCGTAGCACATCTAGTACTCTTTGTTCTAAAATTTCCCGAGTTTCTGGCGGTTCAAAATCAAATACTTCGTTTTTAGTGGTACCCCATAAATAAAAGTTAAGCGGGGTGAGGTCGGGTGATCTCGCAGGCCATTGCACGGGTCCATTATTTGAAATCACTCTCTCATTAAAGTTTTCTCTCAAAAAATGTTGCACGTTACGAGTGTTATGGGCCGGGCAACCATCTTGCTGGAACCAGATGTTTTGCATGTTCTCGGGATTAATAATTTGCCTCAAAGCAGGCATTATCTCGTTTGTTAGTAGCTCCAAATATCTGTTACCAGTTAAATTGTAATCAAAGATGAAAGGACCTATTAACTGATTATCTAAAACGAAAAAAAGAGTTTAAAAAACAAAAAAAAATGTTAACAAAATGTCATACCAATTAAACCGCACCCGACATTAAAACCAAATCGAACTTGAAATCTTCTTTAATTTACCAAATGTGGATTTTCAGTAGACCAATGATGATAGTTATTCCTATTGAACACTCCACAATTGGTAAATCGTGTTTCATCTGTCAATAGTATTTTCCTAGGAAAATTAGCGTCATATTCACATTTTTGAAGGTACCACCTGCTAAACTGTAATCGTCGGAGATTGTCATTATTACTTAAACCTTGTACAATTGTTGGTTTGTAAGGGTGATACTTGTTTTTCGTCTAGGTTCTGTGAACAGTAGATTTTGAAATCCCTGTTTCTCGTGTCACACGACGAACTGATGTGCTGGGATTGTTCCTAACGTTCTGCAAAATATTATTTAGACGTGTATCAGCATCATTAACTTCATAGTTAGCTCGTTTTTGTTCGAAGCTTCCAAAGTTTTTTAATTTGCTAACTAGTCTTCTAAAAATTGTCCTGTGTGGCTGTTGTCTTTCCGGAAAACGCTCTGCATAACTCGTGCACGCATTTTTAGTGTTTCTATTTGCTTTGAAATACACTTCCAACATATCAACTTTTTCTTCGTTTGAATATGTATGTGCCATTATCAATACTTATAAATCTTAATACTTGACAGTAATTACTTATCACTAACTACAAGTAGTTTTAATTAACTTATCTCTGCAGCACTAATTGTAATTTGACAGGTTATCGTTTTGTTTCATTGTCAGAATACATTTGTCTTTGACGTTTGATGGAACATAATGTCTTTGCTAGTGATACACGCTCAGAGGTTAGAATTATCTGACATTTGATGTAAAACCAAATACAAATCTCCCCACTACATTTAATCCTGCGCGAACTTACCCCTCCTCGCGCCAACTTAATTGGCGTTTGTTATACTTAGAATATCTTTTCACTTTCATTTGACATTGGTGTTTAATTTTTCAGCCTACTAATTTCATATTAAAGATTAATTTACGTTTTTATTAATATCTTCCTTATAAATAAAAATTTTTCAGGCATGTTATACATCGTTGAAAAGCACATTTTGAGGACTACCTAACAAACCCAAAATCCAATATGGCCGCCATATGGAAAACAAAAGATAGTGGTAATAACTTAAAAACAAATGACAATCGGGGGTTTCTGTTTGTATCAAATAATTTGTTTTAAAAAATTTTTGATTTTTCAAAATATTTTAAAAATTTAAAAAGTTAGATCAAATTTGAAATGAGATTTGCCGCGAGTATTGAATTATGCAAAACATTCCCCATTTAACCGTTGTTCTATATCTTCTAATAACCGAGATACCAATGGTGAGCATCTAAATTGGGACAACGGTATATATATATATATATAATCCTAATAAACTATTGAACTTAATAAATTTTTGGTATTCATTTTATTACTTTAATAAAATCCTAATCCTGTTAGGCGGTACGAAGTTCGCCGGGTCAGCTAGTTTCTCATAAACGGTGGAACACTACAGTTTCATTATTTTTTGTCCAGAGTTATTAACTTGAAACGAACTATACGAATATATTGTAATAGGTTATTCATAATAGAGATACTTCTGTATAGTAATGCTCGAATAAATATCTTAATTTGCCATCCCTGACCGGACCGACCTAACCGGAAGTTGTCATTTCCTTTCTGTTATTGAAGCGTTGGCCGAATGACGCAGCTCGAGACCCACAAAAATAGCAGAGAAACGAAAAAAGAAACTGGACTGCATTTAAAAAGTCCGTTGCACCGTAAGCCCCATATTTGAAACGATTAATACCGTGAATGACTCATTATATGTGTAATATGAAATACACATACATCTATGTACATACATATATATATATATAGTATATACATATGAAGTTCGATCGTGGTAGGCGGAAATATAAATATTAACGAAAGATTCCCATATGTAAAACGAACACGATTCGTCTACGTTTGTTTTTCATTGCCCACATTATAATATTAGGAAGTCGCCTTAACTAGGTAGGATGTAAGAATTCAATGACATCTAGATTCTTATATGTTGTTTTTTGAACATGTATAAGGTTATACAGAAGCAGTAGAAGGAATTTATTAACAGTTGATGAGATTTATCAGTGACATAGGTGTTCATAACATTTACGATAGAAAGGCTAATTCTGCTTAATTTTAAATTAATTTTTTATATCTTTTATACGTTGCTTTTTATTAGTCAGATAGCTTTAGCTATTTTTAGGCACTAATTTAAAAGACTTTATGCTACGGTTAACAAAAATCCACATATGCCTTTTATATGCCTTCGTCGTTATGCTTATAAAATCCTATTCAAAATCAAGACTCGATAGTGACTCAAAATATTTCTGAGGTATTGGATAACAATGGTCAACTAGACGTTGTATACACTAACTTTTCCCGAGCTTTCAATCCTTTTTGGCTTTAGCCCATTTGCATTAGAACTTATTGCCTCATACGTTGTGAATAGAGTGAATTATGTGAAGTAACGTCTGGTATGCATCAAGACACTAATCTTGGATCTCTCCTTTTTCTGCTTTCCATTGATAATCTTTCGATATCTTTTAATTGTTCTGTGCTGGCCTACACTGATGGCATTAAATTGTATATATATATATATATATATATATATATATATTTAGTGTTTAAAGAATTTTGTTTTTCTTTTTTATTTTATTGGCCGTGTTTTAATATTAAAAATAATAGATTTTTATTGGTTTTTGCGACCTTTTATTGAATTTAGATGTTTGTTTACGACGTTTCGACTTTTATCAATTCAGTCTTTTTCAAGCATCTGGAAACAAGAATCATTACAATGAACATGAGAACTGTGTTTGTTTTGTTTGATATAACAATTGAATTAACAATTTTAAATTTAACATTATATTAAGAAATGAATTACGAATTAGGTTAGTGTTTTACGTTGAAAATTAAATAACATTAAATTAAAATAGCTTAGAATGGTAGGGGGACATTTATGTGATTAATATCTGTATGAATTAATTGGAGACTTAACAATTATTAACAATTTTAAGTTTAAAATTAGATTAAAAATAATTACAAATTGAGTTAACATTTAACGTTGAAACTTACATAAACTAAAAATAAGAATAGCTAAAATGAACAGGTAGGGAGACATTTAGGTGATTAGCAACTGTATGACTGATTGGAAAGTTGAATTACAATACAATAAGTAAAGAGAACAAAGAAAAGTCAAATAAAATTCACATTTGTTGTTTTTTTTATACACGGGTACGCATTCATGTGCCACATGTGTTTGGACATCCGGGACCAATTTTCTTAGAACGAAACGGATTTTGTAAGTGAACTAATACTTTAGTTTGCGGAGATTTAATTTCTGTTTTTTGGAACATCTAAATTCAATAAAAGGTCGCAAAAACCAATAAAAATCTATTATTTTTAATATATATATATATATATATATATATATATATATATCGAATCACAGAATGATGTTGATATCTTGCAAGCTAATATTACTGTTTTTGCGGATTGGTTTAGTAAAAACAAGATAAAGAATAATGTGAGCGAATTCTGTGTCATATCTTACACTCATGAAATTAATAAAAATTAATAATGGACAAAAGTTAGTGAAAAGAAACTCCATCAGTGATCTTGGCGTCAAATTCGACTAGGAAATGTCCTATAATCTTTCGGATATGATCTTATCTGCTTCTCAGATATTTGGATTTATTATGAGGCTAACCAGTTAGTTTCAGGATTTAACTGTTCTGATATCACTGTACCAGACTTTGGTTTTGAGTAGATTGGAGTATGATTTAATAATATGGTCTCCTTACTACTCGACACAGGACTCCTCATTTCAACCGGTTCAGATAAGATTTCTCATATACATTTCCTTCAAGTGTGATGGTAGATATCCAGAAAAAGAAATTGACTACAACCGCCTTCTAGGCAAATCCTTAAAACATCGTCGAGAGGTTAATGCTGCGCGATTTATGTGTAGGTTATTTCATGGTCGAATTGACTCGTCTGAGATATTAAACTGTATAGCTTTTCAGATGTCAAGATCTAAACCTATTTTTTACCCACCAAAGGCTAGAACTAACGCCCTACTAAGCGGTCCAATTAATTTTATCTACCGTTGTGCGGTACATTTTTACGGAAGGGTTTTTTATTTGGCATACGGGATCGTTGCCCATATTGCCACGTTAAGAAATGTTTACAGAATCTATAGTAAGATAAAATTCACGCAAATCGGGAAGGGAAACGTATGAATAAACATGTTTCACGTCTGGGGCCTATCAGACGACTTTAGACACAATAAAAAACGGCCATCGGAAAATAGGTTTCCCCACAAAGGCAAACGAGGATAGGTTTTGATTTTAGATCCTAATCCTAGATTTAAAAATGTAATCCATCAATAAATCGTAAACATGCTTGGTATTATACATTAAGACACACGTAATACTAGTAGGCATGACCATTCCCGCATTAACAAGTCTGCCAATAAATTCACCTCGAAAGTTATTGCGCTTAGGGCATTCGAAGATTGAATCATATCGGCTATATTGGTGCCACATGTACAAACAGCTGATTCGATAATTTTAAGTTTGTGTAAATGTGCTGGAAATTGTCCATGGTTAAATTTTAATCAAGCGACGGTAGTGCGATATATCCTTGATTCCCTATGTTCCTTATGCCATTCTCGGATAGTTACATTTGGGTGTATTTTTGCGTAGTGTGTCATTCTATTCGTATACGAATGCTTCCAATATGCTTGCCAATCATCTTTTAGTATTTTGGTTTTTAGATGAGAAATAAGATCATTAGATGGTACTTTTTCCGTCAATATGTTATTACTATTTATAGCCTCCTTTGCTAAACGATCCACAGCCTCATTAGGCTCTATACCTGAATGTCCTTTGATCCAATAGAAACGGATTTTTACATGTTTTTTCTCCAGATATCTCAAGCGTTCGATGATGTTCAATATTATGGGGTTATCTTTTTTTGGATGAGTTCTCTTGTGTAAAGATTCCAGTACGCTTTTGGAGTCTGACATAATCGTTGCATTCCCAATATTATATTTTTTACATATTTTAGAGCCTCTGCAATTGCGACTGCCTCTGCTGTGAAAATTGATACATTATTATGTAATTTTACCTTCTTTTCATATCCATTTCTAGGCACAAGTAAGGCACATCCGCATCCTTCTTTAGACTTGGATGCATCAGTAAAAATTACCGTCGATGCAGGAATTTCTGAGCGGATACTTTTATACAAAGTAGAGTTCTATAGAGTATTTTCGCCGTATGGAGGGTAATTTACATTAATAGATTGCATATATTCAAAGTAATTTAATTTTGTTCCAAGGTTAATATGCATATATCTACTATATTCACCGGTATTCCTATAATCTTCGGCTAATGGTGGGGTTGTATGATGTATCCAATATTTTTCCGTTAGATCATCTACTGCAAGTTTATATATATGGTCTAATATATGTCTGCTATTAATTTCCTTCATCTTAATTATCTGTTTTGCAGCTAGGAATTGGCGCCTTAGAAATACAGGCGGCTCTTGAGCTTCAACATACAGTGCATCGACGGGGGTAGGTTTCATGGCACCTAGACAATTACGTAGAGCTTTATTGTGTATTATATTGAGTCGCTTTAATATTCTGTTTGATGCAGACCCATACAGAGTGGAACCGTAGTCCGTTATGGCTCTAACGCAAGCTCTGTAATCATTTTTTACTAATGCCAGGATCAGCTCCCCATCTTACTTTGGATATTATTCTTAGAACATTAATATATCGCTCACATTTAGTGGATACGTAGTTTATATGATGGAGCCATTTAAGTTTGGTATCTATGACTAAACCTAAGTATTTTATATTTGAACGTACTGGGATTTGAGTTCCTTTTAGGTTAATACCATGATCTAGTAAACTTCGGTGCCGTGAAAAATACATAACTGCAGACTTTTTAGGATTTAAATCGAATCCATTTGATCTTAACCACCTCATTGTAATATTCAATGCGGTTTTTGTAGTTTGTTGTAGCATCTTTAAGTTCTTATTTTGTGCAAAAATACAAATGTCATCGGCATATTATATAGTGGAAACTCGGTTTCCTATTGTACTGTGAAGATCTAGTGTATATAAATTAAATAAGATGGGGCTAAGGCTGGATCCTTGGGGTAATCCTAGCGAAGCCACCGCACGGAAGGGGTTTAGGTTAAGTTTTAGTTTATTAGTGTATTCATTTTATTTCATACATTTTGTTACACTTCGTATATACTGTGTGTAAACGAGGTAAGATAATGACACTGCTGCGCAAGACGCGTCCCCGCCGATTTACTTCTCCGATATGTTTATTGAATGTATAGTGTAGCAATTTGATTGAATAAGCATAAGTCAGCATAAGGATAGGTCAGATGTAGGTGTGGTATACACATACGCATGATTGGATAAGCAATAGGGATAAGTCAGAAGTAGGTGCGGTATATACATTCGTATTGCGTATGTGTATACGCAACTTATTTTGAAGCTGAGACGTCTTGCACCACAGATAATGAATAATAAAATTAAAAAACCCTTACCACAATAGAATTTAATGATTCTAAATACGTATTTCAACAAACACGTTGTCATCTTCAGTAGAAAAAACAGTGTAACACTTGAACGCACAAAAACACTCACAGAAGGATTGTTCTGAACGTCTTCTAGTTTAACACTAAAATCTTCAATCTTAAATGCTACAAAATTACCTACATTTTTGTAAACCCCACCTATTCATGCAAGAGCATTAACCCATTATTTGTAAATTCTATAGAAAAACCGTTTAGAAATATTATAAAAGCCGTAATTTAACATACATTAAGAAACCAATTATGAAACTAATCCTTAAATTATGTTGAAATATAAATTTGGAAATTAATGTTGAGTCAGAATATTTTAATGGCAAATATTGTAATGAAACGAATTTAAAAATAAATTCCATGAATTCGAATATTTTTTAATGGTTTTCCTATTTTTCTTGCTTTAATAACATAACATCTAACTGTCAATTAACTCAAATAAAGAAGAACCTGGTATAGGACCCAAATCTGCGTTAATTACGTTATTCCTATTTTTAAAGATAAAAATGCTCTCAAAACTATCTAATTCGCGGGGGCGTGTGACGTTTTTTATTAATCTCAGACAGTCAGATGTTACGTTGTGATCTGATTCAAGAATATGTCGGGCAACACTTGATTTTTCCGGTCTATTGAATCTAATATGCGACACATGTTCTTTATAACGAGTTAGAATCGAAGGTTTTGTTTGGCCGACATATTTTTTATCACAATCCTTTCAATTTATTTCATAGATTCCAGATTTGTTGTTTACCTTTGTCTTTCGAGTTGCCTAAGAGAGATTTTAGGGAGTTATTCGACCGAAATGCTACTTGAACATTATAGTGTTTAAAGGTTTTACTTAAATTTTTCGTAATTTCGTGAAACGGTAAACTAATAAATTTTTTGCTCGAATCAATTTGAGGTAGCAAACATGTGGAATCCTTCGATTCTAGCTCGTTATAAAGAACATAGATTCAATAGACCGGAAAAATCAAGTGTTGCCCGACATATTCTTGAATCAGATCACAACGTAACATCTGACTGTCTGAGATTAATAAAAAACGTCACACGCCCCCGCGAATTAGATAGTTTTGAGAGCATTTTTATCTTTAAAAATAGGAATAACGTAATTAACGCAGATTTGGGTCCTATACCAGGTTCTTCTTTATTTGAGTTAATTGACAGTTAGATGTTATTAAAGCAAGAAAAATAGGAAAACCATTAAAAAAAAATATTCGAATTCATGGAATTTATTTTTAAATTTGTTTCATTACAATATTTGCCATTAAAATGTTCTGACTCAACATTAATTTCCAAATTTATATTTCAACATAATTTAAGGATTAGTTTCATAATTGGATTCCTAATGTATGTTAAATTACGGCGTTTATAATATTTCTAAACGGTTTTTCTATAGAATTTACAAATAATGGGTTAATGCTCTTGCATGAATAGGTGAGGTTTACCAAAATGTAGGTAATTTTGTAGAATTTAAGATTGAAGATTTTAGTGTTAAACTAGAAGATGTTCAGAACAATCCTTCTGTGAGTGATTTTGTGCGTTCAAGTGTTACACTGTTTTTTCTACTGAAGATGACAACGTGGTTGTCGAAATACGTATTTAGAATCATTAAATTCTATTGTGGGAAGGGTTTTTTAATTTTATTATTCACTTATAAGCCACAGTCTCGGATTTGTTAGTACCACAGATAATAATGATAAAAATGTACAAATACTGTAGAATAAAAAATAAATTAAAATATTCAGAGAAAACAAATGCATAATTCCAGCAAAACGAAAGAAAAATCTGTGTATTTATAAATAGCACAAACCCGTGATTGCATACATAATTAAATTCGGGTGATGTACAAACGCTACATCAAGAAAAATATAAACAAATGAAAAAAAAATAAAACTATGCTAACGTAACTAAATAAAATGCTGTACTTGAAGAGAAAATTAAAAATATTCTGAGAAAACGGACGCATAATTCCATCAAAGATAAAAAAATTCTGTGTACCTATTAGTAAATTTGCATAAACCTGTAATATGGATTTCAGGTGAAAAAGTACTGATGCACAACCGCTACATCGAAAAAATCAATAATTTTTTTCTGGTTATGCATACTTTGCAATACAATCGATGTTCTACGTATAATTACTCTGCACATCTATCGTCAACGTATCTGATCAGACCGAGCACAGACACGCCTGGCGCCTGGTGCTATAACCGTCCCTTCTCTCTTATTTAGTGTACTGGTGGGGTATCGTTTACCTCCCTGCCGTTCCTTCACCGCAGTTCCATACGGTATAAGAATGTTTTAATTTAAATTTAAATTATATTTATTCGCAAATATATTTAGAATTTAAAATATGAATTCAAACTTAGACATTTTCTCTATATATTTGTTAACAAAGCGAAAGCCTTTCTTTTGTTATAATTCTGGTCAGTCGACTCTTCGAAGAAATCTACCTTATTGAACGTTCAACTCAAGTATCGTACGTTTTTTCGAATTTTTACAAATACATTTATTTTAACTTGATTATTTAATTAATTACGCGCAACACTTCTTTATAATTATAGCATTTCGCATATCATTTTAAAGCTTTTTTCATAAAGGATATTTTAATGATATTTATTTCATCGATATCACAGCTCTTAGCTCGCGCTTTTAATTAGTTCTTAATTCAAGACATCCTCAGCTTCGAGCCCTATCCACTCTAGGCCATAAAACAAGCCTACCCGTTTACAAACCAGTGTTCTATTCTATATGTATTCCCTTCTTCTGTTTAAAACCTTCGTAAGAAAAACATCTTACTCCACGTGCTGTTCAGTATACAAAAAACGCCGTCCGGCGTTCTTTGTTTCTCCAACATGTTCGGTCGTGACATGTTTTCAAGGTAACTCTGTACTGTTTTGTAGAGATTATTTTATTTACTATATTTACATTTAATTTATTGCATAATTTAACTTTCTTTCCAGTTCATATGGTTTTTGCTTATAGAAATTATTCCTTTGCTTCTGTACGATAGCGCGAATTATTTAACCCACCCTCGTAAGTCATTCCCAGCAAGAAAAAAACAGAAGTGAATACGCGAGAGAAGGAAAAAATAAAGGCAAAGAGACCAGACGTTTCCACTTCTGGAATAAGTGATACTTAAACGTAATTTATGTACATTACAGATCGCACGGGTTCATCTCCTCGAAGCAAATCAATAAACCCGTTCGGATCTCAGAAACTGTTTTGCATTTTTCCTTTTTGTTCTTGACGGAGTGCGCCTCTTAAAACGCAAAAAAAAAGAGGAAAAGTAACAGTGGGTAATACAGTTATCTGTAACGTTGATTGAGTGAATTGCCCCGTTAGTGACATCTGTTATACGGGAAGAACTGAAACAGCGCGTTTCTGATTTGTACTTACAGCTTCTCGCTAATGAAATGGTGGCTGAATATCGCAAATCTGATCTGGTGGTATTTCTATTTTTTAAGATTTGTATTCCTTCCTTATTGCTAAAGATTGGAAGCAGATACACGTATTATAGAAGAAGGAAAAGTGGGAAAATCGAAGATATAAAGTTTTTAATAGTTCGCGTGAATTGCCGATTTGTCTTCAAGATTAAAATCGTTATGCATCAAGCTTAAGTATTATAATTAAGTATAATTAATACAATGGGATTTAATATGATCGTGGTAAAACAAATTTTGTTCAAACGCAACATCTATATTTTAATCCACCGAGCTTGTATAAACACTTATATTTAAAAACCAAGTATGTGTTAAATAAATACCAATATTAATATCAGAAAATAATAATACTGAAACGAAACACAGTATACGCGGACAAAAAGTAATGAGACTGTATTTTTTAAAAATACGTGCGCTATGAATAGGGACCGGCCACAAGAGGCCCATATTACAATAAACCATATAAATTATCTATAACATCGCTAAGTACAACATGCAGTTATTGAATAATAATAATAATAATAATAATCTCTCAAAATTAACGCGACCGGTCACTAAACACACGCACGAGCGCGCTAACATAGAACACCCTACACTTTCGCGCTCGCACAAACACGAACCACACATCCAGAGAGAGACGCAAGCTGCCAGCAGCAACCAACACACAAGTTCCTACCCAGAAAGAGACACAAGCTGCTAGCAGCGGACAACACATATGTTCACACCTTGAAAGTACTGGTAAGTATCTACTATAATCCATATTCATATAAAATAAATGAATGATAGGTAGCTATGCCATCTTGTTCGAATGAACCGATGGGGTAAGATAATGGCAACCAAGTACGAATGGTTCTTGTGAGTGGAAGAGATAATAATAATAAACCAGCACAGGGTAGCCTAGAGATAGGTTACTGGGGACTAGCGACCCCGCGGGTTCCTGAGCTAGCCATTGGGTTGGGTTAGTAGCCCCAATGAGGTACATTTGCTCCAAACACTGGATGAAAAGGATACTGTGGTGGGTCGGAGGAGCAGGATCCAGGTAGGATTAACCAGCAAAGAACGAAACAGCAAATTGGAAATGAAACACAAACATGGCATGCTTCAGCAGAAACAATGACCGCAGGCGAGGATGTTGTTGAGATACCTTCATCTCAACCCACTTCGTCAATATAACAACTAAAGCGCCGGACCCTATGGGCCGTGAAAATGACCCCCCCCTTACATGGTGGGAGGTGTTATTATCTGCTTACTAAGAATGAAGCATGCCATATGGAGGAGAGCTGCATACGGAAAAATACCTGGAAATAAGAAATAATAAACAATAATAATAATATGATAGTTATGCCAGCCATCTTGTTCTCACGAACCGATGGGTTAACACACTGGCAACCAAGGACAAATTGAATGTTCTTGTGAGTGGAGGAAATAATAATAATAATATACTTTAATACCCAACAGGCTAGGCCCAATTACAAGGTACATTATAATTATAAATTACATGACATGAAAGTGCAATCAAATGAAGTATAGACTTAAAATAGTGCTGTCCATCCACGAGCCATCCTCAAGCAAATAGATCATCCTGCATTCTATTGGTCACGTTGGAGAGAGTATAGGAATAGCACTATTCATTCGTTTAATCGCACATCTGTTTTTTGTCGTCGAATTGTGACGTAATTACTTCAAATATTATAGTTAAATTCCTTTCTTGATGGGCGTAGATAGCGTGAGAAGTTTTTAAAAATTATTTTATTTATTAGTTTGTATATCGTAAGATAAATAAAGTACGATGAGTTAGTTTCTCTTTTTCATTGTTTTGACTGTTAGTTACACAATGACATACTTCGTAATTTTTGCAAAAGATCCTGTTTAATATAGTTTGATCGAATCTACTTCTACCAATTATTTTGACTGCGAATGTTGCATTCGCAAACTATCTTATTACGGAAAGGCATACATTTGGTCATCATAAAATATTGCATTTGGCCGAGAAAGGTCGTAAATTAAATGTTTTAAACACACTTGAAATTTTTAAAAGCGGAAACAACACAATAGATATTGTTCTTAACGACCAGTTGGATCTTATATATACACCTCTTTTCTAATGTTGTATATAATAGTTAAGTATATAGTAGTAATTTTAAATAACATCATATACCAGCCCCATATATTTTTGTGTCATTTATAAGATCTATGTAGGCCTGTAACTTTTGCAGTTTGATAATGACAATGTACGTCGAAACCGCGGTCACTATTACATGTGAATAAAGTGGTATAACAAAGTTATTGTTTTATTTTATTTTATTATTTCAATACTTTTTTAAATATCTAATATTATGTCTATTTATTTACTAAAACTTCACGGGATCAGTGAGTGACCCCACTTAGTATTTTATGCTTAATATTTTACCTGGTCAACCGAAGATTATACCGTGATATCGTGTTAGCTATAGTAACATCGATAACGTCATAAGTAACACCATTTGAAAAATTTCTCATTACATCGCCCCCTACCGATCTGCTAGTAGTGAGAGAATTACGTTCATGTTAAACAACAGAATATAATGGAGAAAAATAACTGTTAGATAGTGAATTAAAAAGACGAGTATCAGTAGGAAGAAGTATATCTTAGGACGAGGAGTAACTAGCAGTTAGTAAATTGTGAGTTTTACCACGAAAACCACGACCATTTTGGTAATAAACAATAATATGACAAAAAAAAAAAAACAAGTTGCATGTCGATGCGATAATTCACATCAAGCTTTGATACAAAATAATACAAATCTGTATAAAAACAAATTTGTATCTGTATATGCATGGACACACAGTACGTATTTGGTAGTTGAAGCAAAAGCTGGTAAATACGTACTGTGTGTCCATGCATATACAGATACAAATTTGTTTTTATACAGATTTGTATTATTTTGTAATAATATGACATTAAAATAACTTTTCCATATGCCTAGCAATTTATTTTTCAAGTCCCCGCATCGCAAAAATCAAGAACCTTACCTGTTTTTAATGAAAGTTGTCATGGAATTTTTAAAGAAAATTTTACCACCTAACATTTATAATATACATCATCTTCTTTAGCTTAATAAATTAACATTCTAGAGAAACAGTTCAAGGCGTAAATTCATATTAACGAATTCCAAACACACTTTTAATGGACAGAAAAACACTAATAACCATAAAGAAATGATAGGTATGGTCAAATTTTAATGCTTGCCACATTATTAGTCAAGAGGAGTGTAAATTGTTAAAAAGAATAGATATCTACTATGAATATCAATTACTTTTGTCAAGGAGTGTTTTTTCTTTTTATAAATTTCGTGTCGAGAATAGAATAAAATTAGAATCATTATCATAATCAAGATGACGTCTTATTTGCTCTCAAATTAGTGTTAATTTAGGTTTGAGATATGGAAAAGGTAGATGTTTGTATCGTAAATAGTATTAGCATTTTTTAATTTAAAAAATTTCTAATTTCACAAAATTGTTTGGTTTATCTTTGTTATTATTTGTAAGAATCCTAACTAAATATTTATTTTAAATTTAGAACGTTTATGTACTCATATTTATGTAAATAAATATTAATAAAAAAAGCGAAAATCTATAATTTAGAAATTTCAAACATAAAATTGTTTATACTGGTTGAACTGCTCGGGGAAAGTAGTGAAATGCCTGTGAAATATTATTATAGCTCTCATTGTAATATTCTAAGTAAAAACAAAGAGTTTGAATGTTACAATCAGAAAAAATAAAACGGGGAGTTACATTTATAAAAATTATTACCGTAGATTGGGGCGAAATTGACTGCACGGGGGCGACTTTGATAAGTACTCTGATATTCTGATATTTTATCAAATTACATGACATTGGTTGAATATAACCGTTTCAATTCTATAAGTTGGCTAACCTGCTAACTGTGCCTGTTATCCTTTGTGTGAAAAAATAATTAGTAAATTTAAGCGAATTTTATGACATGTAAATAACTTCATATATTGAAAAGTATTCTGATTTTCAAATCACATTATAAACAGTAGATATTTCATGTGTACCAGGTTATATACTTATTGTATGTGTGTTCATTTATATTTGACTGTGAGAGTGTTTTTTTGTGTAAAGTGTTTGATGGATCGGGTGAGGCTACTTTGATAGGCGAACAAAGTAACCCCAATTGTTATTTACTCGACATTTAGTTTAAAATATCTTACAATTAACATATTTTTCAATCGTTTCGGTGTTTGCTTTTGTCTGAACATGGTGCGACAATTCAAACGTACAGCAGGTAATCAGGAGTACAAGAATTACACTGATACGATTCTAAACGAAGCTGTTTCTGAAATTGTGTAGGGAGTATTCACCATCCGAGATGCAAGCAAGAAATATAGCTTATGGGACTCTATTCAATGAATAACAGGACAAGCATGGCCGAATTCCCGGTAGTCGAACTATATTTCCGGAACAAGAAGAACTATCACTTTTAGAATCGACGGACTGGGGATTTCCACTAACATTGTTAGATCTCCGTTTGCTAGCAAAATATTATTTGAACAGTAAAGGACGAACTGTAAGACAATTTCAGAATAATGTGTTAGTTAATAGTGTGTTAAGCACACAAAAACATCCATTTTCACAGGGTTGCTACAAATATCAAAAGAGCTATCGCTATAGTGAGTTCGACATTGACGACTTATTTTGAGAACATTGAAAATACAGTAAAAGATGTACCAGCCAGCAATCTATTCAATTACAAAGAAACAAATATGAATATAACAACATAATTTGAAACATACTTGAGTGGGTAAAACCTCACTAAATTTGTATAATACAAAAGTATTTTTAATAATATAAAAAATATTATTAAAAATAGGGTGTGAAGAACACAATACAAGTTCATTTATGTATTTTTGAATGTATCTTCTCCATTCGGCTCACGCCGACAAGTAGTGAAGACACGAGAATGCAGTTTTTTATAGATACGGTGGTTACCGACTATAAAAAACACGTCTACTTCGGCTGTTATTATGTAGACAGCGCTGAATATTCATTCACGCTCTGTCTGAATAATTTCGGCTAGATAGTAACGTAGTTATGTTTGTTTTGAATCTGTCTCTTCTCCAACAGGGGCGTACCGACGAACATGTAGAAATGTGAAATACGTATCTACGTCTTTGGAGAAGATACATTCAAAAATACATAAATGAACTTGTATTGTGTTCTTCACACCCCATTTTTAATAATATTTTTTATATTATTAAAAATACTTTTGTATTAAACAAATATGATTCTGCGAAAAGCAAAGATATCTATAGAAGAGGAGTTAAATATTCTGAAAAGATTATAAATCACTCAAAGACTGCGACCACTGTAATGGTTTGTGGGGCTGCAGACGGAACATTATTTCCATCATATAGCATTTATAAGAGCTTGCATCTGTACGACACATGGAAATAGAATGGGCCAGTTGGATATTCTTGCTGCGTTAAACCGTGCTGCAGCCGTAGAGCGTCATATAATCGGACATCGAGTAGATGGATCGATGCACCAACCTTTCAGGACAGGTTTAGAAGTTGCTTTCTATAACACGCTAAACGACTAGCAGGACACAAAGTCTGGTACCTAATTCCACCCATTTGTGCCAGACACTAGATGTGGCTTCTTTCCGACCGATGAAAGGAACATGGCGTAAGATTCTTTCAGAGTGGAAATTGCAAAATTTATGTTTAACAAGCGTACCAAAACCTACATTTCCACGTCTTCTTAGGAAAAGTCTGGAGGCTTTAGATAAAATACCAACTCACAGACAAAAGAACAACAAATTGCCGGGAGATGCTAAAACCTCTGAAATAAAACGAAATCAATAGTTTCTATGCTACAGGTATATATCCGATTAACAAAGAGCAAGTATTGAAAAAATTGCCCATTGAAAACCCCAATGACGTAGAAAGTGCATCAACAAATTTTCTTAAGGAGCAACGATTTGGTTCGAATGCCACATCACAGCAACGAAACAAGAGGAAACTTCTTAATATAGTGACCAGAAACTGAACAAGATGAGCAAATGCCGGAAGTTGAATCAAGAATAGACACGAATACGTTTATTCCGCAAGAGACTGAGATAATTGATCCTAAAGTTAGTGATTTCTTATTAGCCAAATTTAGTTCTGTTCGAGGCAAGAAAACATATGTGTAGTAGAGGAAGTTTTTACTTAACTTGAACTATAAAATGAACAAATAAAAATGTATTAAGTATTTTATAGATAATCACCCGTTTATTTTCTAATTATATAAATAAAATTAAAAACTCTTTAAAAATATAAATTTTCAATAGTACGCCCGTGGACGATGAGTCATCGGCCTCTTGTGTCCGTTCCCTAGTTCTAAGTAATTATCATTTAGTTTAAAATAGTTAATTTGTATCAATTAAAAAAGATAGGGATTAGGAAATTCCAAAAAAGTTTAAATTTAATTTTTGTAAGATAAGGAATTCAATTTTCGCGACAAAAACGACGACAATTTAGTTTTAAAAATAATCTTAAAATTAAATTGATATATAATGACATTTGTGCTAAATTTCATAATATTTTTGACAACCAACTAAGGGCGTATTTGTAATTCGTGTCTCAACTACAAAATTTATTTTAATTTGTTTTTTTAAGCTTTTGTCTTCTGTTCTTTTCCAAAAAAAAAGACAATAACTTAAATAGTACAGCGGAAATTAATATTGACACAAATTCTTTTACAGGCCAAGACATTGAATTGGTCATATACTGTATATATAGTGTGTCACAGAATAACTATTCCTAATTTTCAGAAATGATAAAGAGCACTTAAATAAATATTTTTTATTAATAAACTTGTGCCCGGAAATTTTTCAGTGTCGAGATAAAATGAAAAAAATTGCCTGTCACCCTAGGATTTTCCCGGCGGTATACCTACAAAGTAAAAATTGAATCATAGCAATCTTTGAAAAACAACAGCGATTTTAGTCATTTTACGTCTGTCACAAATTATTCCTTATTAGGGAAGTGTGTTTAATTGTCATTTCACGTGTCACAAATTAATCTTTATTAAATAGATTAGTGTTTCATTGAAAATGCATCATTTTACAAATATTGGATTAGCAGATATGCCTCTTGCCTAGGGAGCAGCTTACGGTAATGCTAACGAAGCCATGCGAATTTATGCGAAGCAGCATACTCAGCGTCACATTTCCTGGCATACATTGTTATCAAGATTGGATCAACGTATTCGAGATACTGTTGAATTCCAATTAAAGAAAATAGATTCGGGAGGCAATCGTACTGTCCGAAATGTTGACTTCGAGGACCAAGTTCTGTAACAATTTGAAAATAATTCGAAAACGAGCACTCGTGTTATTGCCCATGCGATGCATGCAAGTCACATATCTGTATGGAGGATACTGAAGGAATGCCAGAAGCATCTGTTTCACAATCAAAAAGTGCAAACGTTCCAGCTGCTTATCCCAACAGAGTTCAATTCGCCGAATGGTACTTGAATAAAATGAACGACGAGCCAAGATTTCCTAGAAGTGTGTTATTGACAGACGAGGCGATTGGAGCGAAGAAAGTCCTCACGCCGTTCACAGGTTACATCATCAATGGAAGCCTTTCTGTTAATATTTGGGCTGGGATTATTGACTATTATGTAGTGGGACTATATTTACTGCCTGCACGGTTAGTTGGTCAGGTGTATAGGATTTTGCTGGAACATACTTGAAAATATCCCATTTATTTTCGAAGAAATATTGTTTTCCAGTATGATGGTGCACCAGTACACTTTGAATTAAATTGCCGAAACTATCTAAATGCACAATTTCCAAATTGATAGATCGGAAGGAGAGGGTCGATTTCTTAGCCAGCACGTTCACCAGATATGACTCCTGTTGGTTTTTGTATTTAGAGTCACATTAAATACCTGGGTTTGTGAGACACTTGTTAATACAGAAGAAGATTTAGTGGCCCGAATAATTCTAGCGTTTAGCGTCCACAGATATTTCGAAGAATTCTGCAGTCGATTGCACATCGTTACAATTGGTGTATCGAAAATTCTGGTCGTAACTTCGAATAATTTTATAAAGTTTGATGCAGAGTTATTTGTAATAAAATATTCCTTAACTTAATATTTCCTGTTGCAATTGAGATTGTTTTTAAAAATTTCTGGTTTATCTTGACACCGAGAAATTTCCAGACACTAGTTTATTAATAAAAAAATGTTTATTTAAATGTCCTCTGACATCTCTGAAAATTAGTTATTCTGCGACACCCTATATAAATTAATTAAAATAATCGAGAAATATTTAAATGTATTTGGGAAATTTTTGGCAAATATCAAACTAAATAAGTCTGGTAATCAATAAAATTTGATTCGTTTCTCAAATTCTACGTATTTTATTCTAATAAAATACATTTTCGATTCGTACAATAAAAATATCTTAAGTAAAATTTAACGGTTTTAGAATTGACTTACCTTAAGACATTTACACAATAACAATAGTAATCCATGAATCTAGTTATTCCCTTTCACTTTACTATCTTAAATATGTGATTTAGAACACATAAAATTGTTGAATAACCAACAATGCAGTCTTCAAATCCAACCAAATACGATAATTAAGTCACTAACACCCATTGAAAGTCATTATGTATTGATTACTGATTGTATTTTAGATATTATAAAGGCGACATTTAAAAAATACCTTTTTTCTTTTAAAAAAGACAAAAAATAAGCGGCAAAAAAGTTTACTTTCCACGTTATTTTAAACGTTTTAACGCACGTACATCCGACCGTTTTAATCAGTCGCGTATGCTTGTTAGCTGTCCGAAACACCTGTTGAAACTAAAGCATTCGTAAAGTAGGCTGTTCGTACGTAGTGAACAGGTGAATGGTGACCAGATAGTGTGAAACCGGACTCCAATAAGACTGTGGCTGCGTACAACATATGCACGTTAAGCGAACATACTTCTTTCGACGGAGACGCAGAGAAGAGGGCGCTAGAGTCTCGCGTTCACGAATAGAAAGTGCTGGAATCGTGACTAAATCTTTCGGAATGGGGTAACCACGATGATTGTAATGATGCTGATGTAGAAGAAGAAGAAGAAGAGGTAAAAGAAGAACGACAATAACAAACAACAACAATAACAACAGTGAAGATAACAAGTTGAAGGCGATGGATCGAAAGGCATACTGTGGTGATTTCGATGTTATTGCAATAGTGGGAATGTGATGAAGAGGCAAGATGAATGATCTAGAAATTACTACAGACTCGAATTGTCGATATTTTAAACGAATACAGCGCTAAAATGATAAACTTATTACATTGTTAACACGCTATTATTCCAAAATTAACAAACATGCATTGCTATTCCATATTTTTAAATTTCCTTATTTCTTGTTGATTGTTTAATTACAAATTCTTAGTCTGTGTTTCATTGGTTGTATAATAATTATATATTTTCATCATTTTTTTTTGAAAAATAAAGTAAAAAGATGATTAACGCATGAAAATTATTAATTTTAATATTTTTAACCAGATAACTGTGGAATTTATTTTTAGAAGTTCACCACAGAGTGTATAATTAAAAACAATCGGTAACAAGTATACTCGTCGAATGCAATACAAATGGTTCCCATAATAAATTTTATGAGCAGTTAATTAATAGGATTGCGACAAAATGTAACTCTACAACGGGTGCATTTCACTCGACAGCTAGTACGAAACTTATCTTTATATATATATACAAGAAGTCCTGTATAGCTATGTTCAAATTTTAGGAGTGTAAAGTAGACTTCAATTCAAGTAACAAAAACACAAAACTTGTATATCCATTTTTATTTGTTTCAAAGTTACAGATCTAGGAATGTGTTTGTCAGCTCATGAAAAAAAATGTAATCCCAAAGTCAATAAAATCTGATTTTATTTAGAAAAGTTCAATTAATAATATTTTCGAAATGTCCACCTCCTTGTTGAATGCAGACTTGGCCCGTAAGCCAACAGAAGAAGTACTTATTGGAATTTCATACTTGTTTTGTCAGATTTGCTCGTCAGCCAGGTGAATACGATCTCTTGTGTTCGAAACTTGCACGTAGACTAAATTTTTTATGTACCCCCATAAATAAAAGTCAAGGGGATTAAGATCGGGTGATCTGGGTGGCCACCTCGACCAATACATCTTGGATAACACAGGTTTGCGTAAAATTTGTGATGACGTGATTTTTGTTTGTTAAGCTCAGTTTTTATATAGCAATAACTAATTAAAATACAGTTGGTCTCTACCACCCACAGATTTTTTTTGCACAAAAGAAAAATAAAAAAATATAAAAAAAATCTTATAATAGGCGTTTTAATACATTTTAAAATGAATGTACTACTTCAAATTCTAGGTATTAACCCAAAAATGATTTTCTGTTGTGGTTTAAAAGAAATTTGTTAAATAGGCTCTCATTACCTGATGTAAATCTTTTATTACATGTATTAATTTTGGACAAGATTTCCGAGAACTTTTACCTGGTAAATCCTATTTATTATGCTTTCCCTTTATTAGTACTGCGAAGAAGGATTTCAAGTTTATCATTCCAAACAAAATGTATATTTTAATGTCATTTACTTCATTATAGCTCTGAGTGTCGATCAGTAAACAAGTAAAATTAATTTGTCTTTAGTGTTGTGCGTGGTATTTGATAAATAAACATTGCTTAAAAATATGTCTAGCCAGTGTTGCAAAAACAAACCAGATGATGTCTGTTAATTTGTGGATATTTCGTCTTGAAAAAGTTTAAGAGACCAATTGGTGAATTTGTGAAAAATGCATATTATGCTTATTTCAAAATCAAATTAGGAGATCAAGATAAAGATTGGGCACCGCACGTTGTTTGTAAGGTATGTGAAGAAGGTTTAAGACATTGGACCAAAGGGAATAGAAAAAGCCTTCCTTTTGGAATACCGATGGTTTGGAGAGAACCGAAAAATCATCATGAAGATTGCTACTTTTGTCTTTGTGATATTAAGGGGCATAATAGAAAAACTTTGAAACATATTTTGTACCCAAACAATATTAAATCGGCTATCAGACCAGTTCCTCACAGTGATCATGTACCTACCTATACCTATATCCCCCAAAGTACTACAAGAAGATATTGAAACCTCTTCAACTTCCGGCTCCGTACAGATGGATAGTGATTTTGAACGATCAACCTCAGGTCAAAACCAACCTAAGCTATTTTCACAAGCCGAACTGAATGATTTAGTAAGAGATTTGGGACTTTAAAATGATCTTTCTGAAGTACTGGGCTCTAGGTTGAAACAAAAAAATTTGCTTGCCCCAGAAACTACCTTCAGATCTTCCTTTAGCTGAATATGACAGAAAAACAATCAAACGAAGCTTTTCTGAAAAACGAAAACGTTTTTTTAGGAAGCATAAAGAATAAATAACTATTTCTAATAGTTACTATGTGTATATTTTTGTATTTTTTTAAATATAATATAAAACTAGCTTATAAATGAAATAAATCGTGTTTTTTCTATATTTTTTGATTTTACTGGTTTGAAAAATAACCTTACGTGATACAAAAAAAATAAAAGAAGATTTGAAATCAGCGCTACCCAATTACTAGAAAACAGTTAAAAATTTTTAAATCAACATTCAAAGAGTTGAAAAATGCAGGCCTGTGTAATTGACGTTAACCCAATTTCGGACAGCAATTCCGAAATGTGGTGGTGCCCCATCCATGTGAAACCACATATCTCGTTGAACATTCAGTGGGACATCCTCAAATAGACCTGGCAGTTCGTCAATAAGAAATTGAAGGTAACTGCCGCATTTAACCTCCCAGGAAGAACGACAGGACCAATCAATAAGTCATCGATTAGGGCCGCCCAAATGTTAATAGAAAATTCATGTTGAAATTTAGATGGGCGTATAGCTTTTGGATTTTTGATGACCACCTGTGCAGGTTTCTCAGATTTGTAACACCACTTCTCGTGAACGTAGATTAATTTGTCCGGAGGACTGTTCTGCAGAAATTAAAATGAGGCTGTGACTGTCTTAATATCCAGGTAGAATAAACTAGACGAGCATAGTGATCTGCCTCGATATGGATATAAGCCCTCACGTTTTAAAATTCGCCAAACTGTCGTTCGTGGCACTCCTAGTTGTCTAGAGATTCGACGTACACTGAGAGTTACATCCCTTGTAACAATAGCTACTGCTTCTTTCTCTAAGTCTGCTGGCAAATTTACTGCTCGGTCGAAAAGATAATCACGCAGTCCGTATTCCCGAAATTGTCTGTGTACTTCCAGACACGTTCTGTAATGAGGAATGCGCCTATAGGGAAATCGATAGCCATACGTAAAATGCATGTCCGTATACTCTTGCGAAGAAAATCGGTAAGGCATTTGAATAAAGGAAACGTGTCCACTCACTAATAAGCTGTTGTATGAACTAAAACGTAATGTAATCCTTTTTTAAAAAATGCAACGTTAACAGTCATCTGAACATTTGTTTATTGTTATTCATGGTTCAGCACTTACGACATAAGTAAGAACCTTCTTTATCATAAATCAATTTCCAGTACTCTTTTTTTTTGTAGATTTTCAAGAAATTACTGCGACGTTAACAATCACAGGATTGTTATTGAATGGTATAACTTTTTTAAATAAAATCAGTTTGTATTGACTTTAGGATTAAATTTTTTTTCATGATCCGACAATCACATTCATAGATCTGTAACTTTGAAACAAATAAAAATGGATATACAAGTTTTGCGTTTTTGTTACTTGAAATGAAGTCTACTTTACACTCCTAAAATTTTAACATAACGATACGGGGCATCTTGTATATATAGTCTTGTAAGTATTATCGACCATACTATAATCATGAATAATTAATTAATCGGGTAAGCGGTCTATCAATTAAAAAACTCATTTATTTTAAACTCTATATTTCATAGCCATTGGCTACTTCTTCAGGAGACTAAAAACTGATTTGAAAACTAACAGTGAACGTCACTAAACATGTTAAAATAGATTTACGTTAAATTGAATCTGTTGGTTTCATTCGACCTTTTAAAAACATAAACAGATGTATATATGTTTTTAAAAGGTTGACGTGAAACCAACAAATTCAATTTAATGTAAATCTATTTTAACATGTTTAGTGACAAATGAACGGCCAAGAAATTATCTCTATAGATTAATAGCTAAAGATGAAAAATTAGCAAATTCAAACTTTTAAACTGACATTTGAATATTAACAACGGTGCCTTATAAGACGTTTCCAAAAAATTTGACTCCAAGGTCCTCGCGGCTCAGTTGATTAGAGCGACGGTCCGGCAAACCGTAGACTTAGGTTCAAGCCCCAATGTGGACAGAAATTTTTCAAATAAAATTTCGTATAATTTGCGTTGTAATTTGTAGACAGCAATGTTTACATTCACATTTACTTCGCAAAATAACATACTAATTTCAAAATATTTTAAAATATCTAATATAAAAGCCGAAAATTCCAAGAATTTATCAAATGACATATATATTTATATATACAGTATAATCCGCTTATAATGGACTCGGATATAATGTAAATCCGGATATAATGGACAAAGTTTATAGGTCCCAATTTCAATCCTATTTAAACATGTGTATTTTAATTCGCTTATAATGGACTCGTTTATAATGGACTTTCGGTTATAATAGACTATAAAACCAAGAGAAATCCACTATAAACGGAACGTTTTGGTAATTCCCCTAAATATATACAATAAAATTTGATATTCAAACCGTTATTTGAAAAGGTGCTTTCAGTCGTGTGTGCGCATTTGAATGAATAATACATATTTAGATAACATGGAGAAGCATATTAAAAATCGCAAATAATTTTCATTAAATGAAAAGTTAAAAATTATTGAAGCGATTGAAAGTGGTAATTAGCAAAGTACAATGTGTAAGACTTTAAATTTAAATAAATCAACAGTATCAAATATATGGGGAAATCGCTCAAAAATTAAGGATGAATGGCATAAAAATGCGAAGAAAAAAAAACTGCGTAGTTCGTCACGTCCAGAAGTGGATACAATGTTACTCAGATGGTTTGAGCAGCAGAGAGCAAATAAGATTCCAGTGAGTGGGGCAATGTTACAATTGCAAGCCGAAGAATTTGGAAAATTAAGTGGCGGTGATTTTAAGTGCAGTAGTGGATGGTTAGACAGATTAAAAAAACGGCATGCAATAGTGTTCGGTAAAATAAGTGGCGAATCAGGTTCTGTCGATAAAACGATCACCGACCAATGGCTTGCAGATATTTGGCCATCGCTTAGTAACGGATATTCTCCGGATAATATCTTTAATGCAGATGAGACGGGGATATTTTACAAGCTCACACCAGATAAAACTCATAAATTTAGAGGTGAAAAATGTTTTGGAGGGAAGCTTTCGAAAGAACGTATAACAGTGATGTTATGTGCAAATAGTTCGGGATCAGAAAAAAGAAAGCCACTAGTAATAGGAAAGTTTCAGAAGCCTAGATGCTTCAAAAATACTGGAACTTTACCTGTAGATTACACATTCAATAAAAAGGCGTGGATGACGTCATCCATTTTCGAAAATTATGTGAAAAAATGGGACCTTGAATTAAATAAAGAGAAACGCAAGATACTATTACTTATAGACAACTGCCCAGCCCACCCTCATATTGAATTAAACAATATAAAGCTTGCATTTTTTCCACCGCGGTCAACGTCAGTTTTACAACCGATGGACCAAGGAATAATTTGGAGCCTAAAACAGACCTATAGAAAAGAGTTACTCTTAAAAATTCTTGAGATGCAAGCAACAGATCGGAATGTGTCAATTTTTATTTTAGATACGATCATAATTCTTCACAATTCATGGACCAAAGTGTCAACAGATACGATTAGAAATTGCTTTCGTCACGCTGGTGTAATAAAAAATGCAGATTCAGAAGCTTTCAACAATAATTTTGATCCAGAAGATGATCTTCCATTAAGTCAATTATTGAAAATGGAGATGTTTCTACATGAAAACATCCAGTTTAAAGATTATGTCTATGTCGATAAGAATGTTATAACTACAGAACATCCAATTACTAATCAAGCGTTTGTTGACGAAGTAATGAGAGAATGCGGTGAAGAAGTTTTGTCAGACAGTGAGGATGATGAAACAGATATGGAAGTCATATCTACAAAGGAAGCACTAACATGTGTAGGAAAACTTCAAAATTTTTTTCAACCTCAAACAGATAAAAAGGACTTCCTAGATAATTTAAACAAAGTGCATAGGTTTTTGTTGTACCAATTTATGCATAATACGTCTGTTCAAACAAAAATTACAGATTTTCTGAAATAAATACATACATACTTCTCTATTATCTAGATACATATATGTATACGTTTATATACATATTATGTTTTAATTTATTTTAAAATTATTTTTGCGTTCACGAGTTCCGGAGTTCCAGAGTTACTTAACTTTTTAAAATATAAAATTTCATATAAATTTTGCTATATTATTTTACACCTATCTCCTCCTTCCTATATAATGGACACACGGATCTAATGGACGTTTATCGGAGGTCCCTTGGAGTCCATTATCAGCGGACTATACTGTATATATATATATATATATATATATATATATATATATATATATATATATTATATCTTACGCTAGCAATAAGGGTAATCTAAAGAATCGAATATAAATTTAAATCTTGTAAATTTATTAAATTTTTAAAGCAGAAAAAGGAAGAGTCGATATTGTTGAATTAGCTCCTTAATATTACAATAATAATCACGCCAAACTTTAGTAAGTAAAATTTAACCAAATTAGTCTTATAATTAGAAAGATCATTCTTAATACATCACGTCACTGCTGTGTTGATTTATTCGTGTATGTTTGCATTATGTACGTGTGTATAAATATGTATGTGTACCTGTATAAATAACATGCACCCGACTGGCCTACATACACAAAATCCGGTTATTTTTTTGCCAATCTCGGACTGAACATTGCCAAAAATCATGCGGCGATTTTCGCGAAATCATACCCGAGGCCATCAATCTCAAATTACCCGGTGAAAACACCTGATTTCGGATACGGACATTTTTCAATACGTAATTAAGATGGTTTTACAGTAAGTAATGATCGTTTTGATTCCGAAGAAAAGACGGAAGGGATTAATAATTTTTAAAACACAAAAAAGAACTTTCGGCGAAAGAGAATTAAACTGGATTTTTGAATGATGGAGTATAACTACAATGTGTTTTAACCATACATGGAAGTATTCAATATAACCCGATCTGTTTTGCTCTGATCAGATTATTTTATATGCGGATATCAATATGTAAATGACTTCCACTGCTCAAAAATCGAAGTGGATATAACAAAGTAATTTGAAACATACTTTAGTAAGTAAAACCTCACCAAATTTTGTATAAAATAAACACATTTTTAATAATATAAAATACCAGCTAAGCCTGGTCACGCCGTGGCTCAGTCTATGAAATGAATGGAAATATAAATTAAGTTATTGTAGCGAACATAGGCTCACCGAGAAAACACACCATTCAATTCAATACTGATGGAAGGGCTGACGGCATTTTAGAATATGGTTATTTTCATTTTCACGTAACATAATCCGATAGGAATAATTACACAGGCCTGCATTTTTCAACACTTTGAAAGTTGATTTAAAAATTGGAACTGTTTTCTAGTAATTGGGTAGCGCTGATTTCAAATCTGCTTTTATTTTTTTTTTGTATCACGTAAGTTTATTTTTCAAACCAGTAAAATCAAAAAATATAGAAAAAAACACGATTTATTTCATTTATAAGCTAGTTTTATACAAAAAAAAAAAAAAAAAATATACACATAGAAACTATTAGAAATAGTTATTTATTCTTTATGCTTCTTAAAAAAACGTTTTCGTTTTTCAGAAAAGCTTCGTTTGGTTGTTTTTCTGTCATATTCAGCCAAAGGAAGATCTCTTCTCAATGGCCAACAGTAATCGGCCATCATTTTTGTGTTCCAGCGCCCTTGGTATCTTTTTTCCATCTCTTTAATATCCTGGTGAAATCTTTCTCCTTGCTCTTCACTCACGTCTCCAAGGTTTTCTGGGAAATAGTCCAAATGGGAATGTAAAAAGTGAATTTTTATGCTCATATTGCAACCAAGAATCCTGAATTTTTCCAGCATATTTTCAACGATCTCAACATAGTTTGTGTCTTTATAATTCCCTAGAAATTTATGTACAACTTCGTTAAAAGCATGCCATGCATGTTTTTCATTATCTTCCATCACATTTTCAAATTCTTGATCTTTCACCAAGCTCCTAATCTGCGGGCCTACAAAGATTCCCTCCTTTAATTTTGCCGACATAGTCGGAAATGTTTTACACAAATATTTAAAATAATTTCCTTCTTTGTTTAATGCTTTAACAAATTGTTTCATAAGTCCAAGTTTTATGTGAAGCGGTGGAAGTAACACTTTTTGAGGGTCAATAAGACTTTCGCGAATTACATTTTTGGTTCCAGGTGTTAAAGTCACCCTTTGTGGTCAGTCTCTTTTTATCCAATGCTGTTCTCGATTTCTGCTATCCCACTCGCACAGGAAACATGGAAATTTAGTATATCCAGACTGCTGACCCAAGAGAAGGCCTAAAATTTTTAAATCTCCACACACTTCCCACATGTGATTTTCATATTGTATTCTTAAAAGTAATTCCTGTAAATTTTCATAGTTTTCCTTTAAATGAACAGAATGGCGGACCTGAACAGAAGCAAAAACATTGCCATTATGTAAATGAAAAGGTACCAGTCAGAAGGTGTGTACTCAGGAGCTCCGAGGAAAGTAAGTAGATCAGCAATTGCTTGGCAGTACACGAGTGGTCCGTTTTGTGCAAAATATCTTACAAATCACCAGCCTCACGATTTCTATACCAAGAGAAGGTAGTTTCTGGGGCAAGCAAATTTTGTTGTTTCAACCTAGACCCCAGTACTTCAGGAAAGATCTTTTGAAAGTTCCAAATCTCTTACTGCTGAGGCTGGTTTTGACCTGAGGTTGATGGTTCAAAATCACTATCCATCTGTACGAAGCCGGAAGTTGAAGAGGTTTCAATATCTTCTTGTAGTACTTTGGGGGGTATAGGTATAGGTACATGATCACGGTGAGGAACTGGTCTGATAGCTGATTTAATATTGTTTGGGTACAAAATATGTTTCAAAGTTATTCTATTATGCCCCTTAATATCACAAAGACAAAAGAAGCAATCTTTATGATGATTTTGCTGTTCTCTCCAAACCATCGGTATTCCAAAAGGAAGGCTTTTTCTATTCCCTTTGGTCCAATATCTTAAACCTTCTTCACATACCTTACAAACAACGTGCGGTGCCCAATCTTTATCTTGATCTCCTAATTTGATTTTGAAATAAGCATAATATGCATTTTTCACAAATTCACCAATTGGTCTCTTAAATTTTTTCAAGACGAAATATCCACAAATATAACAGAAATCATCTGGTTTGTTTTTGCAGCACCGGCTAGACATATTTTTAAGCAATGTTTATTTATCAAATACCACGCACAACACTAAAGACAAATTAATTTTACTTGTTTACTGATCGACACTAAGAGCTATAATGAAGTAAATCACATTAAAATATACATTTTGTTTGGAGTGATAAACTTGAAATTCTTCTTCGCAGTACTAATAAAGTGAAAGCATAATAAATAGAATTTAGCAGTTTAGCAGCGTGTATTCTATTGATCATTTTCATCTCCGATGAAGTAGATTTTGAGGAATTTATGGTTACCTCTGGGGAAAGAAAGCAAAACTCTTTGGTAAATTTGTTCCTGAATTTTATTTAATTTAGCGGCACGAAATGATTCGCTATAACGTTAGCACCGAATGAAATCATCTTAGAACAGGGATTGTAATTTCTGATGTTTTTGAGGAAATGTTTTAAACCATCAGTAATTCCATTTAACAAACTTTTCAGTGGTTCCTTTGGCTGCTCAAGTTCAGGTATTTTCACTTTTCCGCGCCCGCGCACATTCTCCTGGTTTCTCCTTTAAATTTGATTGCTTTACAGTGCGGACAAACTTTATCAATTTTTCCGATTTGAACAAATTTACATCAGGTATTATATTGAATATCCGTTTTGTATTAAAAAGCAATTCGATGACATGAAGCTTGATCATTCAGATATTACAACTTCTGTTGATGTAATTATTCTCTTCACTGTCTTCTCTATTTAGCTCGGAAGACTTCGAGTCTTTCTTCCCGTTGATCTACCGATTCTCGTCGCCTTTAAGAAGTTCTGATTCTAACATGTTCATTTTCATCTAAATGTTTTTGACCATTGTAGTTTGATGTCCTTTGACGTTCTGTGATTGCGTGTCGAGAACGGCAGTATATGTTCGAACGTGGGCGAGGATCTCAATAATATCAAAAATAATTTCTCTTTTTTTTTTCTTTCAAAAACTGGTTTAATTGTTTTTTAAATATCAATATCATTAGTATTTTCGCTTTTCAAATTTGACATTTGTTTATCATAATTTTTTTCAAAAATAATATCTTCTCTGATATTTACATCTAACCTGTTTTTAAAATTTTCAAACAGGACAATTCATTCAAGATTAAATCAAAGTTATTTTCCTTCTCATCATTAAGATTTCATAACAATATCTTAGCGTAAATAGAGTATATGATTAGCAAATATCAACTTGTAATAAAAAAGCACTACCAAATCAAGTATTTGAGAAATTGTTGCACTATTTATGTCTACTTATTTCACCGGTGCAGGAAGACTTTTATTGCGCCGTGTTAAAAAAAATTCGTTTTACTATATAATTACTTAAAAAAGTTTAAGTATATCAATACGTTAAGCACGTATTACGCATTTGTTAAAAATGAAACAGACACGCAATATACACGTCTGCAACTGTACACATGGACGTACACCTCTTATTTTCTAGCATATACTTCCAGCATTCACAGAAGTAAATGTTGGAAAATACGAGGGCCGGCATAGTTCACAACTATCGATTGGGACCAGTGTTTTTACCACCGAGACTTAATGGTCAGTATTCTAGGCAGTTTTTACAAGAAGAGTTAGAAGGGTTGCTGGTTGAAGTTCCATTGCAAATAAGCTAAAATTTATGGTTCATGCAAGATGGGTCTCCTGTACATTTTTGCATTGCTGTACGCGACTTCTTGAATACGAGGTTTCCTAATTATTGGATTGGAAGGGCAGGACCGATTGCATGGCCACCACGCTCACCTGATTGCAATCAATGTGATTTTTTCTTATGGGGACATTTAAAAAGTATCTTATATCAGACACTAATTGTAAATGCGCAAGTTCTTCGACAACGTATCGAGCATGGTTTTCAATATTAACGAGACTCCTGGAATTTTTCACTGTGTAAGACAATCGATGATAAGACGCTGTGAGACCTGTGTATTGCCTAAGATGGGCACTTCGAGCAATGGTTAAAATAATGAAATGGTATAAGTACTACAATAATAAAGTTATGTTCCATAATTTGCGAAATTATTAACAATAGTAAAAACCATCAGAACTATTTAAGAGAGCGTTTTCCGTAAATTTTGTATATGAACTTTTATGATTATTTTGATGAGTAGAATACGACCCTAGAGTTTGGCCTAGTTAATGGGAAACAGCCTATATATATAGATTGCAGAACATATTTCCAAGGGCTGGGGTGTGAATATTGATTTACCCTGTATAAATTCCCATTATCATTTCAATGCGTTCAACGAAACTCTGTAGATTTCAGCTTTAAATATATTTTATTTAAAGCAAAATATCAAGAACACGATAACAACGTACTTAACCAAGCCTCTTCATATTTTTTCAGACGTATATTAGAAATGATAAATTACGCGACATGAAAAAGTAATTAATAAAATTAATATAAATTTAAATCATTCGCGTTTCGTTTCATAATCAGCCAAAAAAAAATAAGTTGGAGAAAAGTCAAGGTCGTTTCAACCATATAATACACCATATGTAAATTAGCCGCGAAAAATCCTGGATTCACGTAAATATTTTTAATCTCATGCATATAATACGACCGAATTCATTCAGCCGTGATATTATAATTCTCGTTGCTTGTAAGATGCTACCCGTTCACCTTGGATAATCTTTAATATAATAATAAAAGACAGAGAGGTAGAGATAGGGAAACTGAGAAGAAAAATATTAAAGTCTTCGTTTTATATCATAAGTGTATTGCGTGATCTTTCCTTCTTGTGCTTTATTATGTAATGTAGAATCTACCATTTGAAATATATTCACGTCTGTATATATTACTTTTATAAATATTAATTATTTTATCATACTGTTTTTGGTATATTTTAACATTTTGGCGAAGTATTTAATATTAGAAATATGTGTGAGTGTGTATAACATGTTTAAAAACTTTTATGAATTAATATATATGTCCCAAAGCGGTTTGGAATATATTCCGTAACATTTTCAACGATAACTTTAATTAATTTATGTATTTGTCAAAATAACACGTGTCTTTTTGTTAAGTGTTTTTGCCGCTAATGTGTTTGGTAATAAAACGCGTAAGAGATTGAACGTAAGCGTGCTTTAAATAGTTATTAACCATTCTATATACCGGTGTCCACACGAAAACTGAATATTGAATTATTTCTAGTGTTTTTGAAGACGATGTTATACGTCAGTTTCGACCCTTGTATATTTTAGTATCTGCTAGATTTAATTACAACTTTTTCGTATTACTTGAATTCCTAAATTTAAATTACCTTGTTGTGTATTTTTGTTTGTGGCTTATTATTGAACCACAGGGTACATACAGGTTGTCCCGTATCGTTATGTTCAAATTTTAGGAGTGTAAAGTAGACTTCATTTCAAGTAACAAAAACGCAAAACTTGGTATATCCATTTTTATTTGTTTCAATGTTACAGAACTGCGAATGTGATTGTCAGATCATGAAAAAAAATGTAATCCTAAAGACAATGAAAACTGATTTTATTTAAAAAACTTCAATTAATAATATTTTCGAAATGTCCACCTCCTTGTTGAATGCAGGCTTGTGCCCGTAAGCCAACAGAAGAAGTACTTATCCGAATTTCATACTTGTTTTGTCGGATTTGCTCCGCAGCCAGGTGAATACGATCCAAAAACTCTTCTCTTGTGTTCGAAACTTGCGCGTAGATTAAATTTTTCATGTACCCCCATAAATAAAAGTCAAATGGATTAAGATCGGGTGATCTGGGCGGCGATGCAACAGGACCACCTCGACCAATCCATCTTGGATAATTGACGTTAACCCAATTTCGGACAGCAATTCCGAAATGTGGTGGTGCCCCATCCATGTGAAACCAAATTTCTCGTCGAACATTCAGTGGGACATCCTCTAAAAGACCTGACAGTTCGTCAATAAGAAATTAAAGGTAATTGTCCGCATTTAACCTCCCAGGAAGAACGACAGGACCAATCAACAAGTCATCGATTAGGGCCGCCCAAACGATAATAGAAAATTCATGTTGAATTTTAGATGGGCGTACAGCTTTGGGATTTTCTGATGACCACCTGTTCATGTTTCTCAGATTTGTAACACCACTTCTCGTGAACGTAGATTCATCTGTCCAGAGGACTGTTCTGCAGAAATTAAAATGAAACCGTGATTGTCTTAATATCCAGGTAGAATAAACTAGACGATCATAGTGGTCTGCCTCAAGCAAACCGTGTCCCCTGCGATACTGATTTGGATATAAGCCCTCACGTTTTCAAATTCGCCAAACTGTCGTTCGTGGCACTCCTAGTTGTCTAGCGATTCGACGTACACTGAGAGTTAGATCCCTTGTAACAATAGCTACTGCTTCTTCCTCTAAGTCTGCTGGTAAATTTACTCCTCGGTCGAAAAGATAATCAGGCAGTCCGCATTCCCGAAATTGTCTGTGTACTTCCAGAAACGTTATGTAATGAGGAATGCACCTATCGGGAAACCGATGTCGGTATTCAATAACTGCTTGACGTGCACTGCCGTTACTGTAGCCATACACAAAATGCATGTCCGCATACTCTTGAGAAGAAAATCGGTAAGGCATTTTGAATACAGAAAACGTGTCCACTCACTAAGCTGTTGTATAAACTGAAACGTAATAATCCTTTATTAAAAAATGCAACGCTAACAGTCATCTGAAGATTTGTTTATTGTATGATATTCATGGTTCAGCACTTACGAAATAAGTAAGAACCTTCTTTATCATAAATCAATATCCAATAGTCTTTTTTGTAGATCTCCAAGAAATTACTGTATGCACTACGACACGTGTTTATTTATTTTAGGATAACATTTTATTATGCGACGTTAACAATCACAGGCCTGTTATTGAAACGTATAACATTTTTAAATAAAATCAGTTTTAATGACTTTGGGATTACATTTTTTTTCATGATCTGACAATCACATTCATAGATCTGTAACTTTGAAACAAATAAAAATGGATACATAAGTTTTGCGTTTTTGTTACTTGAAATGTTTGTATAATAGTTTGTATAATAGATTTCTGCTATATTTATCTACTAATTGTCGTGCTCATAAATTCTTAAAATTTACATTACCTTATATTGCATTTTGGTTGTTAGTTATTTTTGCATAACTAGGTAGAATAATAGGTTCGCTAATGCTGTTTGTATGTTATCTATAAAGATGTTAATTAAAACAGAGGCAGATTAGGGTCTTCTAAGTTTATCAGTGCAAAAATTGTAATTTTGTACGGGTTTCATAGTTAAATAAACCTTTTCCCTTGCTTTGTGTGTTGTTTACACAGTTCTTGTCATTTAAGTAAATGCGATTTTCGATTTGCACGTACCGGCGAATCCGCATATGGATATTCTACAATTCATATTGTATTATTGGGTAAATTAGAGGTCAATTTATAAATACCTTAGTCCTTTGGGCTTTCTTTTGCGTGACTTTTAGTGTATTTAAGTACAGGTTAAGTGTTTTTAATCCTGTCAAGTTATTGGCGCATGGTTTCTAGAGTCACACGGACAAGCGATATGCATATGGATGCCCTCAGATATAGTAATTATGCAAGTCATCAAAGTTATATTTTTGTATTGTTATTACACAATGCTGTTTACTGTAAAAATATACTGAGAATAGGAATTTAGTATTTATCGGAATTTGTGAAGCCGTCCGAAATAGCGTTTAATTTGTATTTCAGTTATTTGGCATTTCGATTTGGAGGCTAATTGAAGTAGGCAAACGCCATGTATTAGTATTTATTTGTGTTATAGTACGATATAATAGTATTAATTTACTGATTGTAATTAGCGAAATTTAAGAGGAAAGAGGCTGAAAGTTAGTAGTATGTTTTCTTTGCGGTCGATTTCCTTTTTGAAAATAATTAAATCTGGGATAATTGGAATATTCGTTCAAATATTGTTTTTTTTGTTCGTATGACGTAACAACGGTTCTATAAAAATGCAAATGGGGCAAGATTCTACCTCATTTGGCTCTTATTTTAAAGTCTGAGTGGGTTTGTTCCATGGTTAGACACATCTTCATGAAATTCTCCTAATACTTTGTTTTGAATCTGTTTCAGCGTTAATGTACAATCTCTTTCTAACCATGAAATAATCAACAAATCAATTTGGTTTTCAGTTAACAACTTGTTTTTTTTACCACCTTTTGGTAACATCTCCTATCGGCCCGAACGAACCCAGTGAAACGCTGTTTTATACTTTATTCCTAATGCTGTAGCCAACGTACTCCAATCTTCTCCTTTATTAGCACATATAACACATCCTTCTCTATGATGCATGTAACTTGTTCTTTTAACATCTTCACTTCCAGTTAATACTTCTCCGCATATAGGACAAGTGACTTCATTCGCAGCTGTAGTTAGTAAATTGTAGCACTTTGTATGAAGCAAATGCATACAAGGCAATAATCTTTTTTTCAGTATTCCTTATCATTGTTATCTGACAAACACCACAATTGTCTTTAAAATTCATTATTTGCACCAAACCTAAGGTATACGCACTGAAATACAATGCAAACAGTTCGTAGTAACTGTGATAACTGGTACTAACTATGCAAATAAAGAAATTCTGACGTTTATAAATTTATAAGCCTACTTAAAAACATAGTTTAGCATACATCTGAATTACAGTTATTATGTTCTGAATTACAATTGATACATTCTGAAATTAAAAGTAATAAATCTCAAATACAATTCATACATACTGAAATTAAATTTACTAATCTGATTTACAATTGACGCTTTCTGAAACTAAACTATCTAATCTGAATTACATGTGACGGCAGTGGCGGCTGGTACCAAATGGCACAAGGGCACGTGCCCACCCAACCACCAAGATAAACACAGAAAGAAATTCGCATGTAATTCAGTGCATTATTTAATTTGATTATTTTTACGTATTTTTATAACGATGGTATCAAAGTTTCCTTCCGCACCACAGACACTATGCTAACGCTGAAAACTATGTTCCGGGGCACGATTTCAGATGTAACTATTCCGAATATGGATCGGCCGGCTCCGCTTAACTTGACTGTATACGTTTATGTCGTCGTTTGGGGCACAAAATAGCGCGACTCCAGTTAACGTCTTGTATGCGTTGTGCCTGTATTGTTTTCGGCGCGTATCGCACGTGAATGTTTAGACATAATTATTGACGAAGATGGCATGAGTTACTATTAGTGAAGCAAGTTGTTTATTGAAACATTTGTATTGCTCGGAATTTCTCTACTGGTTGAAAATATTTCATTTCATCATGCCACATGTTGAAATATTATTTGATCAGACTCAAATGCGCGGGATTGATAGTGCTCAACTGCAAAACGCAATTGAACAATTACAACAGCAAATTATTCACATTAGAAATTTAAGAAATTCTTATCAAGAATGCAATAATGAAGAACCTGTAAGGAAAAGACAAAAAACGACAGCTGGAGATAACAGAGCTGTTATTGCAAAGGAAGTATGTGACACTATTTTAAGCCAAATTAGCGACCGATTTGATTTTAGGGATCGCTTAAGTGCAGCAAAATTATTTGATTCTCAAAATTTTAAAACTTATAGTCATTCATTTCCACAAAAAAAAAATTGATGAAACTGTGAAATCTTATCCTATTGAAAAGTGAAAGTTGAGTAATTTATGAGCGCGATGACATGTGTAAAGTAGGTGGTGTTTTGCCACTTTTAGTATTCATAACAGACAACAACCTAAAAAAGATTTTGACGGAAACATACAAACTGTTGGATATTATTTGTACAACGCCCATGTCGACAGAAGAATGTGAACGATGTTTTTCCATCCTCAAACGCATTCAAACTATTCTGAGAAGCACAATGTCAGAAAATTGACTGAACACATTGGCGGTCCTATCAATAGAAAATAAGTTTATCCAGTCTATCCCGGATTTTGACAAAGTCATAGACGTCTTTTCCAGTATGAAAAATAGGAGAATGGATTTTATGTACATAAAATACGTAACTTTTTTTGTGCCAACCCTCTTTCATAGCTCACGAGCCGCCACTGTGTGATGGATTCCGAATTCAACTTTACGGTTTCTGAATTACAGCTGGAAATGGTGTAGTGAACTAGATATCATGAAATTTTTGCTAGTTATTTAACCCTGGAACGCTACACTTATTTTCAGGACTTAATCTGCTACAGTGGGGTCCAGCTGTACACCAAATAAAAGTTAGCTAATTTTTGTCAATAAATGTGTTTATTTAAATATAACGCAAAGACAAGTTAAAATAACTTTCTATATTTGGGTTTATTCAGCAAAATAGTATTTTATTGTCACACCGCACAAGTTGGACAAATTTTCTTTTGATGTTGTAAACAAATAAATTTTCTGCATATATCGCAGTTGACCCTCGATTTTCGGTCTTGGTTTCTGTGGCAAAATGAACATCTACCGGTGGTAGCAGGTGGCCTTGTTAGTACTTCTACTGGAGGGGTTATTTTTAGTACATTGCATATAGTTTGACGGAGTTCACGCCTCATAGTTGAAGTTTGCAAGCGACTTTGCATATGAGGTTTCACTAAATCAAGTGCAAGTTTTTTCAGGTAATCTCTTCTGTTTTTGACAATTTCTTTATTTGGTGCATTCGAACCTCTTAAAAGTACCAACGAGTTATATCCCACAATATTTAGCAAATTATAAAACAGGCATAATGGCCAACGGCGTGTTTTTATACTTGTAGAATAAGTGTGGTACAGTTGGTCCAAAGTGTCCACTCCTCCCTTGGTGGAATTATAAAATTCTATAATTTCTGGTAATTTGGTGGTATTTGACTCATCACCTTGTTCATGCATTGTTGAAAGCATGATAACAGTTTTTTTCTTAATTTTTGGTGGACAATATGATAATAATGTAAGTTGGTCACTATAGCAAAACATGGCGGAGTTTATCTGCCTCTCCTTGAGGTCCAAGAATGATGGAGGAATTTCTGTTTTATTTTTCTTCAGTGTACCTACAACTGTAATTTTTTTTTCTAAAAGGTTTTTTGCCATCGGCACAGATGTGAACCAGTTGTCCATTGTCCGATTTCTATTGGTTCCTTGAAAAGAAGTGGTAAGTTTATCGCAATAATACTGGGCAACAGGAATATTAGATGGTGTGGAGTTTTTGCCTATATAAACTTCAGCGTCGAGTACATAAGCCGTTTTAGCATCACAGCACATCACAATTTTAATCCCATATTTATCGGGTTTGAAGGAATATACATTTTGAAAGGACATCGGCCACGAAATCCAACCAATTGTTCATCAATTGTGGTGTACTCCGAAGGTACATATAAGTTTTTCATTTTGTTTATAGATCTCTCAAAAACTTCTCGAAATGCTGCAAGGTTGTCGATTTCTCTTCTTTCAGCTCTGGTGTTTTTATCGTCAAACCGGAGGCAGTTTACTAAAAATCTAAGACGTGCTTCGAGCATTGTTGCTCGAAATATGGGTATACCATTGTCTTTATCAAAGAGTTCTTTTGTAAATACTCCATTCATCTTCATTACGCCGGCATAATAGAATAAACCAAAGAGAGCCATCATTTCAACATTATCTGTGTCTCTGGTGTAGGAAGGTTTATTAGCTATTGGTGTATCTTCTGTATCACTATTGCCCATTTCTTTGCCATATTTCAATCTTTGAATTTTTATTTCTTTGTTGGTATGTTCTGTTATCGAATCCAGATTTTCTCTGGTGAAACATAATTGCCATGCTTCTATTTCTGATTGTATTTACCTTGATTCATTTTTATTTCCGGGTAAATGCATAACAAGATTTCTTTTTGGTGTACGATGAATTGCTCCTTTCACACCTGACCATTTGAATCCATTTTTGCCCCTTAGTTTGGTGGAAACCTTGAAAACTTTAACCTTATCTTGGTCTGCAAGCTGTATCTGTGCCAAGGGTACATCGTCCTCAGAATCATAGACGGGTGGTAAGGGATCCTGAGGTTGGACTGGAATAGAGGAAACTATTGGGTCGTCTTCAGTTTCAGACTCTTTGTCCTCTTCGAGGTCCTCTCTAAAATCTGGTATAATAACATCGTCCTCATCGATCTCGTCCTGAGAAACCTCGGAATCAGAATCATAAAGAATACGGTGTATTTCAGCTAGATCATCAGGATTTGTTAGATCGAAAATCTTATTTCGAGAAGCCATTACTTGCGTGATCTAAAAAACAACAATTAAATTAAAAAATAGCATAAACTATGCAGTAAAAACATTAATAATCAAATAATTTAGTAAAACAAATATATACTTACAAGCGAAAATAAATTTAATACAGTCTTATTCTGCTACACTGGGGTACACATTTACCCCAACTATCAAATATCGCAAAGATGCAAAGGCGCTGTCGCATCGTGTGCTGAAACTACTCAAAAGCCCGCGAGCGCAGCTCCATCTATTTTCGATTAGCGGGATTTTTGAAGAAGGCTGGGGTACAGTCATGGCCAGATAAATGTAGTACAACCTTAAATTTCATATATGTCATAAATTTGATATATTATTATTGTAAGACGAGCTTCAGCTTGAGCTACTTGTCATAATAAAATCAAATGTCAGATCATACTGGAATATATTTACTTTATTATTGTTTGAGTTAAAAGTATAATAATAAGTTAAATTTAAATTTAAAATTAATTTAATATACGAACTTTATCAGTTGCGGTTAGCTTCCGTGCCATCGTAAAAATATGTTTGACGTTTAATAAAATTTAAAATGATTTGACATATAATTGTCAAAATACTAACTTACACCATAAAAATTTATTAAGAAAAGCTTGTACTACATTTATCTGGCCACGACTGTACATGTGTACCCCAAATAGCATTTCAGGGTTAATAAGGTTAACACTTCATAAATCAATCTCTTATCAACTAGTTTTTAATTTTAGGCATTGCTATCCAAATATTATTTCCGAACAGGACATAATAAAAAGATCACGTATACAGGATTATAATAAAACTTTATTGTAATCTGTTTGTACAAGGAATTTTGTTATTCGTACATTCAACTTATTCCATTATTTCAAATAAAACTGTAAATAATCAATAACTCTAGGAATTCTCGTTTTTTTCCCCATATTCTACTCGAAGAAAATCGATTGAAATTCCCTAGTAGAAAGTGTAAATTGTCTCTAATAGCATATAAAAGAAATTTAACAACCGTACAAAGAAAGGAATTAATTTCGAATTATCGTAACTGTATGTCGTGAGATTATGATTGCAATTTTGGTAATTAATAAAGAAGGGAAAGGAAAAAATATACCGTTTGTATCTATATACATACATTGACTTAAACAATTTTATTTTGATGGCTCCTTTAGGCTGTAACTTTCGTCATCTTTCGTTTTTTTTTATTTCATAAAACTTACCTTGACTTGACTGGTCAGATACGAAATGAAAAACAATTGCTATTACTATTATGTTCAATGTGATTGCTCAAGCATGGCCGTCTCTGTTTTTAATTTTATGCAGTATTTTCGCGGTATAATTATTGGACAGGACATTATTAAAAGAAGATTACATGTACAGGATATTATATTCTTTACCTTGTTTCGTGTGTGCATTGTTTTAAAGTATTTTTTGTGACGTACTTGTTTTGCGTGTAAAATATAATTGTGTTTTATGTGGAAGTCAATTGTATTTTCTATATTTAATAGTTGTTTCATAACTCTTTGTGCATGAAATCAAGTGATTCTTTATGACATCGTTTGCTTATAATTTTTGTTATACTTCAACAAACAATTTAACAAGGAAGGCGAGATATAAATTACTAGAAAAATAGCGTCGATATGGATCGGATTTGGAAAACTATTACAGATCCTGGAAAATAATAAAATACAACCGGGCGGATGTAATCTCACCACTAAATGACCAGTCTACTTTAATCCTATAGGTAAATTCCCCACGTAAGGATTCACGTAAATACCATAGGTATTCTCACCACTAGTTTTAATACGTAATTTTTAATTAAATTTTCTAATGAAGGAAGAATGAATTTATTACTGAGTACCTTTTCAGAATCTATTATAAAAGTTTAACAAATTATAATTTTGCAAACATTCAACACTAATAAATGAAATTTGAGATTTTATTGAGGATAATAATAAAAATAAGTTGTGATAGTAATATACATATATATATTTTTTGGCTAAAAATACAAAAATAACGAAAAACATCATATGGAATTCAAAACACAAAAATAAAAAGTAACGCGTTACATAGCATGCACCACAGTAAACAGTAAACATTTATATACCTATACTATATACATATAAAAATAAATCACTAAAAAGTTATAGAAACTATTAGGTATATACATATTATATATAAAAAAAGCAAAATTAATTGGGTAACGAAGAATGACAAATACATTTTATGAACTCTAGCCTAGACAAATGACCTGATTTTAATCAATTTATACAATTTTCCAAATATTTTAATTTGTTTTTCACTTGCCTATCCTTTATTTTATTAGGAACATGTAAACTTTGTATTTTTGTATTTTGATGTCAGTGTCAACTTGGAGTTCTTTCAATTTTTTGATAAACACATATATAGACGGATGCGTACTATAAAAAGATGCATTAAATCTGGAATGGAACGACTCGCACGCATTTGTTGTGCGAGTATTCGAGGCAACTTGTTCCGCCCATATATTCGTAGGAAATGTAGCATTTTCCTCTATATACGTTTCTAACAAATAATCGGCGTATTTATATAACAGGCCATCAAATCGAAAACAAAGCAGTCCGCAACATGTTCTGGTTGTAGATAAGTCATACCAAAGGTAAGTTTCAGCCAATTTCCTATTTCTGAATTATTTTTATAATGTTCACTTAATCCAAGGAACTGAATTTTTCTGTACCATGCTTGGTGTAGGTGAAATCTACAGATTAGTGATTTTTACACTGGGCCAAACATGAATTATTGCGGTATGTATTGCTTTTTCAAAATCAACATAGATCTCGCTAGGTTCGAAAAATGAATTAAATGATTCAAAAATGTTAGATTTCAACAACAAAAAAAGTGTTTTATATGTGGTCCAACTTTTGTTTGGCAACAAGCAATACAGTAGTGGGACATAGTGTCCATTCTGAAGTCCATGGATGGTAAAAAATTGTAGAAAGTATTCCGTACAATATGAGAATGTGCCGTCCATATACAAAGTATTCATTTTAGACAAGGCACGAATATTGGCTTCACATGTAAATACGATAATGTTATGTTCTGCACTATTTATAAACAAAAAGTTTTCACCTTTCGCGGTTTTAATTTAAGGAGAATGTAGATTTACAACTTCATACACTTCGTTTATATTTGCAGGTAGGCGACTAGGAAATACTTTCCGACGGCAGTTATATATACATATTTCTTCGTACATAATTGACATCATTGGTTGTAACAGACTCTGGCATATTGGCACTAAGGACTCTTCGAATAATCTTTGAAGGTTTTTCCAATAAATCTTCTTCTGCTTTTCGCTTGCACAAATTTGTATGCACTTTCCTGTTTGTTTTTTGCTCATCTACTTCATGGTAATGAACTATATCACTCCTCGATATTGTAAGCTCAGGACCAACAGTAAATACTTTAGCATTACACTTTCTTCTTTGGACACATCTCCAGAAAACTACTTCTCCGCATTTCAATTCTTTTTCTTTAAAATACGTAAAATTCTCAAAGAGAATTAAATCTTTACCCCGTAAACGTTTTACTAATGTAGCTGACATCTTATAAATCGAATACTTATATTAAATTATTATCACAATAAACAACACCAATTGTAAGTGCTAACCTCTTCTGTTGAGCAAAAGAAACTAACTTGTGAAACCGTAATAACTTTGCAAGAACATCAACATTAAATAAACATTAGTTAATATTAGTACTGGAAATTCCCAAATTACGGTATATATTGCTTTTATTACCTGAACTCTGTTAGTGGTGAAAATACCTGCCGGATTATGAGATTATTCTATCGATGCAGGTAGAGGGTAACATTTGGTGGTGAGATTACCTCCGCCGATACAACCACCACTGTTACTGCTTGTTCAGCACCATTTTCGAAAAAGTAGGGCCCTATTATTCCGCCAACTCAGACTCAACACCAGACAGTAACTCGTTTTGCATGCAATGGCTTTCCATTTATCACTCGAGGATTCTCCTCCCACAAAATCTGATAATTTTGAGTGTTAACGTACCCATTAAGTTGTGTACTCATCGCTGAAGATGATTGACTTCGAAAAATCGTCGTCCTCTTGTTGGTTTTCCAACATCCAATTAACAAATTCTCGACGTTCCCCGTGATCTGCTGGCTTGAGTTCTTGTAACAACTGCATCTTATACGCGTGTATATGCGACTTTGGTGAGTATTCGGTGCAGGGTGCTTCTCAAAATATCTAACTATTGAGAATGACTTTTTTGGAGCTGGACTGGATTTTCGGTAACATTTTCACGCATTACTGCAATATTCTCGAGAGATCGGGTGTGGTACGACGACGAACTGCTACTTTTCTGTTAACAGTCGAACCAGTTTCCTCGAATTTCATAATTAATCTTTGAACTGTTGACAGATTTTCGTCGACCGAAAATTCCGCGAAGTCTGCGAACGGGTACATGTAAATTGCCTCCCGAGATAATGAGCAACTATTAATAATAGTTAAACTGCCTCCCGCAACTTTTAGGTACCTGAGATATATGTGTAACGGCGGAGGTAATCTCACCACCAAATGTTACCCTCTACCTGTATCGATAGAATAATCTCATAATCCGGCAGGTATTTTCACCACTAACAGAGTTCAGGTAATAAAAGCAGTATATACCGTAATTTGGGAATTTCCAGTACTAATATTAACTAATGTCTATTTAATGTTGATGTTCTTGTAAAGTTATTACTGTTTCACAAGTTAGTTTCTTTTGCTCAACAGAAGAGGTTAGTACTTACAATTGGTGTTGTTTATTGTGATAATAATTTAATATAAGTATTCGATTTATAAGATGTTAGCTACGTTAGTAAAAAGTATACGGGGTAAAGATTTACTTCTCTTTAAGAATTTTACGTATTTTAAAGAAAAACGAATTGAAAAGTGGAGAAGTTTTCAATTATGTACGAAGAAATATGTATAACTGCCGTCGGAAAATATTTCCTAGTCGCCTACCTGCAAATATAAACGATATGCATGAAGTTGTAAATCTATATTCTCCTAAAATTAAAACCGCGAAAGGTGAAAACTTTTTGTTTATAAATAGTGCAGAACATAACATTATCGTATTTACATGTGAAGCCAATATTCGTGCCTTGTCTAAAATGAATACTTTGTATATGGACGGCACATTCTCATGTTGTACGAAATACTTTCTACAATTTTTTACCATCCATGGACTTCAGAATGGACACTATATCCTACTACTGTATTGCTTGTTGCCAAACAAAAGTTGGACCACATATAAAACACTTTTTTTTGTTGTTGAAATCTAACATTTTTGAATCATTTAATTCATTTTTCGAACCTAGCGAGATCTATGTTGATTTTGAAAAAGCAATACATACCGCAATAATTCATGTTTGGCCCAGTGTAAAAATCAGTGGCTGTAGATTTCACCTACACCAAGCATGGTACAGAAAAATTCAGTTCCTTGGATTAAGTGAACATTATAAAAATAATTCAGAAATAGGAAATTGGCTGAAACTTACCTTTGGTATGACTTATCTACAAACAGAACATGTTGCGGACTGCTTTGTTTTCGATTTGATGGCTTATAAACCAGACAATAGCCTGTTAGATAAATACACCGATTATTTGTTAGAAACGTATATAGAGGAAAAAGCTACATTTCCTACGAATATATGGACGGAAGAAGTTGCCTCGAATACTCGCACTACAAATGCGTGCGAGTCGTTCCATTCCAGATTTAATGCATCTTTTTATAGTACGCATCCGTCTATATATGTGTTTATCGAAAAATTGAAAGAATTCCAAGTTCACACTGACATCAAAATACAAAGTTTACATATTCCTAATAAAATAAAGGATAGGCAAGTGAAAAACAAATTAAAATATTAGGAAAATTGTATAAATCGATTAAAATCAGGTCATTTGTCTAGGCTAGAGTTCATAAAATGTGTTTGTCATTCTTCGTTACCCAATTAATTTTGCTTTTTTTATATATAATATGTATATACCTAATAGTTTCTATAACTTTTTAGTCATTTATTTTTATATGTATATAGTATATGTATATAAATGTTTACTGTTTACTGTGGTGCATGCTATGTAACGTGTTACTTTTTATTTTTGTGTTTTGAATTCCATATGATGTTTATCGTTATTTTTGTATTTTTAGCCAAAATATATATATATATATATATATATATATATATATATATATATTACTATCACTACTTCTTTTTATTATTATCCTCAATAAAATCTCAAATTTCATTTATTAGTGTTGAATGTTTGCAAAATTATAATTTGTTAAACTTTTATAATAGATTCTGAAAAGGCACTCAGTAATAAATTCATTCTTCCTTCACTAGAAAATTTAATGAAAAATTACGTATTAAAACTAGTGGTGAGAATACCTATGGTATTAACGTGAATCCTTACGGACGGTGGGGAATTTACCTATAGGATTAAAGTAGACTGGTCATTTAGTGGTGAGATTACATCCGCCCATGTGTAAATTGGGTCCCGGTCGATAAATAATAAAACAAAAGTAGTTAATTAAAATTTTGAATTTATTGGAAAAAATGTAGAATACAAACTAAACAAAAATATATAATACATAAATTATAAGATGTAATATAAACCTTAAATCTACAATTACTTAAATATTAAAATTATACTTAAATAAACAAAAAATGTTCAATCTCGAAAAATAGTTAATTAAAATACACAATGGAAAGAAATACATTTAATAAAGTATATTCTGCTTATCTCGTTTTTTTTATAAGACTCGATCATTTTTGCAATGAATCTTTTGCGATTTTTTACCTTCGCGTTATAAATTTTAGCAGTTAAATGCACACTCTGTAATTTAACGTAAGTTTCTGTTTGGAATTCTTTAAGCTTTTCTATAAATACAAAAATATTTGGATGAGCTTTGTAGAAGGAATCGCTAAAATGTTTATGGAACGATTCACAAGCATTGGTAGTGCGAATGAGTTCCGCTGAATCTTCAGCCCAAAGATATGGAGGAAATAAAGAGTTCTCTGATACATAATTGTCTATTAAATAGTCAGAATATTTTCGAATATTTTCCAAATCCGGTGCAATAGATAGTAAATCAAATACAAAACAATCGCTTACTTCATCAGGTTTTAAAAAAGTAAGGGCGAACGTCATTCGTAACCATTTTCCGATTTCAGAGCTTTCATCTTTATATGAAGAAGTCAAGCCGAATTCTTGGATTTTGCGATACCAAGATTGTGAAAGATGAAATCGGCAACCAATTATCTTTGCTAACGGCCAAGTTTGTTGAACAACCTTGTGGATACCTTTTTCAAAATCAATTACAACCTCCAAAATGTCTACTTTTATATGATTATTTTTAAAGCTATCCGTAATTAAATGAAATAATTTTAAATATGTCTCTGTTTGTTTATCAGGCAACAACGAAAATATTAATGGAATATAATGTCCATTGTAATACCCATGAATAGTGAACAATTGACAAAAGAACTGGGAGCAATAATTAAAGGTACCGTCCAAATAAATTCGTGTCATCTTTTCAAAACACTGGATATTTTATTTACAACAAAAAACAACTATTTTGTCAATTTTACTATTAGTAAGCATAAAAGGTTCACCTTTACATGTTTCAATTGTGATCTCCTCCAGAATTCTGAAACAATCTTCAATGATCTTCGGCAATGCAGGCTGCTCTTTCCGACGAGCGTTGTAAAGATTTCTTCTAATACAAGCTACATCAACCGTGGACACCGTTGATGGAAGATTTTCTTGTAGTACGCGTCGTATAATTTTCGCTGGTTTTTCAGACATATCTTCGTTAGCCTTCCTTTTACAGCACGTGTTAGCAATTTGACGATGTAATTTTTCTATCTCAGCGTCATGACTATGTTCCTGAATATGTTTTGTAACAACTATATTGTTGTCGACTTCGCCCAGGGTAAGAAGGAAAGATTTGCACGTTTTCTTTGTACAAGTCCACCATTTTTCACCACTTTTTAAACATTTTTGGAAACCATATTTATACTTGTTTAAAAGTAATAACTGTTTTCCCCTTTCACTAAAAATAATACTGGGATTCATGTTGGAAAACTTTAAAAATCTTAACCAAATGAATTTAGAAATCTAATTGATAAATATTCTTCAACATACATATACATATACCATACATATACTTCTTATATACATAAGAAGACCGATAATAAGGTAATTAACAGATAATTACAACAGATCATTAAGATTAATCCTCTATGAAAAAGGCATTAGCAATAATATTAATAATTAACTTAAAAATAACACAGGTCTACAAAATTAAACTTTTTGACAGATGTTTTTATTTTGAAAACTGATTTTATATAATTTTGGTAGGCTGATTTCAAAAATTCTATGCATTTATTTGTATCACGTAAAGTTTTTTTGCAAATATTAAATAAAAAAAAACGATATTTCTAAAAAAAATTATTTGTTTATTGAGTAAAAAGGTGGAATACAAGTTAAAAAAGTGGAAAAAAATACTTTACTCAGTCTTTTTTAAGTGAAATCTTTGTCTTTTTGCCAGAAAGCTGTGTTGTCCGGACATTCGGCTGTATGTTTTTAAGGGCATATCCCGTTTTAACATCCAGCATTAGTCCGCCATCATCGTTATGCTCCATCTGCCTTGGTATCGCCGTTCCATTTCCTTAATGTCTTGGTGAAACCTCTCTCCCTGTTCTTCGCTAACTGCTCCAAGATTTTCAGGAAAATAGTTCAAGTGTGAAAACAGGAAATGCACTTTCAAACTCATATTACAACCTAGACGATGAAAGTGTTGTAACATATTTTGAACAATATTTTCGTAGTTTTCGTCCTTAGAGTTCCCAAGAAACTTTTCAATTACTTCCTTAAATGAAACCCAGGCGTTTTTCTCGACATTGGTCATTGTGTTTTGAAAATCCTTGTCTTTGCATAATGTCCTTATCTGCGGCCCAACAAAAATACCTTCTTTTAACTTCGCATCGGATAAGGCTGGAAATGTCTCGCACAAATATTTAAAACACTGTCCATTTTTGTCTAGGGCTTTAACAAACTGCTTCATCAAGCCAAGTTTGATATGGAGAGGAGGCAGTAAAACTTTTTTGGGGTCAACCAAGCTATCTCTTAATACATTTTTGCTACCAGGTGTAAGGCTTGTTCTAGAGGGCCATTCTATTTGAGTCCAATCCTATCCTATCCCTTGCTCGACTATCCCACTCACAAATAAAGCATGGAAATTTTGTATAACCTCCTTGTTTTCCTAGTAGCATGCACAGCACTTTAAGGTCACCACAAAGCATCCACTGATGTTCTTGGTAGTTTATTTTCTTTAAAAGAAGTTCAAAATTTTCATACGTTTCCATTAAATGTACCGAATGGGCAACGGGAACCGAGGCCAGCTCGTTACCATTGTGCAATAAAACGCCTTTTAAACTACGCTTACTTGAGTCAATAAACAGGCGCCATTCTTCTTTTACATACGGCACATTTCCTAATTTTGAAATTAAGTCAGGAACATTGTTTCAATATACTAGCGGTCCGTCTTGAGTAAAATATTGACATAACTCTTTTTCGCGATCCCGGTAAAGGCTTGATGTGACGCCAGGTGCCAGTAAATGTTTCTCACGAAGTCGGGAGGCTAACAATTCGGATGCATCCTTTGGAAGGTGCAAATCTCTAATTAAATCATTGAGTTCGCTCTGGTTAAACACTTCGGGCTCTTTGAAATCTGGTGTGAAATCTGAGTCATCTGGGTCGCAATTAGATTCCTCTGATTCTGACGATAGGACGTTTTCTAGTGCTTTTGGGGCGGTAGGTATCGGTACATCTGGTCCATGAGGAACTGGTCGAATAGCAGAGTCAAGATTGGGATACACAATTTGTTTCTTATTTTTTTCTGTTGAATCCTGGAACATTACACGAACAAAAATAACAATCATCACTGTGATTTCTAGGCTCTCGCCATACCATAGGAACACCAAAGCTTAAACATTTCTTCCTACCTTTTTGCCAGTTTCTTAATGCTTCAACGCAAACGGAACAAACAGTATGAGGAGCCCAGGACTTGTCTTGGTCGCCAATTTTTACACCAAAATAAGCGTGGTATACATTTTTCACAAACGAAGTTATAGTTTGCCTTTGCTTTACTACGACATAACTACCACAGATATAACAAAAGATATTCGGATTGTTCACACAATGTCTTCTTTCCATATTTATACGTTCTAGAACACTTAAAATAAGCACCAACGAAGACAACAAGCGCGCGGACACAGTAGCACGACGACTAACACAACCAAACTGCACATAAGCAGGTTTCAACGTTGTATTGACGCTTTTGCGCCGACTCTGTTGCTTTGCTGAGAAATCTAATATTAACCAGTGTTGCCAAATCACATTTAATTTCATAAAAATCAATTCATTTAAAAATCATGCCTAACATGGAACAAACATATTCTTGTAATAGGTATGTATATTAATAAATTAACATTTTAAGATATAGAGCGCTATAAAAAAAATTTACGTGATAGAGCAAAAATATGGCGTTCTTTGGAATAAGGGTCCCCAAACATATGCAAATTAGCAAACAGCTTTCAAACATCAAAATCACTGTAGACCTGTGTAATCCATCCTAAATGATTACAAACGTTTGGGAGGCAATTTACCTAATTATAAGACGGATTAAATCCGACCCTTTCTCTTACTACGTGCGGGGAGGCAAGTTACCAACACCCCTGCGAACTGCTTCCGCATAACATTCTCCATACTTATGCGTTTTCACAACAATAACGCATTGTTCCGTCGTATGACTACTAATCGCAACAATGACAAATGAAGGATGTTATAGTATCAGTGTCGTCAACTTAACTAAACGAACATAGGGCACATTTTCAATCTTGCACTCTTAATGGGACATCCGTTATATGTATGCTGCCGTAAGTACTATTTCGTAGTTCTACGTTTGTTTTAAAACTGTCGCAATTACATACGTCGCGAAAACGACCAATGGCGGAACATTGCTAAAAACTTCATAGCAGAAATGTAGAACTTACACCAAAATTAAATGTCTGCTTTGTAATATTCTTTTAATGTGTTGATCCAAAAGGGATTCTCAACGTCCCGTCAATAGCAAACACCATTCTTCGATAAAAAGTGACAAAAGACACTATGAAAAATTTAATGTAAATTTATGCGTTGCCTTTATTTCATGTAATTTACCGTTGTATTTACTAGACAGCGAAGCATTTGTTTTATTTGAAACAAATATGAGGACTGTAAATTTATCAAGTCAGACATCGTCCGCAGTTTAGTACTAGGTACTCGAGAACATATTGAAAAAATATTTAAATCGAAATTGAAAGATAAAACTGTGGTTATGTGTAGACAAAATAACAGCTCTAATGTACCATGTCTTATACCCAAATTCAACGGGCATATCCGAATTGCGGTAAGAATTTTTATAGGTACAATTGTAATTAAGGCAGGTATATAATGTGGCTGAACTGCGGTCAAGACCTTTTCTCTTAATTCTCTCATTTGTTATCCTTAATCCTCAAATTGCAATGTCATTTGTAATGTAATTTACATACAGTTTAACAAAGTACATTTTAATTTGTTTTCTTATATTAGTTTAGTTTATTTGGGAGTTTCTTAGGGTTAACATGGATCTAAAATATATGTTGAGCGAACGTGGCAAACATTTATTAATTCACGATAATTATAAGTTTAGAAAATATCGTGACAATAAGTTAGAAGAAATAGTTTAGTGTTGTACTAATAAAAAGTGTTGTGCTAAAGTGTATACATTGAACTCAGTATTTTCGCGAAAATGTGGTACTCATAATCAGAGTGTAAATGAAGAAATTCTGACACGCCAAATAGTAAATAATTCTGTTAAAAGAAAAGCTGTAGATGATTTATCAGCAAGGCCATCCAAATTAATTCATGAAGAAATAAATAATCAGAAAGATTGTCTGAATTACTTGTCTTCAAAAGATGTACGTTATATTCGAAGAATATAAATCATACCCGCTTGAAGCTGACGCCAAAATTACCAAAGTCAACAAACGATGTTCAAGAGTTTTTGAATAATTGTGTAATTGCTACTTTAAAAAATGAATCTTTCCTGTTTATTAATGACACCGCCTCAAACATAGTTGTGCTTACATGTGCCTCAAATATTAAATTTATGTGTCAACAAGAAACATTATTTATGGACGGTACTTTCAATTACTGCACGAAATTCTTTTTGCAACTCTTTACTATACATGCTTTAGCGAACAATATTTACATACCCGTTGCCTTTTGCCTATTAAAAGATAAAAAAAAATCCACATATAAAAACCTATTCGAATTATTAAAGAAGAAATGCGACAATGTAGGGCATATTTTGAATCCTCGAAAGATTGTGATTGATTTCGAGATAAGTATACACTCTAGCGTTACCGAAGTTTTCCCTGGCGCAATCATTATTGGGTGTAGATTTCATCTTGCGCAATCCTGGTGGAGGAAAATACAAAGCTTTGGACTTTGTACAGAATATAAGAATATGAACTCTGAAATTGGAATGTGGTTAAGGCATTTATTTGGTTTAACTTTTCTATCGTCGGAAGAAGTAACTGAATCTTTCGTGTTTGACTTCATGAGTGAAAAACCTATAGATGAGAGAGTTGACATATTTGTCGATTATCTTATAGATTGATGAAAATACCCTATTTCCGCCAAATATATGGGCTGCTAATACAGCTAGCATTTACAGAACAACGAACGCTTGCGAGTCGTTCCATGCAAAATTTAGAGCTTGTTGTCCTTCGCCTCATCCAAATATTCAAGTTTTTTTAGAAACTTTAAAAAATATTTAGACAGATTCATATATAAAAATGAATTCTGTTAATATAAATGAAAAGCGCAGTATTTCGAAAAAAGTTTTAGAAAAACAAGCATTTATTAATTCGAAAATTGTGCAGTTGACAAATTACGATATTTCCAGATATAATTTTGTAAAGTGTGTTAGCTATAAATTTAACAGTACTGTTTTGTTGCATTGATACCAATGTAAATGATTTTGATTGTATATTTTTTTAAGTGACGTATTTTAGTTTAATAAAGTACATATAAATTTTAATAAATTGTTTTATTTCAATAAAATGTACATTAGAAAATTGTAATTTTGTAAATGATTTTGATTGTATAATTTTTTTAAATAACTTGTATTCTAGTTTAACAAAGTACATATAAATTTGAATAAATTCTTTTATTTGAATAAAGTATACATTAGCTAATAAAACCATTAAAATTTTTACCGCAGTTCGGTACTCGTTATTTAAAGCACAGGTAAACAGAAAAATTTTTACCGCAGTTCGGTCGCCCCTTAAAATTTTACCGCAGTTCGGACGCACCGAATTCAACAGTTATCGAGAAATTTACGATTGAATATATGTATCAATAACTGAGACCGTATCCTACAAAATTTCTTTCAGTCTGCGGCCTGAAAAGGACCGATTTACCTACTTTGCCCTAATTCCAACCTGTAAAATATCAGAACAGTACAATAAAATAAAAAAATCAACTTACACTTATTTATTATATACAGAGTGTTCCTTATTGATATGCGAATATTTAAGGGTGTGAAGCTACATGAAAAATAAATGATGGTTTGGTTTATAAACTATGGGCCAAAAATGTTCCGTTACGAAAATACAGGGTGTTGGAAAGTGGTAGGCCATACATAAGAGCTCTCTTGAATTGTTTTCCCGTAATACATCATTTTAGAATTATGAAGGACCTTTAAAATTACTATTAATTTAGATTTATTGCGAAATTCTATTCGTCAATATTTACATTAATTTTGTCGGACAATTCAACGACTTTTATTTTTTAATTTAAAAACGGCGCAATACAGGAAAACAAATCAAGAGAGCTTTTATATTTCAAATTGAATGGAGAATTCAAAAATAATTTATATTTTTTTCTTCAAAAATATAAAAGTAATAACCCGTACGCGCGCCACTGTTAAAGCTAAAAATTATTATTATTATTATTTTAAATATGCACCTTTATTAACAACCGCTACGTATTAAATTTAACTGAAATACCACAAGTAGTTTCGAAAATATTAATTTCCATTTTTTCGTAACGGAACATTTTTGAACTATAGTTTATAAAGCAAACTATCATTTATATTGCATGCAGATTCACATCCTTAAATATTCGCATATCAATAAGGAACAAACGGTATAGGTACATTCGTTGCATTTTTGTGATTCCCCAGATCCACTTGGGTCATTAGAACCCATACTAAAATAGACAAGACGTACAATCTTAAAATAGGTATATAACCCCTTACCACAATTATTAAACGTATCCTAAATACGTATTTCGACAACTAAGTTGTCATCGTCAGTAGGTAAAACCGCTAATCAAGGTGTCGCACATGGGGCACAGTAAAGCTAGCACAACTGATCACGCAACAACTTAACACGGCGTCCACGTATACACTAACTTAAAAATACAAATATATCGACTAAAAATTACGACAAAATTACCTCTTTTAAGGAAACGGCACCCACATGTGTTTATACTCTTTTTAAACCATCTACAACCTTTTTGCCTCCTTTTCTAAGAATGAATTGTCGTAGGCAATCGGTCCCTTGTCTCCGTTCATCGAGTTCTGTTTGTTTTTAGCGATATGAATGCTTTCGTATGCGTCAAGATCGCGAGGATTATTGATGGCTTTGGCAAGTTTTAACACTTTAATCGACATATTGTGTAGTGTATTTAAAGCATGGTTGGCAACGTTCGATTTTTCTGGTCTATTGTATTTAATATGTGATATGTGTTCTTTAAACCGGGTTATTATTGATCGTTTTGTTTGGCCTATCTATTTCAAATTACAATCATCGCAATTAATTTCGTATATACCTGATTTCGAATTAAAAATAACTTAATCTTTGGTATTTCCTATGAGACTTTTGATAGTATTTTCGGACCGAAAGGCAACTTGGAGATCTCGTTCTTTCACAACTTTATTAATGTTTTTCGTGATAGGGTGGTATGGTAAACACATGTACTTTTTCTCCTGGTTACTTTAAGATACCAAACTTGTGTATTCGCGGAATGTATTTTTTAATTTTGTTTTTCTAATTAATTTATTGATTATTTCTATGTCAAAGTCATTGTATTTCGCGATATTTTTAATGAAATCTAGTTATATTTCATATCTCTCTTTTGTTAACGGAAAATTTAGTAACCGATTGACTAAGAAATTAATAGAAGCTGTCATATGTTGAAAACTATGATTTGAATCCACGATAATGAATCTATTAACATTGGTTTCTTTCCGGAAAATATCGATTTCTATTTTATGTTTATTTCTAATCAGTAAAGTATCTAAAAATGGTATCCTGTCATTGTTTTCCTTTTCCACCGTAAATTTAATCATAAGTAAAAACACAAGAGCTTTTTTTTTATCGGATAAATTTCTCTTTGTAACGAAATTATTTTGCCAATCAGTAATTTGACGAGAAAAACTTACATGAAAAAATCGCGAGACGATAGTCGAGCGATTTTTTCTAATGTAAGTTTTTCGAGCGAAATTACTGATTGGAAAAATATTGAGTTAAAAAGAAATTTATCCGATTGAAAGAAAAGCTCGAGTGTTTTTTGGCAAGATAAATTAACGACATGAATAAAACTTTTTAAATTGTCTCCATATTGACGATTTTGTATTTCTTGTGTTTTGCAGTATTGATCTTTTGATATTTGTTGAAATTTCCCCAAACCGACTCGTATTTTACGTTCAACGATACTTAATAGTTATTACCTGTCAGCTGCCAAAATAAATTAAGTGATGCAGGGCTACTAGATATGTAACAGGAAGAAGCATTTTTATCGGAGGAAGAAGCATTTTTATCGGTGATAAAAAGCTATGTAGGTTTTTATCGCTGTCAAAGTGACAAAAATGTCACCCGCATATGGACATTTTTATATAGGAGTTAATTTATCGTCGGAAAAATTTAACTGATTAACGAACATGTCTAATTCCCATTTCCGTGTATCAAAAATCGTGAGAATGTCATCTACGTACCTGATCCAGACTCTCGGGAAATATTAGCGTTATTTTTAAATTCTACTTCAAATTGACTCATGAATAAATTGGCTTAATTGGCTATGAAAGGAGATAGGCAGTTACCCATTGTTGTGCCTTTTTTTGCTCATAAAATTTTCTCCTACTTGGAAACAATTTTGCGTCATGCACAGAGTTGTCAATCTCATGTATTCTTTTATTTTTGAAGGTTCGATGTTATTCTTATGGAGCAAGCCTTCTAAATATTTCATAGTCTCTGGAATAGGTACCGAAGGGAATAATGACGATATATCGAATGAAACTAAAATTTCCCCGACTTCCAGTCAACAATCTTTAATTAATTGAACAACTTCTAAGCAATTACTAACTGACAAACTTTCTGGTTTTACGGATAAATTTTTAAATTCATTCCCTAACCATTTGGAAATCAAATAAGTCGGTGAGTTAATACGTGAAACGATTGGTTTCATCGAGTTACCTGGTTTATGTATCTTCGGCAAACAATGCCATTCTTGGTACTAAAGGATTACTAACATTTAATTTATACTTATGGGTAGAAGTTATTAAAATTGGACATTTCTTTAACGCGTCTTTTGTGCCATTAATCATTTTAGTTAACGGATATATTTTAATTTCTACATACGGACCTTCGGCAATTAAATTTTTAACTCTTTGAAAATAGTCGATTTTGTCCAAAATTACTAACTTGTTCCCTTTATCTGCTTTTAGATAAAAACAGTCCTTAGATCTAAGTGTTTTAATGATATTGACCGGCTTCTGTTTGTGCAGCTGTAAATTCTTATCGATTTGGGTTTTACAAGCTCCTCGAATAAAGTTTTTTGGCCCTTGTTCAAAATACTTAATCGAAGTTTCGATACTTACAATCACCTGTTCTATAGGAATCTGACGGCTTGGCAAACAGTTTTTTAAACCTTTGTTTAACAGATCTATTTCTACATCATTAAAGTTCTCGGATGATTGATTGATCACTAGTTCTTCTTTTATAGGAATTTTATTAATATACACAATACACTACAGCTTACTGGATAAATACGGCTATATAGTGATAGGTAGGATTGATTGGAAATTGGGATAGATAAAAGTAAATAACGGGTGTTCAGAAACATTCGAAGGCAAGTGGGCACTGATCAAAAAATCGTATATCTTTACTTAAGTATCTGATTTGTAGTAATTATTAAATGTCAACTGTTGTCTGTCAAAAATCAATCTATCTCAGACATGACTTCATATTTTCAAGGACTACTTTGACTTCGAATGTTTCTGAACACCCGTTATAATGTAGTAGTAAGGGCGCCCTCTATAAATCAATTAATTCATAAAATTAGTCAAACAATATAATACTTAAAAATATCAAGCATGCGACCTTTTTGACTATTAATACAACTAAAAAAATTTTAGTAGCATTTTGGGTACGTTTGGGTTTTCAGTCACCCTCTTAAAGTATTACAAATACATCAAATTAATAAAATTGAATTATAATTGTGTAATAGCGTAACAGATTTCTATTAATAAATACAATGAAAAATTTGGATTAAATAGTAGAAATCTGTAAAATTATGTAGCTTCTGTTATTATAAAAGTTTTATAGAAAATTTTTGCTAATTACTATATTTTCAAATGTAATTTTGCTATGTCGAAATAGATTATATACTGAAATTGTTAAATAAAGTATAAATATAAATAAAGGTCGTGTTTCATATATTGTATTGCTGGAAAGTCGAAATAATAAGACAAGAACTCAGTTTTATATATTTTATTAACTATATAATTTTATAAATAAATAAAATAGTGATTAACATTATAACTTATATGTGGATGATATTTTTAAAATAAAAATAATTTGATTGTTGCGCGTCATCTGTGGAAAAATAGTTAAATTAGAAATTGCTTTAATTCGTAATGGAATCTTAATGGTATTTAGAGATAGTCATGTAATATGTCATAGAGGTGGCGTAGCAGTCGATTGTCATTTGAAAAGTAGAATACAAATTTTAAAAACTAATAAAGAACATTTACCGATACACAAATTGGATACTACCTGTTGTGTATGTAGTGTAATAAATACGGGTAGGAATAGAATATATTCACAGTACATTTAACGGTTCTTTATTTCTCCATATTCCTACAATCTCTCTTATACCAACCTCCTCTATGAAAAATCCCTACTCCCTTTTTTAATAGATATGCAACAGTCTCCCCCTCCTTAGAATATTATATCCTACACAGTTTAAAGTACAACTAAAACATAGAATAAGGTACAACTAAAACATAGAATAAGGTAAGTTCACAGATTTAATCTACTTGGGGGTTTGATTACACGTTGTGACCTTCGTATGCAAGGTAGGTAATCTGAGCAATTCTGTTCATCTAATACCGGTTCTGTAGTTACTTCCTTTTCCCTGGTTTCTGGCAGTTCACTGGATGTTTCCAAGTTACCATCCTGGCAAGTATTTGAAGCAGTAGTACTGACAGTGGGTATAATTATAGCTGGATCTTCGTAAAAAGTAGGTATATGTCTGCTGATTGAAATTGGAGTATCTTCTCCAATTAATCGTATTTGTTCCAAATGTCTTTTCCATACTCTACCATCGTCTAATTTGACCAAATAGTGGAGTTTTCCCAATTTCCTGCCTATCCGTCCGAATTCCCATTTCTGGTCTTTGCTAATATACTCTCTAACTTCTACTCTGTCTCCAACCTTAAAACTTTGTACCCTAACGGTCCTCCTTGTATCTAGTTCTCCTTTCGTATTTTCTGTAATATCCCATTTATAGAAATCTAACCTGGATCGTATCTCCCTTCCGAACATTAAGTAAGATGGGCTTAAGTTCGTCACTGTGTGTGGAGTTCTCCGATAGTTAAGTAAAAATTTAGCTAGTTGTTTCTCCTTTTCATTATCATTTCCTTTTAAAGCTCTTAATGCTTGTTTTAAAGTTTGGACATACCTCTCCGCGAGACCATTTGTGGCTGGATGATATGGCGCACTCAGTCTATGTATAATTCCATTTTCTTGGAGAAATTTTTTGAATTCGTAAGCGAGAAATGTTTGAGCGTTGTCCGATACCAACATTCGAGGTATCCCGTACGTTGCAAATATTTTCCTTAACAATATTATAGTATTCTGCGTAGTTAAATTCTTAACCGTATGTATTTCTGGCCATCGTGTATATGCATCAACCAGTATAAAATAATATGTGTTCATGAATGGACCTGCAAAATCGATATGAACTCTATCAAATGGTGCTTTGGGAGCTTCCCACGGATGTACTGGAACTCTCTCGACATTATTCCGAATTTTGTTGCAATCTACACAATTTTTGCAAATATTTTCAATGTCGTACGAAATTCCTCGCCACCAACAGTTTCCCCGAGCTAATGCCTTCATCTTGATCACTCCAAAATGAACAGCATGCAACTCTTCAAGAACTTGTCTGCGTAAGCTTCGTGGTATTACAGCCATTTGTTGCCTGAAAATACAAGTGTTTTGTAATGCAAATTCTGTCTGTGGAATATTGAATCTATCTGTTGCACTAATCTGTGTGCCTGTTTGTAATCCTTTTAATAAGTTATGTAAACTTGTATCTTTTTTAGTTTCAATTTGCAATTTTGCTAAGGATATAGGTAAATTTTCTATTTGTAAAATCTCAAATTTATCTGAAACATCGTAATCATATTCGCTAGTAGTAGTTACTGGTAATCTCGAAAGTGCATCAGCATTTGAATGTAACTTTGTACTTTTGTATTTAATATTGTATGTGAAACTTTGTAGAAATAATGCGTAATGTTGCATTCTGGTTGCCGTCAAAGGTGGTAAACCCTTTGAAGGTGCAAAAATTTGAACTAATGGTTGGTGATCAATTATAAGTGTAAATGGTCGTCCATAAACGTAATAATAAAATTTTTTTATTCCAAAAATAATTGCGTATGCCTCTTTGTCAATCTGTGCATATTTTTGTTGAGTTGCTGTAAGTGTTTGAGAAGCAAACTGAATTGGTCGCTCAGTACCATCCGGATACATGTGTGATAATACCGCGCCCACAGCGTATGAACTTGCGTCTGTCGCCAAAATTAAAGGCAATGTTGGATCGAAATGTGCTAAAACTCGGTCTGACACTATTTCTTTTTTAATCATAGTAAAAGCTTTGTGGCAATTTTTGTCCCATTTGAATGGCACATCGTCTTTTAACAATCTATATATTGGATGTAAAGTGTTACTTAGATTCTGAAAAAAACGTCCATAGTAGTTGACCAAACCTGTAAATGCTTTTACTTCAGTTTTATTGGATGGTATTTTGGCTTTCTGAATTGCTTCCATTTTACATGGAGATTTGTGAATACCGCGCTTGTCTATAACGTAACCGCAATATTCGATTTGGTTTGTAAAAAACTGACATTTGTCTCGGTTTACACGAATATTATATTTAGCTAATCTATTAAGAACTAATTCTAATCGTTCAAAATGAGTTTCGTCATCTGGACCCGTAATTTTAATATCATCCAGGAAAACTGACACTCCGGGTATATCTCTTAAGATATTTTCAAATTCCCTCTGCCAAATCGCGGGTGCGCTTGCAATTCCGTACATTAGACGCGTACTTCTGAACAAACCCTTCGGCGTATTTAATGTAACGTATTTTCTATCTTCCAACCGTATCTCCATTTGCAAATACGCTTGTTGTAAATCTAATTTAGTAAATTTATCGCCACCGGCTAATGTGGAAAATAATGTATCAATTGTAGGTAATGGGTGCTCATCAATTATTAAATTCGGATTTAGTGTGCATTTAAAATCTCCGCATATTCGTATGCTACCGTCTGCTTTAACAACCGGCACTATTGGTGTCGCGTATTCCGAACTGTCTACTTTTTCTAAAACGCCCTCCTTTTCTAAACGTAACAATTCTTCTTCTACTTTAGGCAATAACGCATGTGGTACCCTTCTAGATTTAAGGAAAAAGGGTTGAACATTATCCCTTAATTTTAAAGTAGCTTGTAAGTTACTAATTTTTCCCATATTCTTACCAAATACTGTTGAGTATTTATCTAATAAATTGTCTAGTCGTGAGTTTATTTGTTCCACTTCAAAGGTATTTAATTGAATTGCTAGTTGACGTAGCCACTCCCTACCTAATAATGGTGGTCTGTCATTATCTATAATATATAAATTTAAATTTTTTACTAAATTCTTGTATGTAACTTGTACTGTAACAAAACCCATTACTTTTAATGCCTGTTTACAATATGTAGTTAATTTTATATTTGTTTTTTGTAATTTTAAATCAGTGAAATTCTGCTTAAAATCATTAAAACTTAAAAGTGTTACAGCTGCACCAGAATCAATTTCAAAACTTATTTTAGCCTTTTGTACATCTAATACTAATGTAAATTTATTTCTGTGTTGCAAATGCTCTGCATGTATTATACATATCTCATCTACTTGTTCCACCTTACCTTTACTCCGTTCTGTATTTTTAAAACAAACCCTGCTCAGATGACCCTTACGCTTGCATTTATTACATGATAAATTTTGGTAATCGCATTTATTTGCAAGATGCTTCTGTGAACCACACCTGAAACATTTCAAATTACGATTAGATACATTTTGATTTATGGTATTCTGTACAGGATACAGTGTTTTATTTGTAACTTTTGAATTGATATGATGAACACTTCCAGCTGGATGGAATCGATGTAGTTGTGCTGCATCTCTTGCTGAAGTTTCCATACTAACTGCAATTTCCAAGGCTTTTTCCACTGACAAATCTTTCTGCTCCAACAGTCTACTCTGAATGTTTTGTGCACGTAATCCAAATACAAACTGGTTTCTTAAAGCTTTCTTTAAATAGTCGCCAAACTTGCATGTTGTAGCTAACCTTTGTAGTGCTGTTAAATATTCAGGCGCACTCTCTCCCTCATGTTGCTTTCGCTGAAGAAAACGAAATATCTCAGCTATTTCTAATGGCTCTGGACTGTAATGTGATTTCATAGTAATTGTGAGTTCTTCGTAAGTTTTATCACTTGGCTTTTCTGGCGAAATTTTATCACAAATTATATCGTATGCATCTGGACCCATGTAGTGTAATAAATAAGCTGCTTTCTTTGAACTTGGCACTGCAAAAACGTCGAAAGCACTTTCTAAACGCATTAGCCAACGATCAAATTTCTTCGTTGTGTCAAACGTTTCGATAGAAAATACCGTATGTATTGTGTGATTTGAGTCGGACATTTTGTAATTCAGGTACTTAAACGTATGTATTTTCTTCTACGTATTGTTTCGTAATCGTAAGGTTCACTTTTCTACCCTCCTCGTCGCCAAACTGTTGTGTATGTAGTGTAATAAATACGGGTAGGAATAGAATATATTCACAGTACATTTAACGGTTCTTTATTTCTCCATATTCCTACAATCTCTCTTATACCAACCTCCTCTATGAAAAATCCCTACTCCCTTTTTTAATAGATATGCAACACTACCTATATAAAGTAACAAATATAGTAATAAAATGGGTGCGTTTAGCGGAAATAATCATCGGAAAAGTAGAAAAATATTTCAAGGTAAATAAAATTGGTGGATTGAATTTCAATAATTACTTTTGATTTAATCAGTTAGAGAAATGTTTTTAACATATGTTTTCACACACAAATTTTAAGTTTTTAAAAAGGAAAAGGAAGTATGTGTAGAAAATACATTTATTGTCTCAAGGAAATTCTAAATATTACAAACATAACCTCACCTTACCTACACGCATACATGTAGGTATATGTAATTATTATAATTCTATGTATGGAAGCTGAAGTCTGGAATGTTTACGAGTTAGAGACCTCGCCTATCAACATACATAAAGTTGATTTACGATCGAATATGTTCGAGGTAACTATCAGTAGAGTCAGGTGTAACGCATATTCTTAGTCTAGCACACGCATTTATCAACATTTGCTAAAGTAAAAATTCTGTTTATACTGGTTGTGATTTGTAGTCTCCATGTAGCTGTATATTATAACATCTTTAATTTTACATAAATCTAAGTAGGTACAATACTTGGCATACTTTTTCGTAGAGCGAGCAATTCTACTTTTTAATACATTTTTTTCGTATTTTTAAGTGAATTAATAACGAAATTAAAAAAATAGAAAATCTGAAATATTTGAAACATGTTTGTTATCTTTGCTGCAGGTGTTTATGTGTTACCGAAATCCGGTTTTTGAAATTAATTATTTATACGTTTTATTATTTAAATTTGATGCTGTTTAAATGAAACTAATTACAGGTAAATGTCCAATATTTATGAAATTTACAACTATTTTATTCACTACTGAGAATATTTATAACTATAACTTTATAATTAATTTAGGAATTATTAATTTAATAATAAATTAGAAACACCAAGCAAATTTCCAGAATTTATATAAAGGGTCCATTTATGCTTCAAAATAATTCATGTGCCAATACCTCGCGCTAAAATAATACGAGTATACCTATAACATTTTTCTTTTAAATGTTTGTTGACTGAGATACAAGGTATTGTGATGTGAGTCATCCAATGATACGTCAGGCGAGCAGTATCACGTCATAAAGTCTCCCGAGGCTTCTAGAAGAAAGCTTCTGCAATATATAAGACTAAAAATGGATGGAGACGGCATCTCACATGTGATCTGCCTATTGCATGAAACCGCAAAGTTAGCAACAACATATCCTCTGGTGTTAGAGTCGAATTCCTAAATAAGGTGTAACTTTAACTATATATAAGCATGATATACATTTGCTTATCATGCTGACAGTTCCGTGTTTTGATTCCTGTCTGGTTGTCCGAGTAGGTTTTCGTGGTTTTCCTTCTCGTTTAAGGCGAATGCCGACAGCTTTACATCTTAAGACGCTCCACAGGCGCATACATAATAATAACTCATGTCTTGCGTTTCCCTGTTTTTGTTGTCTATCTATTTTAGAATACTAAGGCATGATTTATTATTATTCAATTGGAATGTATCTTTGAATAATTTTATCCATAGCAACTCAAGTGTATGACATTAATATACTGTCATTTATATTTTATATTCCTTGATAAAGGCATCATTTGCCGAAACATGTAGGGTTGCTTTAAATATATATATATATATATATATATATATATATATATATATATATATATTTTAAAGTAAAACCAGACCTTAAATCGCCAACAAATTGAATTTACCATATTGATATATAAATGACCGGCAAAAAAAACCGCCCACCTTAAATTTTTAGTACAATGAACGCTCCAATCATTTTATCAGTTTCTATTGAAATTGAACCCAAGAACTAACATTGTATGTGCAACATATGCAAATTTTCTTTAAGTAATAAGGCAGGTAAGGCAGTAATAAGTAAATTTAATTTTAGAAAATAATAACAGTTTAAACGAAATTTTCTCTTAACTTCTAAAAATAAAATTGGTGTTGTTAATTCTAATCCAGAACCTCATCAATAGCGTGTATGTCCTCCACGACTATCAATCGCGTAATCGTCGCGGCATTGAATTAATTAAATTTCTTATGTATTCTTGTGGAATTGCTTCAAATTCTTCTTGAAGCGCAAATCTCAGCTCTTGCAAAGTATGTGGTACGACTGCGCGTCGGCGAATACGCCTCTGTAGTTGATCCCAAAGATGCTCAATAGGATTGCGATCTGGGCTACATGCAGGCCAGTTGAATGTGCGAATGCCGACCTCGTTTAAATACTCGGTTACGATTCGTGCAATATGAGGCCTTGCGTTATCATGCATTAAAATTAAGCCTTCTCCAATAAAATGGGAAAATGGAATTACAGCCTCTTCAAGAACTTCTTCCACGTATCTATGCGCATTTAAAGCACCATTTTCTATGAATATAAGGTCGGTACGTGATTCTGTAGAAATACCAGCCCATACCATAACAGAACCTCCCCGGAAAGGCACCCGTTCCGAAATGGTACAGTTTGCATAGCGTTCGTTCTGTCTTATCCACACTCTTTCTCTGCCATCTGGAGATCGTAAACAGAAGCGCGACTCATCTGTGAACAGAACTTCACTCCATTGTTGAACATTCCAATTCGCATGCAAAAGCGCGAGCTGAAGGCGCGCTCTTCGATGCCTGAGTAACAACCGCGTTCCAGTTGCCGGTCTCCGTGAATTCAGGCCACTCTCTCTAAGTCTTCGTCTTACCGTTCTTTCACTTATATCAACTCCTCTTACAGCTAGCAAACGATGTTGAAGTTGAACCGCAGTTGACCTACGGTCCCTTAGCGTGTTGAGGACAATAAAGCGATCATAAACTATAGTTGTTGCTCTTCTTCTTCCGGAACCTACTCGTCTAACAAATGTGCCAGTCTCTAAAAATCTATTCCAGGCATCCCGAACGGTAGTGCGTGGTATTCCTAAATGTTGGGACACATAACGTTGACGGCGTCCATCTTCAATTAATGCAACAATTTGAGAAACGTGTACCACCGTTAACGGCATTGCTATTGTTATTTCAAAATTTCCGAAATTTTCCCGGAAAAATCCGGAAATTTTGCGAAAGTTCCGGCCGCTGTAGCGACCAAACGGATCGCCCTATTGGGACGTTCTTGGGCTCGTTTTAATCGTTTCGACAAACACTTTAATTCGCCGCAAAGTTCACGTCGATCGGACAATAAATGAGGGAGTTACAGCGTTTCGAAAATTTCGCAATTTTTTTTAACCTCAGGCGGTAGAAATTTGAAAATTTCAAAAAATCAAAAAGTGTCGATTTTCGGCGTTCCGAAAATTTTACTTTATGTATTTTGGGCTGCTAATTCCGATAAACACAACCGCGCCCGCCTATCTCTTTTAGTTTTTGAGATATTCGCGAAAAACTGTGGGCACCTCGAAAACGCCAAATTTCGGCGCCCCAAAGTTTGTACAGACTTCTTTAGCGCCTTAGAAACCCCCGGAGTGGTTTTTGAGTCGAAATTCGAAAAAAAAAAATTTTCGAACTCGCGAAAATGGCACTAAAATTTAAATTGGGATTTTGGGCCACCACTGTATCTCCGAAACTAAACCATCCAGGACGGTCATTCTGCCGTCCACGGATGCGGATCGACGCGACGAATCGATTGCTGGAAACCAGAACGCTCTACGACGTCCGGATTCGGAGTTATGCCTGAAAACCCGAAATTTTTCCGGAAAAATCCGGAAATTTTGCGAAAGTTCCGGCCGCTGTAGCGACCAAACGGATCGCCTTATTTGGACGTTCTTGGGCTCGTTTTAATCGTTTCGACGAACACTTTAATTCGCCGCAAAGTTCACGATCGGACAATAAATGAGGGAGTTACGGCGTTTTGAAAATTTCGCAATTTTTTTTAACCTCAGGCGGTAGAAATTTGAAAATTTCAAAAAATCAAAAAGTGTCGATTTTCGGCGTTCCGATACTTTTACTTTATGTGGTTTGTGCTGCTGATTCCGATAAACACAACCGCGCCTATCTCTTTTAGTTTTTGAGATATTTGCGAAAAACTGTGGGCACTTCGAAAACGCCAAATTTCGGCGCCCCAACGTTTGTAGAGTCTTCTTTAGCGCCTTAGAAAACCCCGGAGTTGTTTTTGAGTCGAAATTCGAAAAAAAAAATTTTCGAACTTGCGAAAATGGCACTAAATTGAAATTGCGATTTTGGGCCACCACCGTATCACCGAAACTAAACCATCCAGGACGGTCATTCCGACGTGCACGGATGCGGATCGACGCGCCGAATCAATTGCTGTAAACCAGAACGCTCTACGACGTCCAGTTTCGGAGTTATGCCTGAAAACCCGAAATTTTCACGGAAAAATCCGGAAATTTTCCGAAAGTTCCGGCCGCTGTAGCGACCAAACGGATCGCCGTATTGGGACGTTCTTGGGCTCGTTTTAATCGTTTCGACAAACACTTTAATTCTCCCCAAAGTTCACGTTGATCGGACAATAAATGAGGGAGTTACGGCGTTTTGAAAATTTCGCAATTTTTTTAACCTCAGGCGGTAGAAATTTGAAAATTTCAAAAAATCAAAAAGTGTCGATTTTCGGCGTTCCGATACTTTTACTTTATGTATTTTGGTCTGCTGATTCCGATAAACACAACCGCGCCCGCCTATCTCTTTCAGTTTTTGAGATATTTGCGAGAAACTGTGGGAACCTCGAAAACGCCAAATTTAGGCGCCCCAACGTTTGTACAGTCTTCTTTAGCGCCTTAGAAAACCCCGGAGTTGTTTTTGAGTCGAAATTCGAAAAAAAAAAGTTTCCAACTCGCGGAAATGGCACTAAAATTGAAATTGCGATTTTGGGCCACCCCCGTATCTCCGAAACTAAACCATCCAGGACGGTCATTCCGACGTCCACGGATGCGGATCGACGCGCCGAATCGATTGCTGTAAACCAGAACGCTCTACGACGTCCGGTTTCGGAGTTATGCCTGAAAACCCGAAATTTTCCCCGAAAAATCCGGAAATTTTGCGAAAGCTCCGGCCGCTGTAGCGACCAAACAGATCGCCCTATTCGGACGTTCTTGGGCTCGTTTTAATCGTTTCGACAAACACTTTAATTCGCCGCAAAGTTCACGTCGATCGGACAATAAATGAGGGAGTTACGGCGTTTTGAAAATTTCGCAATTTTTTTTAACCTCAGGCGGTAGAAATTTGAAAATTTCAAAAAATCAAAAAGTGTCGATTTTCGGCGTTCCGATACTTTTCCTTTATGTAGTTTGTGCTGCTGATTCCGATAAACACAACCGCGCCCGCCCATCTCTTTTAGTTTTTGAGATATTCGCGAAAAACTGTGGGCACCTCGAAAACGCCAAATTTCGGCGCCCAAACGTTTGTACAGACGGTCATTCCGACGTCCACGGATGCGGATCGACGCGCCGAATCGATTGCTGGAAACCAGAACGCTCTACGACGTCCGGTTTCGGAGTTATGCCTGAAAACCCGAAATTTTCCCCGAAAAATTCGGAAATTTTGCGAAAGTTCCGGCCGCTGTAGCGACCAAACGGATCGCCCTATTTGGACGTTCTTGGGCTCGTTTTAATCGCTTCGACGAACACTTTAATTCGCCGCAAAGTTCACGTCGATCGGACAATAAATGAGGGAGTTACGGCGTTTTGAAAATTTCGCAATTTTTTTTAACCTCAGGCGGTAGAAATTTGAAAATTTCAAAAAATCAAAAAGTGTCGATTTTCGGCGTTCCGATACTTTTGCTTTATGTATTTTGGGCTGCTGATTCCGATAAACACAACCGCGCCCGCCTATCTCTTTTAGTTTTTGAGATATTCGCGAAAAACTGTGGGCACCTCGAAAACGCCAAATTTCGGCGCCCCAACGTTTGTACAGTCTTCTTTAGCGCCTTAGAAAACCCCGGAGTTGTTTTTGAGTCGAAATTCGAAAAAAAAAATTTTAGAACTCGCGAAAATGGCGCTAAAATTGAAATTGCGATTTTGGGCCACCACCGTATCTCCGAAACTAAACCATCCAGGACGGTCATTCCGACGTCCACGGATGCGGATCGACGCGCCGAATCGATTGCTGTAAACCAGAACGCTCTACGACGTCCGGTTTCGGAGTTATGCCTGAAAACCCGAAATTTTCCCGGAAAAATCCGGAAATTTTGCGAAAGTTCCGGCCGCTGTAGCGACCAAACGGATCGCCCTATTCGGACGTTCTTGGGCTCGTTTTAATCGTTTCGACAAACACTTTAATTCGCCGCAAAGTTCGACGTCGATCGGACAATAAATGAGGGAGTTACGGCGTTTTGAAAATTTCGCAATTTTTTTTAACCTCAGGCGGTAGAAATTTGAAAATTTAAAAAAATCAAAAAGTGTCGATTTTCGGCGTTCCGATACTTTTACTTTATGTATTTTGGGCTGCTGATTCCGATAAACACAACCGCGCCCGCCTATCTCTTTTAGTTTTTGAGATATTTGCGTAAAACTGGGCATCTCGAAAACGCCAAATTTCGCCGCACCAACGTTTGTACAGTCTTATTTAGCGCCTTAGAAAACGCCGGAGTTGTTTTTGAGTCGAAATTCGAAAAAAAAAAATTTCGTACTCGCGAAAATGGCACTTGTGATAACGCAATATAGTCATGTATATGCAAACACTCTCGACGAGGCTACAACCTCGTTCTTTTTAATACAAAAGGTAACGTGTTTTACAAACACGACTTTACTCACGTGTTTATTGCATACACAAACTATATGTCAGGGTTTGTGTTATATTCTAGAAGGAATTACAAGGATCCTTCTCGAATATATAAAGACAGTAATGTAAGTGAGAGACATACACATTCAGATTCACATTCAGTTTCACATTCACATAGACAGTCATACTAATAGTACTCGATGTAAAAACTCTGTTAACCAGTTGTAAGTGTTAAAGTAATTATAAGATGTTACCCGAACTTTGTGCGTATCATTTACTACGATAAGTAGCCCTAACCTGCTTTCCAATGGGGCCGCCTAAGCGGCCCACATTACATGCCTTCCTTAGGGCATAGGGACCTACATTACCACATGGCGATTCTGCCTTAGGGCTTAAGGCCCCACCTTTATCACATGGCGATTCTGCCTTAGGGCTTAAGGCCCCACCTTTATCACACACTAAATTGAAATTGCGATTTTGGGCCACCACCGTGTAATGTGCGCTTACGGCTTTAAGCGACTAGCAGTGATCGCCATGTAATGTCCTATGCCCTAAGGGCTGGCAAGGACCGTCATGTGATGTGAGCCCGGCCCTGAGGGCCACATCGGTGTGAGTCTTCACGCAGATATCGTTGTAGCGTTAAATAATGCACAAGTATGTTAGGTTTAACATAGTTTAATAAACCAACACTTATTAACTATTTAACAAGATGGTAATTACATAATTAACAATGTAGACGATAGTCGAAAAGAGACTCTAACTCATTCGTCTCTCGACTGTGTCTCTGTCGACTCTGATAAGACTCCGGATGGGATGTCTTATATATGTTAGAGTGATCTCCTTTCTGACTATATGTCCTTACCCTAAATAAACAAGAGTGTTGAAAGTGTGTAACGTACCTTGCGAATGCTTGTGTATGTAAGTTATGTTGGGCGAGGTCATGTTTGGATATAACATGAATTAAACACGAGCCCGCGCCTTGAATTAGATAAAAGGTACACTGCTTTGCTTAATTGGGTTATCACAACCGTATCTCCGAAACTAAACCATCCAGGACGGTCATTCCGACGTCCACGGATGCCGATCGACGCGCCGAATCGATTGCTGGAAACCAGAACGCTCTACGACGTCCGGTTTCGGAGTTATGCCTGAAAGGCGGTATAAATTTGAAAATTTCAAAAAATCAAAAAGTGTCGATTTTCGGCGTTCCGATACTTTTACTTCATGTATTTTGGGCTGCTGATTCCGATAAACACAACCGCGCCCGCCTATCTCTTTTAGTCTTTGAGATATTCGCGAAAAACTGTGGGCACCTCGAAAACGCCAAATTTCGGCGCCCCAACGTTCGTACAGTCTTCTTTAGCGCCTTAGAAAACCCCGGAGTCGTTTTTGAGTCGAAATTCGAAAAAAAAAAATTTTCGAACTCGCGAAAATGGCACTAAAATTGAAATTGCGATTTTGGGCCACCACCGTATCTCCGAAACTAAACCATCCAGGACGGTCATTCCGACGTCCACGGATGCGGATCGACGCGCCGAATCGATTGCTGGAAACCAGAACACTCTACGACGTCCGGTTTTGGAGTTATGCCTGAAAACCCGAAATTTTCCCGGAAAAATCCGGAAATTTTGCGAAAGTTCCGGCCGCTGTAGCGACCAAACGGATCGCCTTATTTGGACGTTCTTGGGCTCGTTTTAATCGTTTCGACGAACCCTTTAATTCGCCGCAAAGTTCATGTCGATCGGACAGTAAATGAGGGAGTTACGGCGTTTTGAAAATTTCGCAATTTTTTTTAACCTCAGGCGGTAGAAATTTGAAAATTTCAAAAATTCAAAAAGTGTCGATTTTCAGCGTTCCGATACTTTTACTTTATGTTGTTTGTGCTGCTGATTCCGATAAACACAACCGCGCCCGCCTATCTCTTTTAGTTTTTGAGATATTCGCGAAAAACTGTGGGCACCTCGAAAACGCCAAATTTCGGCGCCCCAACGTTTATACAGTCTTCTCTAGCGCCTTAGAAAACCCCGGAGTTGTTTTTGAGTCGAAATTCGAAAAAAAATAATTTCGAACTCGCGAAAATGGCACTAAAATTGAAATTGCGATTTTGGGCCACCACCGTATCTCCGAAACTAAACCATCCAGGACGGTCATTCCGACGTCCACGGATGCGGATCGACGCGCCGAATCGATTGCTGGAAACCAGAACACTCTACGACGTCCGGTTTTGGAGTTATGCCTGAAAACCCGAAATTTTCCCGGAAAAATCCGGAAATTTTGCGAAAGTTCCGGCCGCTGTAGCGACCAAACGGATCGCCTTATTTGGACGTTCTTGGGCTCGTTTTAATCGTTTCGACGAACCCTTTAATTCGCCGCAAAGTTCACGTCGATCGGACAATAAATGAGGGAGTTACGGCGTTTTGAAAATTTCGCAATTTTTTTTAACCTCAGGCGGTAGAAATTTGAAAATTTCAAAAATTTGAAAAAGTGTCGATTTTCAGCGTTCCGATACTTTTACTTTATGTTGTTTGTGCTGCTGATTCCGATAAACACAACCGCGCCCGCCTATCTCTTTTAGTTTTTGAGATATTCGCGAAAAACTGTGGGCACCTCGAAAACGCCAAATTTCGGCGCCCCAACGTTTGTACAGTCTTCTCTAGCGCCTTAGAAAACCCCGGAGTTGTTTTTGAGTCGAAATTCGAAAAAAAATAATTTCGAACTCGCGAAAATGGCACTAAAATTGAAATTGCGATTTTGGGCCACCACCGTATCTCCGAAACTAAACCATCCAGGACGGTCATTCCGACGTCCACGGATGCGGATCGACGCGCCGAATCGATTGCTGGAAACCAGAACGCTCTACGACGTCCGGTTTCGGAGTTATGCCTGAAAACCCGAAATTTTCCCGGAAAAATCCGGAAATTTTGCGAAAGTTCCGGCCGCTGTAGCGACCAAACGGATCGCCTTATTTGGACGTTCTTGGGCTCGTTTTAATCGTTTCGACGAACACTTTAATTCGCCGCAAAGTTCACGTCGATCGGACAATAAATGAGGGAGTTACGGCGTTTTGAAAATTTCGCAATTTTTTTTAACCTCAGGCGGTAGAAATTTGAAAATGTCAAAAAATCAAAAAGTGTCGATTTTCGGCGTTCCGATACTTTTACTTTATGTATTTTGGGCTGCTGATTCCGATAAACACAACCGCGCCCGCCTATCTCTTTTAGTTTTTGAGATATTTGCGAAAAACTGTGGGCACCTCGAAAACGCCAAATTTCGGCGCCCCAACGTTTGTTGAGTCTTCTTTAGGCATTAGAAAACCCCGGAATTGTTTTTGAGTCGAAATTCGAAAAAAAAAAATTTCGAACTCGCGAAAATGGCACTAAAATTGAAATTGCGATTTTGGGCCACCACCGTATCTCCGAAACTAAACCATCCAGGACGGTCATTCCGACGTCCACGGATGCGGATCGACGCGCCGAATCGATTGCTGTAAACCAGAACGCTCTACGACGTCCGGTTTCAGAGTTATGCCTGAAAACCCGAAATTTTCCGGAAAAAATCCGGAAATTTTGCGAAAGTTCCGGCCGCTGTAGCGACCAAACGGATCGTCCTATTCGGACGTTCTTGGGCTCGTTTTAATCGTTTCGACAAACACTTTAATTCGCCGCAAAGTTCACGTCGATCGGACAATAAATGAGGGAGTTACGGCGTTTTGAAAATTTCGCAATTTTTCTTAACCTCAGGCGGTAGAAATTTGAAAATTTCAAAAAATCCAAAAGTGTCGATTTTCGGCGTTCCGATACTTTTACTTTATGTATTTTGGGCTGCTGATTCCGATAAACACAACCGCGCCCGCCTATCTCTTTTAGTTTTTGAGATATTTGCGAAAAACTGTGGGCATCTCGAAAACGCCAAATTTCGCCGCACCAACGTTTGTACAGTCTTATTTAGCGCCTTAGAAAACGCCGGAGTTGTTTTTGAGTCGAAATTCGAAAAAAAAAAATTTCGTACTCGCGAAAATGGCACTAAATTGAAATTGCGATTTTGGGCCACCACCGTGTAATGTGCGCTTACGGCTTTAAGCGACTAGCAGTGATCTCCATGTAATGTCCTATGCCCTAAGGGCTGGCAAGGACCGTCATGTGATGTGAGCCCGGCCCTGAGGGCCACATCGGTGTGAGTCTTCACGCAGATATCGTTGTAGCGTTAAATAATGCACAAGTATGTTAGGTTTAACATAGTTTAATAAACCAACACTTATAACTATTTAACAAGATGGTAATTACATAATTAACAATGTAGACGATAGTCGAAAAGAGACTCTAACTCATTCGTCTCTCGACTGTGTCTCTGTCGACTCTGATAAGACTCCGGATGGGATGTCTTATATGCAGGGTCCGGCAACGAAGCGGGGACGGAAGATTACACGCATATTTGAAAGTTAGTCAAATATTTAGTCATCGGATATCCTTCCGTACCATCAAGCGCACGTTTTAAAATTATTTCGTTTTATACAGGGTGTTCCAGATGGAAATGCCAGACTAAAGTTGCATTTTTTTAAATGGAACACCCTGTATATTAATAGATAAAATGATCCGCGCTTTAAAGCTGGTTACATCGATATAATGTTGTATGGGTCTAAAGTTGATAGTTTCTGTGTAAATAATTATTTTACTTGATAAATTGATACATTTCAGTAGGCTCTTCTGCATAAGGAAAATCAAAAGATCCGAAACCAATAGAATATAATATTTTCTACTAGTATGCACTTTCGTTGCTACATGAAATAAATTCTGCAACTGCTCGCGTTATACAAGGTGTTCACAATTTCGCAAAATCGAAAAAATCCCGTAATTTTTAAATGGAACACCCTGTATATTTTTAGCTCATTGAAAAGCCCTTTTACTACACTTTCTATTGATACCTCATTTGATGCACCTAGGATGGATCATTTGCTAATTATTTCTTTTTAGATTTGAATTAATGAAAAATGCTTGTATTTTTAGTAGCTAATTTGCGCTTTTAAACTTTCTGTAAGATCGGATATTCAACAAATTATCCATAAATGGTCTATAACAAGAAGAAATCCCATTAAGTACGAGAAACAGTTGATTTTCACTCAGCGGTGAAAGCAAACATTAAGTGAATATAAAGTAATATAGCATTTTCAATAGATTCACTGCTGATCAAGTTATCTGGTGTCAGTTTTAAGCTTGTATACTTAATAACCAAGTTGTCAAAAATTTCGTTCCACCTTACACAGTATTTCGTTCAATCTTTAAAAGAAATTGATATAATGACAAATTTTAGTATTCAAGAAATGGTGAATATGATATTTATTCATGGGGAGTGTACAAGAAATTGTCTCCTAGCAAGTAGAGTATATGCAGAGAGATTTCCAAACCTTGAAAGAAAGCCAAGACCGGAAGCATTTGAAAGTTTATTAGAGAGATTTACAGAAACTGGTAGTGTAACCTACAAGAAGAGAGAAATAAATAAGCCGGTAATCAATGAAAAAAGCGAATTGGCCGTATTATTAACAATACAGGAAAATCCACAAATGTATAAGTATAGACGTTATTTCAAAGGTATCAGCTATTGAAGATAGGAGCGTACGAAGAATTTTAAGAAGTTTATGTGGAAGTTCCTACAACAAGGGAAAATATGATAGAACGCTTTAGAAATGTTCGCCAAGAAACATTACAGCATGTTCAACAGAATTTCACCAGGCGGCTTCATTAATGTATTAAGAGACATGGAAGGACATTTGAAAGTTTTCTTTGATTTATTTGCATTTACTATTTACATTTACTTTATTTTTAACAAATTATTATAAAAACACACTTGGCTATTTCACAATTTTTTATTAGATCTATGTCTAACATATGTTTCGGCTGTTATGCCATTGTCAAAGAGTATCTTAAAACTAACTTACAATACGTGTCCTTTTAACTTTTATACCTATATTTTAGTGCTAGGGTGCTGGTTGGGACATATTTACAATCACGTCTATTATGGGAGTGTTAACAAATTCTAACTGTGTATTCGTAATTATTCTATTTTGTTAACACTCCCATAATAGACGTGATTGTAAATATGTCCCAACCAGCACCCTAGCACTAAAATATAGGTATAAAAGTTAAAAGGACACGTATTGTAATTTAGTTTTAAGATACTCTTTGACAATGGCATAACAGCCGAAACATATGTTAGACATAGATCTAATAAAAAATTGTGAAATAGCCAAGTGTGTTTTTATAATAATTTGTTAATTACAAAATGTTTCACCAAGAAGTGTCTGCTACATCAATTAATGAAATACTTTATTTTTATTTACTATGCTACTACTTTTGTTAATTAAATTTGATGTTGTTGTTAATAATTAGTATTTATTTAAAATAGTGCAAACTTTTAATACTACTCGTACTTGATTGTTTCCTACATGCTTTCGATTTATGTTAAGCTAATTAGGTATGTATTGTTTTATATTAGGTATTCGTAAAATGGTTGGTTTTACAAAATTCTTTAAAATACAAATTAATTAGTGCAAATTTTTTATTAAACTAACACCAAATAACTTAATCGGCAGTGAATCTATTGAAAATGCTATATTATTTTATATTGATTTAATGTTTGCTTTCACCGCTGAGTGAAAATCAACTGTTTCTCATACTTAATGGGTTTCTTCTTGTTATAGACCATTTATGGATAATTTTTTGAATATCCGATCTTACAGAAGGTTTAAAAGCGCAAATTAGCTACTAAAAATACAAGCATTTTTCATTAATTAAAATCAAAAAAGAAATAATTAGCAAATGATCCATACTAGGTGCGTCAAATGAGATATCAATAGAAAGCGTAGTAAAAGGGCTTTTCAATGAGCTAAAAATATACAGGGTGTTCCATTTAAAAATTACGAGATTTCTTCGGTTTTGCGAAATTGTGAACACCTGTATAACGCGAGCAGTTGCAGGATTTATTTCATGTAGCAAGGAAAGTGCATACTAGTAGAAAATATTCTATTCTATTGGTTTCGGATCTTTTGATTTTCCTTATGCAGAATAGCCTACTGAATTGTATCAATTTATCAAGTAAAGTAATTATTTACACAGAAACTATCAACTTTAGACCCATACAACATTATATCGATGTAACCAGCTTTCAAGCGCGGATCATTTTATATATTAATATACAGGGTGTTCCATTTAAAAAAATGCAACTTTAGTCTGGCATTTCCATCTGGAACACCCTGTATAAAACAAAATATTTTTAGAACGTGCGCTTGATGGTACGGAAGGATATCCGATGACTAAATATTTGACTAACTTTCAAATACGCGTGTAATCTTCCGCCACCGCTTCGTTGCCGGACCCTGTATGTTAGAGTGATCTCCTTTCTGACTATATGTCCTTACTCTAAATAAACAAGAGTGTTGAAAGTGTGTAACGTACCTTGCGAATGCTTGTGTATGTAAGTTATGTCGGGCGAGATCATGTTTGGATATAACATGAATTAAACACGAGCCCGCGCCTTGAATTAGATAAAAGGTACACTGCTTTGCTTAATTGGGTTATCACAACCGTATCTCCGAAACTAAACCATCTAGGACGGTCATTCCGACGTCCACGGATGCGGATCGACGCGCCGAATCGATTGCTGGAAACCAGAACGCTCTACGACGTCCGGTTTCGGAGTTATGCCTGAAAACCCGAAATTTTCCCGGAAAATCCGGAAATTTTGCGAAAGTTCGGTCCGCTGTAGCGACCAAACGGATCGCCCTATTGGGACGTTCTTGGGCTCGTTTTAATCGTTTCGACAAACACTTTAATTCGCCGCAAAGTTCACGTCGATCGGACAATAAATGAAGAGAGTTACGGCTTTTTGAAAATTTCGCAATTTTTTTTAACCTCAGGCGGTAGAAATTTGAAAATTTCAAAAAATCAAAAAGTGTCGATTTTCGGCGTTCCGATACTTTTACTTCATGTATTTTGGGCTGCTGATTCCGATAAACACAACCGCGCCCGCCTATCTCTTTTAGTTTTTGAGATATTCGCGAAAAACTGTGGGCACCTCGAAAACGCCAAATTTCGGCGCCCCAACGTTTGTACAGTCTTCTTTAGCGCCTTAGAAAACCCCGGAGTTGTTTTTGAGTCGAAATTCGAAAAAAAAAATGTTCGAACTCGCGAAAATGGCGCTAAAATTGAAATTGCGATTTTGGGCCACTACCGTATCTCCGAAACTAAACCATCCAGGACGGTCATTCCGACGTCCACGGATGCGGATCGACGCGCCGAATCGATTGCTGTAAACCAGAACGCTCTACGACGTCCGGTTTCGGAGTTATGTCTGAAAACCCGAAATTTTCCCGGAAAATCCGGAAATTTTGCGAAAGTTCCGTCCGCTGTAGCGACCAAACGGATCGCCCTATTGGGACGTTCTTGGGCTTGTTTTAATCGTTTCGACAAACACCTTAATTCGCCGCAAAGTTCACGTCGATCGGACAATGAATGAAGGGAGTTACGGCGTTTTGAAAATTTCGCATTTTTTTTTAACCTCAGGCGGTAGATATTTGAAAATTTCAAAAATTCAAAGTGTCGATTTTCAGCGTTCCGATACTTTTACCTTATGTGGTTTGTGCTGCTGATTCCGATAAACACAACCGTGCCCGCCTATCTCTTTTAGTTTTTGAGATATTTGCGAAAAATTGTGGGCACCTCGAAAACGCCAAATTTCGGCGCCCCAACGTTTGTACAGTCTACTTTAGCACCATAGAAAACCCCGGAGTTGTTTTTGAGTCGAAATTCGAAAAAAAAAATTTTCGAACTCGCGAAAATGGCACTAAAATTGAAATTGCGATTTTGGGCCACCACCGTATCTCCGAAACTAAACCATCCAGGACGGTCATTCCGACGTCCACGGATGCGGATCGACGCGCCGAATCGATTGCGGGAAACCAGAACACTCTACGACGTCCGGTTTTGGAGTTATGCCTGAAAACCCGAAATTTTCCCGGAAAAATCCGGAAATTTTGCGAAAGTTCCGGCCGCTGTAGCGACCAAACGGATCGCCTTATTTGGACGTTCTTGGGCTCGTTTTAATCGTTTCGACGAACCTTTTAATTCGCCGCAAAGTTCATGTCGATCGGGCAATAAATGAGGGAGTTACGGCGTTTTGAAAATTTCGCAATTTTTTTTAACCTCAGGCGGTAGAAATTTGAAAATGTCAAAAAATCAAAAAGTGTCGATTTTCGGCGTTCCGATACTTTTACTTTATGTATTTTGGGCTGCTGATTCCGATAAACACAACCGCGCCCGCCTATCTCTTTTAGTTTTTGAGATATTCGCGAAAAACTGTGGGCACCTCGAAAACGCTAAATTTCCCCGGAAAAAAACCCCGGAGTTGTTTTTGAGCCGAAATTCGAAAAAAAAAATTTCGAACTCGCGAAAATGGCACTAAAATTGAAATTGCGATTTTGGGCCACCACCGTATCTCCGAAACTAAACCATCCAGGACGGTCATTCCGACGTCCACGGATGCGGAACGACGCGCCGAATCGATTGCTGGAAACCAGAACACTACGACGTCCGGTTTTGGAGTTATGCCTGAAAAACCGAAATTTTCCCGGAAAAATCCGGAAATTTTCCGAAAGTTCCGGCCGCTGTAGCGACCAAACGGATCGCCTTATTTGGACGTTCTTGGGCTCGTTTTAATCGTTTCGACGAACCCTTTAATTCGCCGCAAAGTTCATGTCGATCGGACAATAAATGAGGGAGTTACGGCGTTTTGAAAATTTCGCAATTTTTTTTAACCTCAGGCGGTAGAAATTTGAAAATGTCAAAAAATCAAAAAGTGTCGATTTTCGGCGTTCCGATACTTTCACTTTATGTATTTTGGGCTGCTGATTCCGATAAACACAACCGCGCCCGCCTATCTCTTTTAGTTTTTGAGATATTTGCGAAAAACTGTGGGCACCTCGAAAACGCCAAATTTCGGCGCCCCAACGTTTTTACAGTCTTCTATAGCGTCTTAGAAAACCCCGCAGTGGTTTTTGAGTCGAAATTCGAAAAAAAATATTTTTCGAACTCGCGAAAATGGCACTAAAATTGAAATTGCGATTTTGGGCCATCACAATATCTCCGAAACTAAACCATCCAGGACGGTCATTCCGACGTCCAAGGATGCGGATCGACGCTCCGAATCGATTGCTGGAAACCAGAACGCTCTACGACGTCTGGTTTCGGAGTTATGCCTGAAAACCCGAAATTTTCCCGGAAAAATCCGGAAATTTTCCGAAAGTTCCGGCCGCTGTAGCGACCAAACGGATCGCCTTATTTGGACGTTCTTGGGCTCGTTTTAATCGTTTCGACGAACCCTTTAATTCGCCGCAAAGTTCATGTCGATCGGACAATAAATGAGGGAGTTACGGCGTTTTGAAAATTTCGCAATTTTTTTTAACCTCAGGCGGTAGAAATTTGAAAATGTCAAAAAATCAAAAAGTGTCGATTTTCGGCGTTCCGATACTTTTACTTTATGTATTTTGGGCTGCTGATTCCGATAAACACAACCGCGCCCGCCTATCTCTTTTAGTTTTTGAGATATTTGCGAAAAACTGTGGGCACCTCGAAAACGCCAAATTTCGGCGCCCCAACGTTTTTACAGTCTTCTATAGCGTCTTAGAAAACTCCGCAGTGGTTTTTGAGTCGAAATTCGAAAAAAAATATTTTTCGAACTCGCGAAAATGGCACTAAAATTGAAATTGCGATTTTGGGCCATCACAATATCTCCGAAACTAAACCATCCAGGACGGTCATTCCGACGTCCAAGGATGCGGATCGACGCTCCGAATCGATTGCTGGAAACCAGAACGCTCTACGACGTCTGGTTTCGGAGTTATGCCTGAAAACCCGAAATTTTCCCGGAAAAATCCGGAAATTTTCCGAAAGTTCCGGCCGCTGTAGCGACCAAACGGATCGCCTTATTTGGACGTTCTTGGACTCGTTTTAATCGTTTCGACGAACCCTTTAATTCGCCGCAAAGTTCATGTCGATCGGACAATAAATGAGGGAGTTACGGCGTTTTGAAAATTTCGCAATTTTTTTTAACCTCAGGCGGTAGAAATTTGAAAATTTCAAAAAATCAAAAAGTGTCGATTTTCGGCGCTCCGATACTTTTACTTTGTGTATTTTGGGCTGCTGATTCCGATAAACACAACCGCGCCCGCCTATCTCTTTTAGTTTTTGAGATATTCGCGAAAAACTGTGGGCACCTCGAAAACGCCAAATTTCGGCGCCCCAACGTTTTTACAGTCTTCTATAGCGTCTTAGAAAACCCCGCAGTGGTTTTTGAGTCGAAATTCGAAAAAAAATATTTTTCGAACTCGCGAAAATGGCACTAAAATTGAAATTGCGATTTTGGGCCATCACAATATCTCCGAAACTAAACCATCCAGGACGGTCATTCCGACGTCCAAGGATGCGGATCGACGCTCCGAATCGATTGCTGGAAACCAGAACGCTCTACGACGTCTGGTTTCGGAGTTATGCCTGAAAAACCGAAATTTTCCCGGAAAAATCCGGAAATTTTCCGAAAGTTCCGGCCGCTGTAGCGACCAAACGGATCGCCCTATTGGGACGTTCTTGGGCTCGTTTTAATCGTTTCGACAAACACTTTAATTCTCCCCAAAGTTCACGTTGATCGGATAATAAATGAGGGAGTTACGGCGTTTTGAAAATTTCGCAATTTTTTTTAACCTCAGGCGGTAGAAATTTGAAAATTTCAAAAAATTAAAAAGTGTCTATTTACGGGGTTCCGATACTTTTACTTTATGTATTTTTAGCTGCTGATTCCGATAAACACAACCGCGCCCGCCTATCTCTTTTAGTTTTTGAGATATTCGCGAAAAACTGTGGGCACCTCGAAAACGCCAAATTTCGGCGCCCCAACGTCTGTACAGTCTTCTTTAGGGCCTTAGAAAACCCCGGAGTGGTTTTTGAGTCGAAATTCGAAAAAAAATATTTTTCGAACTCGCGAAAATGGCACTAAAATTGAAATTGCGATTTTGGGTCACCACCGTATCTCCGAAACTAAACCATCCAGCACGGTCATTCCCACCTCCAAGGATGCGGATCGAAGCGCCGAATCGATTGCTGGAAACCAGAACGCTCTACGACGTCTGGTTTCGGAGTTATGCCTGAAAAACCGAAATTTTCCCGGAAAAATCCGGAAATTTTCCGAAAGTTCCGGCCGCTGTAGCGACCAAACGGATCGCCCTATTGTGACGTTCTTGGGCTCGCTTTAATCGTTTCGACGAACACTTTAATTCTCCGCAAAGTTCACGTTGATCGGACAATAAATGAGGGAGTTACGGCGTTTTGAAAATTCGCAATTTTTTTAACCTCAGGCGGTAGAAATTTGAAAATTTCAAAAAATTAAAAAGTGTCTATTTACGGGGTTCCGATACTTTTACTTTATGTATTTTGGGCTGCTGATTCCGATAAACACAACCGCGCCCGCCTATCTCTTTTAGTTTTTGAGATATTCGCGAAAAACTGTGGGCACCTCGAAAACGCCAAATTTCGGCGCCCCAACGTTTTTACAGTCTGCTATAGCGTCTTAGAAAACCCCGCAGTGGTTTTTGAGTCGAAATTCGAAAAAAAATATTTTTCGAACTCGCGAAAATGATTCTAAAATTGAAATTGCGATTTTGGGCCACCACAATATCTCCGAAACTAAACCATCCAGGACGGTCATTCCGACGTCCAAGGATGCGGATCGACGCTCCGAATCGATTGCTGGAAACCAGAACGCTCTACGACGTCTGGTTTCGGAGTTATGCCTGAAAAACCGAAATTTTCCCGGAAAAATCAGGAAATTTTCCGAAAGTTCCGGCCGCTGTAGCGACCAAACGGATCGCCCTATTGGGACGTTCTTGGGCTCGTTTTAATCGTTTGGACAAACACTTTAATTCTCCCCAAAGTTCACGTTGATCGGACAATAAATGAGGTAGTTACGGCGTTTTGAAAATTTCGCAATTTTTTTAACCTCAGGCGGTAGAAATTTGAAAATTTCAAAAAATCAAAAAGTGTCGATTTACGGCGTTCCGATACTTTTACTTTATGTATTTTGGGCTGCTGATTCCGATAAACACAACCGCGCCCGCCTATCTCTTTTAGTTTGTGAGATATTCGCGAAAAACTGTGGGCACCTCGAAAACGAAAAATTTCGGCGCCCCAACGTTTGTACAGTCTTCTTAAGCGCCTTAGAAAACCCCGGAGTTGTTTTTGAGTCGAAATTCTAAAAAAAAAATTTCGAACTCTCGAAAATGGCACTAAAATTGAAATTGAAATTTTGGCTCACCACCGTATCTCCGAAACTAAACCATCCAGGACTATCATTCCGACCTCTAAGGATGCGGATCGACGCGCCGAATCGATTGCTGGAAACCAGAACGCTCTACGACGTCTGACTTCGGTGTTATGCCTGAAAACCCGAAATTTTTCCGGAAAAATCCGGAAATTTTCCGAAAGTTCCGGCCGCTGTAGCGACCAAACGGATCGCCCTATTGGGACGTTCTTGGGCTCGTTTTAATCGTTTCGACGAACACTTTAATTCTCCGCAAAGTTCACGTCGATCGGACAATAAATGAGGGAGTTACGGCGTTTTGAAAATTTCGCAATTTTTTTAACCTCAGGCGGTAGAAATTTGAAAATTTCAAAAAATCAAAAAGTGTCGATTTTCGGCGTTCCGATACTTTTACTTCATGTATTTTGGGCTGCTGATTCCGATAAACACAACCGCGCCCGCCTATCTCTTTTAGTTTTTGAGATATTCGCGAAAAACTGTGGGCACCTCTAAAACGCCAAATTTCGGCGCCCCAACGTTTTTACAGTCTTCTGTAGCGCCTTAGAAAACCCCGGAGTTGTTTTTGAGTCGAAATTCGAAAAAAAAAATTTTCGAACTCGCGAAAATGGCGCTAAAATTGAAATTGCGATTTTGGGCCACCACCGTATCTCCGAAACGAAACCATCCAGGACGGTCATTCCGACGTCCACGGATGCGGATCGACGCGCCGAATCGATTGCTGTGAACCAGAACGCTCTACGACGTCCGGTTTCGGAGTTATGCCTGAAAACCCGAAATTTTCCCGGAAAAATCCGGAAATTTTGCGAAAGTTCCGGCCGCGGTAGCGATCAAACGGATCGCCTTATTTGGACGTTCTTGGGCTCGTTTTAATCGTTTCGACAAACCCTTTAATTCGCCGCAAAGTTCACGTCGATCGGACAATAAATGAGGGAGTTAGGCGTTTTGAAAATTTCGCAATTTTTTTTAACCTCAGGCGGTAGAAATTTGAAAATTTCAAAAAATCAAAAAGTGTCGATTTTCGGCGTTCCGATACTTTTACTTTATGTATTTTGGGCTGCTGATTCCGATAAACACACCCGCGCCCGCCAATCTCTTTTAGTTTTTGAGATATTCGCGAAAAACTGTGGGCACCTCGAAAACGCCAAATTTCGGCGCACCAACGTTCGTACAGTCTTCTTTAGCGCCTTAGGAAACCCCGGAGTTGTTTTTGAGTCGAAATTCGAAAAAAAAAATTTTCGAACTCGCGAAAATGGCACTAAAATTGAAATTGCGATTTTGGGCCACCACCGTATCTCCGAAACTAAACCATCCAGGACGGTCATTCCGACGTCCACGGATGCGGAGCCGAATCGATTTCTGTAAACCAGAACGCTCTACGACGTCCGGTTTCGGAGTTATGCCTGAAAACCCGAAATTTTCCGGGAAAAATCCGGAAATTTTGCGAAAGTTCCGGCCGCTGTAGCGACCAAACGGATCGCCCTATTCGGACGTTCTTGGGCTCGTTTTAATCGTTTCGACAAACACTTTAATTCGCCGCAAAGTTCACGTCGATCGGACAATAAATGAGGGAGTTACGGCGTTTTGAAAATTTCGCAATTTTTTTTAACCTCAGGCGGTAGAAATTTGAAAATGTCAAAAAATCAAAAAGTGTCGATTTTCGGCGTTCCGATACTTTTTACTTTATGTATTTTGGGCTGCTGATTCCGATAAACACAACCGCGCCCGCCTATCTCTTTTAGTTTTTGAGATATTTGCGAAAAACTGTGGGCACCTCGAAAACGCCAAATTTCGGCGCCCCAACGTTTGTACAGTCTTCTTTAGCACCTTAGAAAACCCCGGAGTTGTTTTTGAGTCGAAATTCGAAAAAAAAAAAATTTTCGAACTCGCGAAAATGGCACTAAAATTGAAATTGCGATTTTGGGTCACCACCGTATCGCCTAAACTAAACCATCCAGGACGGTCATACCGACGTCCACGGATGCGGATCGACGCGCCGAATCGATTGCTGGAAACCAGAACGCTCTACGACGTCCGGTTTTCGGGAGTTATGCCTGAAAACCCGAAATTTTCCCGGAAAAAATCCGGAAATTTTGCGAAAGTTCCGGCCGCTGTAGCGACCAAACGGCTCGCCTTATTTGGACGTTCTTGGGCTCGTTTTAATCGTTTCGACGAACACTTTTATTCGCCGCAAAGTTCACGTCGATCGAACAATAAATGAGGGAGTTACGGGCGTTTTGAAAATTTCGCAATTTTTTTTTAACCTCAGGCGGTAGAAATTTGAAAATTTCAAAAAATCAAAAAGTGTCTATTTTCGGCGCTCCGATACTTTTACTTTATGTATTTTGGGCTGCTGATTCCGATAAACACAACCGCGCCCGCCTATCTCTTTTAGTTTTTGAGATATTCGCGAAAAAACTGTGGGCACCTCGAAAACGCCAAATTTCGGCGCCCCAACGTTTGTACAGTCTTCTTTAGCGCCTTAGAAAACCACGGAGTTGTTTTTGAGTCGAAATTCTAAAAAAAAAAAAATTTAACTCGTGAAAATGGCGCTAAAATTGAAATTGCGATTTTGGGCCACCACCGTATCTCAAACTAAACCATCCAGGACGGTCATTCCGACGTCCACGGATGCGGATCGACGCGCCGAATCGATTGCTGTAAACCAGAACGCTCTACGACGTCCGGTTTCGGAGTTATGCCTGAAAACCCGAAATTTTCCCTTAAAATCCGTAAATTTTGCGAAAGTTCCGGCCGCTGTAGCGACCAAACGGATCGCTCTATTGGGACGTTCTTGGGCTCGTTTTAATCGTTTCGACGAACACTTTACTTTAATTCGCCGCAAAGTTCACGTCGATCGGACAATAAATGAGGGAGTTACGGCGTTTTGAAAATTTCGCCATTTTTTTTAACCTCAGGCGGTAGAAATTTGAAAATTTCAAAAAATCAAAAAGTGTCTATTTACGGCGTTCCGATACTTTTACTTTATGTATTTTGGGCTGCTGATTCCGATAAACACAACCGCGCCCGCCTATCTCTTTTAGTTTTTGAGATATTCGCGAAAAACTGTGGGCACCTCGAAAACGCCAAATTTCGGCGCCCCAACGTTTGTACAGTCTTCTTTAGCACCTTAGAAAACCCCGGAGTTGTTTTTGAGTCGAAATTCGAAAAAAAAAAATTTTCGAACTCGCGAAAATGGCACTAAAATTGAAATTGCGATTTTGGGTCACCACCGTATCGCCTAAACTAAACCATCCAGGACGGTCATACCGACGTCCACGGATGCGGATCGACGCGCCGAATCGATTGCTGGAAACCAGAACGCTCTACGACGTCCGGTTTCGGAGTTATGCCTGAAAACCCGAAATTTTCCCGGAAAAATCCGGAAATTTTGCGAAAGTTCCGGCCGCTGTAGCGACCAAACGGCTCGCCTTATTTGGACGTTCTTGGGCTCGTTTTAATCGTTTCGACGAACACTTTTATTCGCCGCAAAGTTCACGTCGATCGAACAATAAATGAGGGAGTTACGGCGTTTTGAAAATTTCGCAATTTTTTTTAACCTAAGGCGGTAGAAATTTGAAAATTTCAAAAATCAAAAAGTGTCTATTTTCGGCGCTCCGATACTTTTACTTTATGTATTTTGGGCTGCTGATTCCGATAAACACAACCGCGCCCGCCTATCTCTTTTAGTTTTTGAGATATTCGCGAAAAACTGTGGGCACCTCGAAAACGCCAAATTTCGGCGCCCCAACGTTTGTACAGTCTTCTTTAGCGCCTTAGAAAACCACGGAGTTGTTTTTGAGTCGAAATTCTAAAAAAAAAAAAATTTAACTCGTGAAAATGGCGCTAAAATTGAAATTGCGATTTTGGGCCACCACCGTATCTCCGAAACTAAACCATCCAGGACGGTCATTCCGACGTCCACGGATGCGGATCGACGCGCCGAATCGATTGCTGTAAACCAGAACGCTCTACGACGTCCGGTTTCGGAGTTATGCCTGAAAACCCGAAATTTTCCCTTAAAATCCGTAAATTTTGCGAAAGTTCCGGCCGCTGTAGCGACCAAACGGATCGCTCTATTGGGACGTTCTTGGGCTCGTTTTAATCGTTTCGACGAACACTTTAATTCGCCGCAAAGTTCACGTCGATCGGACAATAAATGAGGGAGTTACGGCGTTTTGAAAATTTCGCCATTTTTTTTAACCTCAGGCGGTAGAAATTTGAAAATTTCAAAAAATCAAAAAGTGTCTATTTACGGCGTTCCGATACTTTTACTTTATGTATTTTGGGCTGCTGATTCCGATAAACACAACCGCGCCCGCCTATCTCTTTTAGTTTTTGAGATATTCGCGAAAAACTGTGGGCACCTCGAAACGCCAAATTTCGGCGCCCCAACGTTTGTACAGTCTTCTTTAGTGCCTTAGAAAACCACGGAGTTGTTTTTGAGTCGAAATTCTAAAAAAAAAAATTTTTAACTCGCGAAAATGGCGCTAAAATTGAAATTGCGATTTTGGGCCACCACCGTATCTCCGAAACTAAACCATCCAGGACGGTCATTCCGACGTCCACGGATGCGGATCGACGCGCCGAATCGATTTCTGTAAACCAGAACGCTCTACGACGTCCGGTTTCGGAGTTATGCCTGAAAACCCGAAATTTTCCGGGAAAAATCCGGAAATTTTGCGAAAGTTCCGGCCGCTGTAGCGACCAAACGGATCGCCCTATTCGGACGTTCTTGGGCTCGTTTTAATCGTTTCGACAAACACTTTAATTCGCCGCAAAGTTCACGTCGATCGGACAATAAATGAGGGAGTTACGGCGTTTTGAAAATTTCGCAATTTTTTTTTAACCTCAGGCGGTAGAAATTTGAAAATGTCAAAAAATCAAAAAGTGTCGATTTTCGGCGTTCCGATACTTTTACTTTATGTATTTTGGGCTGCTGATTCCGATAAACACAACCGCGCCCGCCTATCTCTTTTAGTTTTTGAGATATTTGCGAAAAACTGTGGGCACCTCGAAAACGCCAAATTTCGGCGCCCCAACGTTTGTTGAGTCTTCTTTAGCGCCTTAGAAAGCCCCGGAGTTGTTTTTGAGTCGAAATTCGAAAAAAAAACATTTTCGAACTCGCGAAAATGGCACTAAAATTGAAATTGCGATTTTGGGCCATCACCGTATCTCCGAAACTAAACCATCCAGGACGGTCATTCCGACGTCCACGGATGTGGATCGACGCGCCGAATCGATTGCTGTAAACCAGAACGCTCTACGACGTCCGGTTTCAGAGTTATGCCTGAAAACCCGAAATTTTCCGGGAAAAATCCGGAAATTTTGCGAAAGTTCCGGCCGCTGTAGCGACCAAACGGATCGCCCTATTCGGAAGTTCTTGGGCTCGTTTTAATCGTTTCGACAAACACTTTAATTCGTCGCAAAGTTCACGTTGATCGGACAATAAATGAGGGAGTTACGCCGTTTTGAAAATTCGCAATTTTTTTAACCTCAGGCGGTAGAAATTTGAAAATTTCAAAAAATTAAAAAGTGTGTATTTACGGGGTTCCGATACTTTTACTTTATGTATTTTGGGCTGCTGATTCCGATAAACACAACCGCGCCCGCCTATCTCTTTTAGTTTTTGAGATATTCGCGAAAAACTGTGGGCAACTCGAAAACGCCAAATTTCGGCGCCCCAACGTTTTTACAGTCTGCTATAGCGTCTTAGAAAACCCCGCAGTGGTTTTTGAGTCGAAATTCGAAAAAAAATATTTTTCGAACTCGCGAAAATGATTCTAAAATTGAAATTGCGATTTTGGGCCACCACAATATCTCCGAAACTAAACCATCCAGGACGGTCATTCCGACGTCCAAGGATGCGGATCGACGCTCCGAATCGATTGCTGGAAACCAGAACGCTCTACGACGTCTGGTTTCGGAGTTATGCCTGAAAAACCGAAATTTTCCCGGAAAAATCAGGAAATTTTCCGAAAGTTCCGGCCGCTGTAGCGACCAAACGGATCGCCCTATTGGGACGTTCTTGGGCTCGTTTTAATCGTTTCGACAAACACTTTAATTCTCCCCAAAGTTCACGTTGATCGGACAATAAATGAGGTAGTTACGGCGTTTTGAAAATTTCGCAATTTTTTTAACCTCAGGCGGTAGAAATTTGAAAACTTCAAAAAATCAAAAAGTGTCGATTTACGGCGTTCCGATACTTTTACTTTATGTATTTTGGGCTGCTGATTCCGATAAACACAACCGCGCCCGCCTATCTCTTTTAGTTTGTGAGATATTCGCGAAAAACTGTGGGCACCTCGAAAACGAAAAATTTCGGCGCCCCAACGTTTGTACAGTCTTCTTAAGCGCCTTAGAAAACCCCGGAGTTGTTTTTGAGTCGAAATTCTAAAAAAAAAATTTCGAACTCGAAAATGGCACTAAAATTGAAATTGAAATTTTGGTTCACCACCGTATCTCCGAAACTAAACCATCCAGGACTATCATTCCGACCTCTAAGGATGCGGATCGACGCGCCGAATCGATTGCTGGAAACCAGAACGCTCTACGACGTCTGACTTCGGTGTTATGCCTGAAAACCCGAAATTTTTCCGGAAAAATCCGGAAATTTTCCGAAAGTTCCGGCCGCTGTAGCGACCAAACGGATCGCCCTATTGGGACGTTCTTGGGCTCGTTTTAATCGTTTCGACGAACACTTTAATTCTCCGCAAAGTTCACGTCGATCGGACAATAAATGAGGGAGTTTCGGCGTTTTGAAAATTTCGCAATTTTTTTTAACCTCAGGCGGTAGAAATTTGAAAATTTCAAAAAATCAAAAAGTGTCGATTTACGGCGTTCCGATACTTTTACTTTATGTATTTTGTGCTGCTGATTCCGATAAACACAACCGCGACCGTCTATCTCTTTTAGTTTTTGAGATATTCGCGAAAAACTGTGGGCACCTCGAAAACGCCAAATTTCGGCGCCCCAACGTTTTTACAGTCTTCTGTAGCGTCTTAGAAAACCCCGCAGTGGTTTTTGAGTCGAAATTCGAAAAAAAAAAATCGAACTCGCGAAAATGGCACTAAAATTGAAATTGCGATGTTGGGCCACCACCGTATCTCCGAAACTAAACCATCCAGGACTGTCATTCCGACGTCCACGGATGCGGATCGACGCGCCGAATCGATTACTGGAAACCAGAACGCTCTACGACGTCTAATTTCGGAGTTATGCCTGAAAAAACCGAAATTTTCCCGGAAAAATCCGGAAATTTTGCGAAAGTTCCGGCCGCTGTAGCGACCAAACGGATCGCCCTGTTGGGACGTTCTTGGGCTCCTTTTAATCGTTTCGACGAACACTTTAATTCTCCGCAAAGTTCACGTCGATCGGACAATAAATGAGGGAGTTACGGCGTTTCGAAAATTTCGCAATTTTTTTTAACCTCAGGCGGTAGAAATTTGAAAATTTAAAAAAATCAAAAAGTGGCGATTTTCGGCGCTCCGATACTTTTACTTTATGTATTTTGGGCTGCTGATTTCGATAAACACAACCGCGCCCGCCTATCTCTTTTAGTTTTTGAGATATTCGCGAAAAACACTTTAATTCTCCGCAAAGTTCACGTCGATCGGACAATAAATGAGGGAGTTACGGCGTTTTGAAAATTTCGCAATTTTTTTAACCTCAGGCGGTAGAAATTTGAAAATTTCAAAAAATCAAAAAGTGTCGATTTTCGGCGTTCCGATACTTTTACTTCATGTATTTTGGGCTGCTGATTCCGATAAACACAACCGCGCCCGCCTATCTCTTTTAGTTTTTGAGATATTCGCGAAAAACTGTGGGCACCTCTAAAACGCCAAATTTCGGCGCCCCAACGTTTGTACAGTCTTCTTTAGCGCCTTAGAAAACCCCGGAGTTGTTTTTGAGTCGAAATTCGAAAAAAAAAAATTTTCGAACTCGCGAAAATGGCACTAAAATTGAAATTGCGATTTTGGGCCACCACCGTATCTCCGAAACTAAACCATCCAGGACGGTCATTCCGACGTCCACGGATGCGGATCGACGCGCCGAATCGATTGCTGTGAACCAGAACGCTCTACGACGTCCGGTTTCGGAGTTATGCCTGAAAACCCGAAATTTTCCCGGAAAAATCCGGAAATTTTGCGAAAGTTCCGGCCGCGGTAGCGATCAAACGGATCGCCTTATTTGGACGTTCTTGGGCTCGTTTTAATCGTTTCGACAAACCCTTTAATTCGCCGCAAAGTTCACGTCGATCGGACAATAAATGAGGGAGTTAGGCGTTTTGAAAATTTCGCAATTTTTTTTAACCTCAGGCGGTAGAAATTTGAAAATTTCAAAAAATCAAAAAGTGTCGATTTTCGGCGTTCCGATACTTTTACTTTATGTATTTTGGGCTGCTGATTCCGATAAACACACCCGCGCCCGCCAATCTCTTTTAGTTTTTGAGATATTCGCGAAAAACTGTGGGCACCTCGAAAACGCCAAATTTCGGCGCACCAACGTTCGTACAGTCTTCTTTAGCGCCTTAGGAAACCCCGGAGTTGTTTTTGAGTCGAAATTCGAAAAAAAAAAATTTTCGAACTCGCGAAAATGGCACTAAAATTGAAATTGCGATTTTGGGCCACCACCGTATCTCCGAAACTAAACCATCCAGGACGGTCATTCCGACGTCCACGGATGCGGATCGACGCGCCGAATCGATTGCTGGAAACCAGAACACTCTACGACGTCCGGTTTTGGAGTTATACCTGAAAACCCGAAATTTTCCCGGAAAAATTCGGAAATTTTGCGAAAGTTCCGGCCGCTGTAGCGACCAAACGGATCGCCTTATTTGGACGTTCTTGGGCTCGTTTTAATCGTTTCGACGAACCCTTTAATTCGACGCAAAGTTCACGTCGATCGGACAATAAATGAGGGAGTTACGGCGTTTTGAAAATTTCGCAATTTTTTTTAACCTCAGGCGGTAGAAATTTGAAAATTTCAAAAATTCAAAAAGTGTTGATTTTCAGCGTTCCGATACTTTTACTTTATGTGGTTTGTGCTGCTGATTCCGATAAACACAACCGCGCCCGCCAATCTCTTTTAGTTTTTGAGATATTTGCGAAAAACTGTGGGCACCTCGAAAACGCCAAATTTCGGCGCCCCAACGTTTGTACAGTCTTCTTTAGCACCTTAGAAAACCCCGGAGTTGTTTTTGAGTCGAAATTCGAAAAAAAAAAAATTTTCGAACTCGCGAAAATGGCACTAAAATTGAAATTGCGATTTTGGGTCACCACCGTATCGCCTAAACTAAACCATCCAGGACGGTCATACCGACGTCCACGGATGCGGATCGACGCGCCGAATCGATTGCTGGAAACCAGAACGCTCTACGACGTCCGGTTTCGGAGTTATGCCTGAAAACCCGAAATTTTCCCGGAAAAATCCGGAAATTTTGCGAAAGTTCCGGCCGCTGTAGCGACCAAACGGCTCGCCTTATTTGGACGTTCTTGGGCTCGTTTTAATCGTTTCGACGAACACTTTTATTCGCCGCAAAGTTCACGTCGATCGAACAATAAATGAGGGAGTTACGGCGTTTTGAAAATTTCGCAATTTTTTTTAACCTCAGGCGGTAGAAATTTGAAAATTTCAAAAAATCAAAAAGTGTCTATTTTCGGCGCTCCGATACTTTTACTTTATGTATTTTGGGCTGCTGATTCCGATAAACACAACCGCGCCCGCCTATCTCTTTTAGTTTTTGAGATATTCGCGAAAAACTGTGGGCACCTCGAAAACGCCAAATTTCGGCGCCCCAACGTTTGTACAGTCTTCTTTAGCGCCTTAGAAAACCACGGAGTTGTTTTTGAGTCGAAATTCTAAAAAAAAAAAAATTTAACTCGTGAAAATGGCGCTAAAATTGAAATTGCGATTTTGGGCCACCACCGTATCTCCGAAACTAAACCATCCAGGACGGTCATTCCGACGTCCACGGATGCGGATCGACGCGCCGAATCGATTGCTGTAAACCAGAACGCTCTACGACGTCCGGTTTCGGAGTTATGCCTGAAAACTCGAAATTTTCCCTTAAAATCCGTAAATTTTGCGAAAGTTCCGGCCGCTGTAGCGACCAAACGGATCGCTCTATTGGGACGTTCTTGGGCTCGTTTTAATCGTTTCGACGAACACTTTAATTCGCCGCAAAGTTCACGTCGATCGGACAATAAATGAGGGAGTTACGGCGTTTTGAAAATTTCGCCATTTTTTTTAACCTCAGGCGGTAGAAATTTGAAAATTTCAAAAAATCAAAAAGTGTCTATTTACGGCGTTCCGATACTTTTACTTTATGTATTTTGGGCTGCTGATTCCGATAAACACAACCGCGCCCGCCTATCTCTTTTAGTTTTTGAGATATTCGCGAAAAACTGTGGGCACCTCGAAACGCCAAATTTCGGCGCCCCAACGTTTGTACAGTCTTCTTTAGTGCCTTAGAAAACCACGGAGTTGTCTTTGAGTCGAAATTCTAAAAAAAAAAATTTTTAACTCGCGAAAATGGCGCTAAAATTGAAATTGCGATTTTGGGCCACCACCGTATCTCCGAAACTAAACCATCCAGGACGGTCATTCCGACGTCCACGGATGCGGATCGACGCGCCGAATCGATTTCTGTAAACCAGAACGCTCTACGACGTCCGGTTTCGGAGTTATGCCTGAAAACCCGAAATTTTCCCGGAAAATCCGTAAATTTTGCGAAAGTTCCGGCCGCTGTAGCGACCAAACGGATCGCTCTATTGGGACGTTCTTGGGCTCGTTTTAATCGTTTCGACGAACACTTTAATTCGCCGCAAAGTTCACGTCGATCGGACAATAAATGAGGGAGTTACGGCGTTTTGAAAATTTCGCCATTTTTTTTAACCTCAGGCGGTAGAAATTTGAAAATTTCAAAAAATCAAAAAGTGTCGATTTTCGGCGCTTCGATACTTTTACTTTATGTATTTCGGGCTGCTGATTCCGATAAACACAACCGTGCCCGTCTATCTCTTTTAGTTTTTGAGATATTCGCGAAAAACTGTGGGCACCTCGAAAACGCCAAATTTCGGCGCCCCAACGTTTGTACAGTCTTCTATAGCGTCTTAGAAAACCCCATAGTGGTTTTTGAGTCGAAATTCGAAAAAAAATATTTTTCGAACTCGCGAAAATGGCACTAAAATTGAAATTGCGATTTTGGGCCACCACAGTATCTCCGAAACTAAACCATCCAGGACGCTCATTCTGACCTCCAAGGATGCGGATTGACGCGCCGAATCGATTGCTGGAAACCAGAACGCTCTACGACTTCTGGTTTCGGAGTTATGCCTGAAAAACCGAAATTTTCCCGGAAAAATCCGGAAATTTTCCGAAAGTTCCGGCCGCTGTAGCGACCAAACGGATCGCCCTGTTGGGACTTTCTTGGGCTCGTCTTAATCGTTTCGACGAACACTTTAATTCGCCGCAAAGTTCACGTCGATCGGACAAGAAATGAGGGAGTTACGGCGTTTTGAAAATTTCGCAATTTTTTTTAACCTCAGGCGGTAGAAATTTGAAAATTTCAAAAAATCAAAAAGTGTCGATTTTCGGCGCTCCGATACTTTTACTTTATGTATTTTGGGCTGCTGATTCCGATAAACAAAACCGCGCCCGCCTATCTCTTTTAGTTTTTGAGATATTCGCGAGAAACTGAGGGCACCACGAAAACGCCAAATTTCGGCGCCCCAACGTTTGTAGAGTCTTCTTTAGCGCCTTAGAAAACCCCGGAGTGGTTTTTGAGTCGAAATTCGAAAAAAAAAAATTTTCGAACTCGCGAAAATGGCACTAAAATTGAAATTGCGATTTTGGGTCACCACCGTATCTCCGAAACTAAACCATCCAGGACGGTCATTCTGACCTACAGGGATGCGGATTGACGCGCCGAATCGATTGCTGGAAACCAGAACGCTCTACGACGTCTAATTTCGGAGTTATGCCGAAAAACCGAAATTTTCCCGGAAAAATCCGGAAATTTTGCGAAAGTTCCGGCCGCTGTAGCGAGCAAACGGATCGCCCTATTGTGACGTTCTTGGGCTCGTCTTAATCGTTTCGACGAACACTTTAATTCGCCGCAAAGTTCACGTCGATCGGACAAGAAATGAGGGAGTAACGGCGTTTTGAAAATTTCGCCATTTTTTTAACCTCAGGCGGTAGAAATTTGAAAATTTCAAAAAATCAAAAAGTGTCGATTTACGGCGTTCCGATACTTTTACTTTATATATTTTGGGCTGCTGATTCCGATAAACACAACCGCGACCGCCTATCTCTTTTAGTTTTTGAGATATTCCCGAAAAACTGTGGGCACCTAGAAAACGCCAAATTTGGGCGCCCCAATGTTTATACAGCCTTCTATAGCGTCTTAGAAATCCCCGGAGTGGTTTTTGAGTCGAAATTCGAAAAAAAATATTTTTCGAACTCGCGAAAATGGCACTAAAATAGAAATTGCGATTTTGGGTCACCACCGTATCTACGAAACTAAACCATCCAGGACGGTCATTCCGACGTCAACGGATGCGGATCGACGCGCCGAATCGATTACTGGAAACCAGAAAGCTCTACGACGTCTAATTTCGGAGTTATGCCTGAAAAACCGAAATTTTCCTGGAAAAATCCGGGAATTTTGCGAAAGTTCCGGCTGCTGTAGCGACCAAACGGATCGCCCTATTGGGACGTTCTTGGGCTCCTTTTAATCGTTTCGACGAACACTTTAATTCTCCGCAAAGTTCACGTCGATCGGACAATAAATGAGGGAGTTACGGCGTTTTGAAAATTTCGCATTTTTTTTTAACCTCAGGCGGTAGAAATTTGAAAATTTCAAAAAATCAAAAAGTGTCGATTTTCGGCGCTGCGGTACTTTTACTTTATGTATTTTGGGCTGCTGATTCCGATAAACACAACCGCGCCCGCCTATCTCCTTTAGTTTTTGAGATATTCCCGAAAAACTGTGGGCACCTCGAAAACGCCAAATTTCGGCTCCCCAACGTTTGTACAGTCTTCTTTAGCGCCTTAGAAAACCCCGGAGTGGTTTTTGAGTGGAAATTCGAAAAAGAAAACTTTCGAACTCGCGAAAATGGCACTAAAACTGAATTGCGATTTTGGGTAACCACCGTATCTCCGAAACTAAACCATCCAGGACGGTCATTCCGACGTCCACGGATGCGGATCGACGCGCCGAATCGATTACTGGAAACCAGAACGCTCTACGACGTCTAATTTCGGAGTTATGCCTGAAAAACCGAAATTTTCCCGGAAAAATCCGGAAATTTTGCGAAAGTTCCGGCCGCTGTTGCGACCAAACGGATCGCCCTATTGGGACGTTCTTGGGCTCCTTTTAATCGTTTCGACGAACACTTTAATTCACCGCAAAGTTCACGTCGATCGGACAATAAATGAGGCAGTTACGGCGTTTTGAAAATTTCGCAATTTTTTTTAGCCTCAGGCGGTAGAAATTTGAAAATTTCAAAAAATAAAAAAGTGACGATTTTCGGCGCTCCGATACTTTTACTTTATGTATTTTGGGCTGCTGATTCCGATAAGCACAACCGCGCCCGCCTATCTCTTTTAGTTTTTGAGATATTCGCGAAAAACTGTGGGCATCTCGAAAGCGCCAAATTTCGGCTCCCCAACGTTTGTACAGTCTTTTTTAGCGCCTTAGAAAACCCCGGAGTGGTTTTTGAGTGGAAATTCGAAAAAAAAAGTTTTCGACCTCGCGAAAATGGCACTAAAATTGAAATTGCGATTTTGGGTCACCACCGTATCTCCGAAACTAAACTATCCAGGACGATCATTCCGATGTCCACGGATGCGGATCGACGCGCCGAATCGATTACTGGAAACCAGAACGCTCTACGACGTCTAATTTCGGAGTTATGCCTGAAAACCGAAATTTTCCCGGAAAAATCCGGAAATTTTGCGAAAGTTCCGGCCGCTGTAGCGACCAAACGGATCGCCCTATTGGGACGTTCTTGGGCTCGTCTTAATCGTTTCGACGAACACTTTAATTCGCCGCAATGTTCACGTCGATCGGACAAGAAATGAGGGAGTTACGGCGTTTTGAAAATTTCGCAATTTTTTTTAACCTCAGGCGGTAGAAATTTGAAAATTTCAAAAAATCAAAAAGTGTCGATTTTCGGCGTTCCGATACTTTTACTTAATGTATTGGCCCTATTGGGACGTTCTTGGGCTCGTTTTAATCGTTTCGACGAACACTTTAATTCTCCGCAAAGTTCACGTCGATCGGACAATAAATGAGGGAGTTACGGCGTTTTGAAAATTTCGCAATTTTTTTTAACCTCAGGCGGTAGAAATTTGAAAATTTCAAAAAAATCAAAAAGTGTCGATTTTCGGCGCTCCGATACTTTTACTTTATGTATTTTGGGCTGCTGATTCCGATAAACAAAACCGCGCCCGCCTATCTCTTTTAGTTTTTGAGATATTCGCGAAAAACTGTGGGCACCACGAAAACGCCAAATTTCGGCTCCCCAACGTTTGTACAGTCTTTTTTAGCGCCTTAGAAAACCCCGGAGTGGTTTTTGAGTCGAAATTCGAAAAAAAAAATTTTCGAACTCGCGAAAATGGCACTAAAATTGAAATTGCGATTTTGGGTCACCACCGTATCTCCGAAACTAAACCATCCAGGACGGCCATTCCGACCTCCGAGGATGCGGATCGACGCGCCGAATCGATTGCTGGAAACCAGAACGCTCTACGATGTCAGGTTTCGGAGTTATGCCTGAAAAGCCGAAATTTCCCCGGAAAAATCAGGAAATTTTGCGAAAGTTCCGGCCGCTGTAGCGACCAAACGGATCGCCCTATTGGGACGTTCTTGGGCTCGTCTTAATCGTTTCGACGAACACTTTAATTCGCCGCAAAGTTCACGTCGATCGGACAAGAAATGAGGGAGTTACGGCGTTTTGAAAATTTCGCAATTTTTTTTAACCTCAGGCGGTAGAAATTTGAAAATTTCAAAAAAATCAAAAAGTGTCGATTTTCGGCGCTCCGATACTTTTATTTTATGTATTTTGGGCTGCTGATTCCGATAAACAAAACCGCGCCCGCCTATCTCTTTTAGTTTTTGAGATATTCGCGAAAAACTGTGGGCACCTCGAAAACGCCAAATTTCGGCTCCCCAACGTTTGTACAGTCTTCTTTAGCGCCTTAGAAAACCCCGGAGTGGTTTTTGAGTCGAAATTCGAAAAAAAAAATTTTCGAACTCGCGAAAATGGCACTAAAATTGAAATTGCGATTTTGGGTCACCACCGTATCTCCGAAACTAAACCATCCAGGACGGCCATTCCGACCTCCGAGGATGCGGATCGACGCGCCGAATCGATTGCTGGATACCAGAACGCTCTACGATGTCAGGTTTCGGAGTTATGCCTGAAAAGCCGAAATTTCCCCGGAAAAATCAGGAAATTTTGCGAAAGTTCCGGCCGCTGTAGCGACCAAACGGATCGCCCTATTGGGACGTTCTTGGGCTCGTCTTAATCGTTTCGACGAACACTTTAATTCGCCGCAAAGTTCACGTCGATCGGACAAGAAATGAGGGAGTTACGGCGTTTTGAAAATTTCGCAATTTTTTTTAACCTCAGGCGGTAGAAATTTGAAAATTTCAAAAAAATCAAAAAGTGTCGATTTTCGGCGCTCCGATACTTTTATTTTATGTATTTTGGGCTGCTGATTCCGATAAACAAAACCGCGCCCGCCTATCTCTTTTAGTTTTTGAGATATTCGCGAAAAACTGTGGGCACCTCGAAAACGCCAATTTCGGCTCCCCAACGTTTGTACAGTCTTCTTTAGCGCCTTAGAAAACCCCGGAGTGGTTTTTGAGTCGAAATTCGAAAAAAAAAAATTTTTCGAACTCGCGAAAATGGCACTAAAATTGAAATTGCGATTTTGGGTCACCACCGTATCTCCGAAACTAAACCATCCAGGACGGTCTTTCCGACCTCCGAGGATGCGGATCGACGCGCCGAATCGATTGCTGGAAACCAGAACGCTCTACGATGTCAGGTTTCGGAGTTATGCCTGAAAAGCCGAAATTTCCCCGGAAAAATCAGGAAATTTTGCGAAAGTTCCGGCCGCTGTAGCGACCAAACGGATCGCCCTATTGGGACGTTCTTGGGCTCGTCTTAATCGTTTAGACGAACACTTTAATTCGCCGCAAAGTTCACGTCGATCGGACAAGAAATGAGGGAGTTACGGCGTTTTGAAAATTTCGCAATTTTTTTTAACCTCAGGCGGTAGAAATTTGAAAATTTAAAAAAATCAAAAAGTGTCGGTTTTCGGCGTTCCGATACATTTACTTAATGTATTGGCCCTATTTGGACGTTCTTGGGCTCGTTTTAATCGTTTCGACAAACACTTTAATTCTCCCCAAAGTTCACGTTGATCGGACAATAAATGAGGGAGTTACGGCGTTTTGAAAATTTCGCAATTTTTTTTAACCTCAGGCGGTAGAAATTTGAAAATTTCAAAAAATCATAAAGTGTCGATTTTCGGCGCGCCGATACTCTTACTTTATGTATTTTGGGCTGCTGATTCCGATAAACACAACCGCGCCCGCCTATCTCTTTTAGTTTTTCAGATATTCGCGAAAAACTGTGGGCACCTAGAAAACGCCAAATTTCGGCGCCCCAACGTTTGTACAGTCTTCTTTAGCGCCTTAGAAAACCCCGGAGTGGTTTTTGAGTCGAAATTCGAAAAAAAAAAATTTTCGAACTCGCGAAAATGGCACTAAAATTGAAATTGCGATTTTGGGTCACCACCGTATCGCCTAAACTAAACCATCCAGGACGGTCATTCCGACCTCCAAGGATGCAGATCGACGCGCCGAATCGATTGCAGGAAACCAGAACGCTCTACGACGTCTGGTTTCGGAGTTATGCCTGAAAAACCGAAATCTTCCCGGAGAAATCCGTAAATTTTCCGAAAGTTCCGGCCGCTGTAGCGACCAAACGGATCGCCCTATTGGGACGTTCTTGGGCTCCTTTCAATCGTTTCGACGAACACTTTAATTCTCCGCAAAGTTCACGTCGATCGGACAATAAATGAGGAAGTTACGGCGTTTTGAAAATTTCGCAATTTTTTTTAACCTCAGGCGGTAGAAATTTGAAAATTTCAAAAAATCAAAAAGTGTCGATTTTCGGCGCTCCGATACTTTTACTTTATGTATTTTGGGCTGCTGATTCCGATAAACACAACCGCGCCCGCCTATCTCTTTTAGTTTTTGAGATATTCGCGAAAAACTGTGGGCACCTCGAAAACGCCAAATTTCGGCTCCCCAACCTTTGTACAGTCTTCTTTAGCGCCTTAGAAAACCCCGGAGTGGTTTTTGAGTCGAAATTCGAAAAAAAAAATTTTTCGAACTCGCGAAAATGGCACTAAAATTGAAATTGCGATTTTGGGCCACCACAATATCTCCGAAACTAAACCATCCAGGACGGTCATTCCGACCTCCAAGGATGCGGATCGACGCTCCGAATCGATTGCTGGAAACCAGAACGCTCTACGACGTCTGGTTTCGGAGTTATGCCTGAAAAACCGAAATTTTCCCGGAAAAATCCGGAAATTTTCCGAAAGTTCCTTCCGCTGTAGCGACCAAACGGATCGCCCTATTGGGACTTCTTGGGCTCTTTTTAATCGTTTCGACGAACACTTTAATTCGCCGCAAAGTTCACGTCGATCGAACAATAAATGAGGGAGTTACGGCGTTTTGAAAATTTCGCCATTTTTTTTAACCTCAGGCGGTAGAAATTTGAAAATTTAAAAAAATCAAAAAGTGTCGATTTTCGGCGCTCCGATACTTTTACTTTATGTATTTTGGGCTGCTGATTCCGATAAACACAACCGTGCCC